>SJXQ01004595.1:49848-94020 GCA_006408695.1 Aepyceros melampus | reverse complement strand
ATCCCAAAGAAAGGCAATGCCAAAGAATGTTCAAACTACCA
The DNA here is from genome assembly GCA_006408695.1 of Aepyceros melampus. Classification (NCBI taxonomy): domain Eukaryota; kingdom Metazoa; phylum Chordata; class Mammalia; order Artiodactyla; family Bovidae; genus Aepyceros; species Aepyceros melampus. Next base: position 93,979 of record SJXQ01004595.1, on the reverse strand, counting down.
CACAATTGCACTCACCTCATACGCTAGTAAACATACTCAAAATTTTCCAAGTCAAGGTTCAACAGTGTCTGAACCATGAACTTCCAGATGTTCAAAGTGATTTTACAAAAAGCAGACGAAGCAGAGATCAAATTGTCAACATCTGATGTTGTCATCAAAAAAGCAAGAGTTCCAGAAAAATATTTCTGCTTTATTGACTATGCCAAAGCCTTTGGCTCTATGTATGACAATAAACTGGAAAATTCTGAAAGAGATGAGAATACCAGACCACCTGACCCACCTCCTGAGAAACTTGTATGCAGGTGAGGAAGCAACAGTTAGAGCTGGACATGGAACAGCAGTTTGGTTCCAAATAGGAAAAGGAGTATATCAAGGTTGTATATTGTCACCTTGCTTATTTAACTTATATGCAGAGTACATCATGAGAAATGTTAGGCTGAATGAAACATGTTGGAAGGAATATCAATAACCTCAGATATGAAGATGACACCACCCATATGGCAGAAAGTAAAGAACAACTAAAGTGCTTCTTGATTAAAGTGATGAGGAGAGTGAAAAATTTGGCTTAAAAAGCCCAGCATTTACAAAACTGAGGTCATGGTCTCCGTCCCCATCACTTCATGGCAAATAGAAGGGGAAATGATGGAAAGCATGGCTGATTATTATTTATTATTATTATTATTATTATTATTATTATTATTATTATTATTATTATTATTATTAGTGGGGTTTATCCAAAATCACTGTATATGATGACTGAAGGCATGGAATTAAAAATGCTTACTTGCTGGAAGGAAAGTTGTGACCAACCTAGACAGCATATTAAAAAGCAGAAACATTACTTTTTCAACAAATATCTGTCTAGTCAAGGCTGTGATTTTCCCAATAGGCATATATGGATGTATTATTTGGACTATAAAGAAAGCTGAGAACCACGAACTGATGCTTTTGAAATGTGATGTTGGAGAAGACTCTTGAGAGTGCCTTGGACTGCAAAGAGGTCCAATCAGTCCATCCTAAAGGAGATGAGTCCTGGGTTTTCATTAGAAGGTTGATGTTGAAGCTGAAACTAAAATACTTTGGCCACCTGATGCACACAAGTGAATCAATGGAAAAGATCCTGATGCTGCCAAAGATTAAGAGCAGGAGAAGAAGGGGACAGCAGAGAATGAGGTGGTTAGATAGCATCACCAAATTAATGGACATGAGTTTGGGTAAACTCAAGGAGTTGGTAATAGACAAGGAGACTTGGCGTGCTGCGGTTCATGGGGTCGCAAAGAGTCGGACACGACTGAACTACTGAAGTGAAATTACATCTAATTTAAATAAGCAGGGTGACAGTATGCAGCCTTGTCGTAATCCTTTCCCTATTTGGAAGCATTCTATTGTTTTACATTCAGTTCCAACTTTTGTTTCTTGAGCTGCAACACATTTCCTGGAGGCAGGTCAGGTGATCTGGTGTTCCTATCACTTTAAGAATTTTTTTTTCAGTTTGTTTTGATCCACACAGTCAAAATATTTGATATAAACAATGAAGAAGATGTACATTCTGCCTTCCCCTTTTCTGGAGCTCTCTTGTCACTTTGATGATTTCACACATGTTAGGTATTTGATTTCTGGTTCCCTTGCCTTTATTAAATCCAGCTTAAACATCTGGAATTTCATGGTACATGTACTGTTGTACTGTTGAAGCCTGGCTTGGAGAATTTTGAACATTACTTTGCTTCTGTTTGAGATGAAAGAAATTGTATGGTTGTGTGAATAGTCTTTGGCATTGACTTTCTATGGAATTGGATGAACTTTTACAGTTCTGTGTCCACTGTTGTGTTTTCCAAATTTGGTGGTGTATTGAATGAAGCACTTCTATAGCTATGAAATAACTCAAGTAGAATTCCATCAATTCCACAAGCTTTGTTCATACGGATGCTTCATAAGGACTCCTTGACGTCACATTCTAGGATATCTGGCTCTAGGTGAGTGATAACAACATTGTGGTCATCTGGTTCATGAATACTTTTGTGTGTGTGTGTGTGTGTGTGCGCGCGCACAGTTCGTCTGTGTATTCTTGCCACCCTTCTTAATATTTTCTGCTTCCATTGGGTCCATGAAATTTCTGTCTTTTATTTTTGATGAACTTTGCATGAAATATTCCCTTGGTATGTCTAATTTTCTTGGAGATATCTCAAGACTTTCCCATCCTACTATTTTCTTCTATTTCTTTACATTGATCACTGCCGGGCTCCAGCCCTGGTGGATCCAGGGATGCTCAAAGGTGGGACGGAGCAGGCGGATAGGAAAGGATAGGATAGGATAGGATAGGATAGCTCAGGACAGGATAGAACAGTAGGAAATTAATGAAAAATAGGAGGCTGAATAACTTGGTTTAGGGGAAAGCCAATAAAACCTCAAAACAAGAGGTTTGCATCATCTATGTAGGCCACTGGCGTCCGCTTGAATCTCTAAAGGGGCCCCACTGTGGGTCCACTTTTCTTGCAGAACATATGGCCAGGGCAAGTAAGTAGACGTGGTGAGCCTCCCGCTCCAGATGGGAATTCGGCCTGGAGTTAAAGTACAAGAGGACAGAGAGATATATAGAGAGAGGTGTGGGAGCCAGATGTCCCTAAAGAACAAGTCTAGGAAAGCGAGTTGTCGGAGAGACCGGCCTGCAGAACCGGTCTGAGAAATTCTGGTCCGAGAAATGAAAACTGCTCTGAGAAACTGTTCCCGAGAGAAACTGGTCCGGACAGACTGCTCAGAGAAAACTATTCTTGAGGAAGCTGGCTCCAAACTTTATTTTTCACATCCCCTTTTTATACCATGAAGATAGATGAGTTTCACAAATTTTTGCAATGACAGCAGCCCTGACTCTTATCAAGATCAGGCTTAGTCTTTGCATACCTAATTGTATACACAAGTCTTAGGTAATTTACATCATCTTCCAGCCTAAAGGCCAATTCAACAATTTACAGCTCTTTTCTGATAAGTGTTACTTTTTCCAAGGTCTGGCACCGTTCTTGGGAGGTGCTAAACAAGGTTGGATTCTCATAAATGCAAGGACACAGCAAACAGGAGTACAAATGATTTATAAAAGAAACAATTAACTCAAAAGCCTAGTGTTGCTAACATCAAAAAAACACTACATTTCTATCCCCAAATATAGTTTGTATAGCAGAAACTTCCAGGTGCAGATAAGGAGGTCTGGCAACAGTCATTGAAGCAACAGTGAAATAAATCTATTAAGGNGCAAGGACACAGCAAACAGGAGTACAAATGATTTATAAAGGAAACAATTAACTCAAATGCCTAGTGTTGCTAACATTCAAAAAACTACTACATTCCTATCCCCAAATATAGTTTGTATATCAGAAACTTCCAGGTGCAGATAAGGAGGTCTGGCAACAGTCATTGAAGCAACAGTGAAATAAATCTATTAAGGTTTTGGCTCTTAGGAAAGTTTTGTAACTTAAAAAAAAAACTTAAAGTATCTTTTGCCCCTCACAGCTGGGGGTTGTGAGCAATTCACAAGCTTGTAAAAGGTCAGGGGAACCTGTTTAGGCAGGCTAAAGCATTATCAATAGGCGGGTAGGGCTGCAACACTCCTTTTAAATGCAGGGAGCTAAGACACTGAATTAACTCTATCTGAGAAATTGGCAGAAAACAGTGGAGAAACAGACAAATACAGAACAAATTTTTATTATTGGGGCACATGCTCAGGAAAAACCAGGGAGAAATCCGAGGACTCAGATTGCTCTGCCATCTGAGTGTGCCTCGTGACTGTCACGGGTGGGATTCCTCATGCTGGCTCCCAACAGATCACTGATGAAGGCTTTCTTACCTCTCCTTCCTATACTTTGCAACTCTGCCTTAAAATGAGTATATCATTTCTTTTCTTATTTCCTTTTATTCTTTTTCTTCTTCCTTTTCTCCTTTCCTTTACTTCTCTTTCCTTTTCTTCCTTTTCTTCTTTTAGCTTCTATTCTTTTCTCATCTATTTGTAAGACATCTTCAGATTACCATTTTGCCTTCTTGCATTTCTTTCTCTTGAGGATGGTCTTGATCACTCCTTCTTGTACAATGTCACAAACCTCTCTCCATATTTCTTAAGGCACTCTTTCTATCAAATTTAATCCCTCGAAACTATTTGTCAATTTCTCTGTGTAAATTTCAGGGATTTGATTTAGGTCATACCTGAATAGTCTAGTGATTTTCTCTACTTTTGAAAATTAAGTCTCTATTTGGCAATAAGGAGTTCATCATCTGAGCCATAGTCAGCTCACCGTCCTGCTTTTGCTGACTATATATATAGCCTCTCCATCTTTGGCTGCAAAGAAAATAATCAATGTGATGTCAGTACTGAACATCTGGTGATTCCATGTGTAGTGTTTTCTCTTGTGTTGATAGACCAGGGTGTTTGCTATAAGCTGTGTGTTCTCTTGGTAAACTCTGTTAGCCTTTGACTGGATTCCTTTTGCACTCCAATGCCAAATTTGTCTTATTCTAGGTATCTAACTTTATACATTTGCATTCCATTCCTCTGTGGTGAAAAGGAATTTTTCTGGGGAGGTTAGTTCTAGATGGTCTTGTAAGTCTTCATACAATAGTTCGATTTCAGCTACTTCAGCATAACTGGTCAGTACACAAACTTGGATTACTGTGCTATTGAATAGTTTGTCTTGGAAACGAACAGAGATCCTTCTGCTTGCTACACATTTTGTGATCTGTCAGCTTCATCTCTTCATCAGCTGTGGAAAGACACTCATCCACACAGAAAAAAAAAAAAAACATTAAAAAAAAAAGAGTCAACAATCTCACACATGTAGACACATACTAATATTCAAGGCACAGGGTAACAGGCAAACATGAAACATAGGTTTTTAAGCTACTTCAGCATAACTGGTCAGTACACAAACTTGGATTACTGTGCTATTGAATAGTTTGTCTTGGAAACGAACAGAGATCCTTCTGCTTGCTACACATTTTGTGATCTGTCAGCTTCATCTCTTCATCAGCTGTGGAAAGACACTCATCCACACAGAAAAAAAAAAAAAACATTAAAAAAAAAAGAGTCAACAATCTCACACATGTAGACACATACTAATATTCAAGGCACAGGGTAACAGGCAAACATGAAACATAGGTTTTTCTGTAGAAGACGAACCAGTGCTTCGTTTAAAATATAGAGATTTCTATGCTTTTAAAGGAAAATCTCCATTCTGATCTCAAATACGATATTAGTTAAGTCCAGCTCAGTTCAGTTCAGTTCAGTTCAGTCGCTCAGTCATGTACAGTTCTTTGTGAATCCATGAACTGAAGCTCACCAGGCCTCCCTGTCCATCACCAACTCCTGGAGTTCACTCACTTCACGTCCATCGAGTCAATGATGCCATCCAGCCATCTCATCCTCTGTCGTCTCCTTTTCCTCTTGCCCCCAGTCCCTCCCAGCATCAGAGTATTTTCCAGAGAGTCAACACTTTGCATGAGGTGGCCAAAGTACTGGAGTTTCCATTTTAACATCATTCCTTCCAAAGAACATCCAGGACTGATCTCCTTTAGAAAGTACTGGTTGGATCTCCATGCAGTCCAAGGGACACTCAAAAATCTTCTCCAACACCACAGTTCAAAAGCATCAGTTCTTTGGTGCTCAGCTTTCTTGACAGTCCAACCCTCACATCTGTACATGACCACAAGAAAAACCATAGACTTGACTAGATGGACTGTTGTTGGCAAAGTAATATCTCTGAATTGAATATGTTGTTTAGGCTGGTCATAACTTTCCTTCTAGGGAATAAGTTTATTTTAATTTCATGGCTGCAGTCATCATATGCAGTTATTTTGTAGCCCCCCAAAATAAAGTCTGACACTGTTTCCACTTTTCCCATCTATTTCCCATGAACTGATAGGGCCAGATGTCATGATCCTAGTTTTTTTAATGTTGAGCTTTAAACCAACATTTTCACTCTCCTCTTACACTTTCACAAAGAGGCTTTTTAGTTCCTCTTCACTTTCTGCCATAGAAGTTCAATCCTAGATGGAAAATAAGCACCTAATGTGATACAGCTGATACAGAACATTACATATTTCATGGAACAAACTCTTTGTTTTGATATATGTTTGAGAAATACAAACACTCTCTACTTTATGAAGAAACAATGGTGTCCAGATTTTCATTTGTGAAATAGAAAGAATTGAAATTTCATACTAGTTCTTCTTTTCTTCAGAAAGCCAGTCCCATGATTTTCATATGTGAAATATACATATTTCCACATTTAATGGTAGAGAACAACTACAGATATTTTCATACATGAGGTGGAGATAATTCCACCTTTCATGTGAGAAAGTGATCTTCCATATTTTCCTGAAGTAAAATAAAAAATGCAATATATCATGTAGTAAACACAGCGTCACTATGTTGGTATGTAAAAATGTAGATGATTCTACATTTGAGTTTAGTTCAATTCAGTCTCTGGATCTTGTCGAACTCTTTGCAATCCCATGGACTACAGCATGACAAGCTTCCCTACCCATCACCAATTCCTGGAGCATACTCAAACTCCTTTCCATTAATTCGGTGATTCCATTCAACCATCTCATCCTCTGTCATCCTCTTCTCCTCCTGCCATCAATGTGTCCAAGCATCAAGGTCTTTTTAAATTAGTAATTTATTTGCATCAGGTGGCCAAATTATTGGAGTTTCACCTTCAGAATCAGTCCCTCAAATGAATATTCAGGACTGGTTTCCTCTAGCCTCCTTAAGGCCAAAAGACACTTCAGAGTCTTCACCAACAACACACATTAAAGGGATCAATTCTTCTGTACTCAGCTATCTTTAGAGTTCAAATCTTACATCCATACATGACTGCTTAAAAAAAAAAAAAGATAGCTTTGACCATGTGACCTTTGTTGGCAAAGCAATGTCTCAGCTTTTCAATATGCTGTCTAGTTTGGGCATAGCTTTATTCCAAGAAGGGCATTTTAATTTCATGGTGAAATCAACATCTGCAGTAATTTTGAAACCCCTAAAATAATGTTTCTTATTATTTCCATTGTTTCTCCATCTCTTTGCTAAGCCATGATTGGATCAGAAGTCATGATCTTAGTTCTCTGAATGTTGAGTTTGTAAGCCAGATTTTTTCATTCTTCTTTCATATTCATCAATATGCTCTTTAGTCCTTCTTCACTTTCTGCCCTAAGGCTCATGTCATCTACTCCTCTGAGTTTATTGGTATTTATCCCAGCAGTATTAATTCAAACTTGTGCTTCATCCAGCCTCGCATTTTGCATGCTGTACACTGCATAAAAGTTAAATAAGCAGGGTGACAATATGCAGCCTTGGTATAATATTTTCCTTATTTGAAAGCAGCCTGTTGTCCCATAGCCTGAGGCTTCTTGACTTGGAGTCAGATTTCTCAGGAAGTAGGTCAGGTGTTCTGGTATTCACACCACTTTATTATTATTAATTATTATTCTTATTAACAATTTGTTTTGATCCCCAAAGTCAAAGGCTTATATATAAAGAATGAAGGAGAGGTTGATTTTTTTTTTCGTTTTAATCTCTTGCTTTTTTGATGTTCCCGTGAATGTTAGCAATTAGATCTTTCATTCCTCACACTTTTCTAAATCCAGCTGGAACATGTGGAAGTTCATTGCTCAGGAACTATTGAAACCTGGATTGGATAATTTTAAGCATTACTTTTCTACCATTTGACATGGGGGCAAAGCTGTGATAGTGTGGACATTCTTTGGTAATGCCTTTCTTTAGGATTGGACTGAAAACCGAACTTTTCCAGTCCTGCGGCAACTGCTGAGTTTTTCAAATTTGCTCGCAAATGGAGTGTAGCACTATCTTAGAATCATCTTTTAGTCTGTGAAATACTGGAATTCCATCAGCTCCACTAGTTTCCTCCATAATTATGCTCATAAAGATGACTTGACTTCACATTCTAAGATATCTGGCTCTAGGTGAGTGATTACACCATCGTGATTATCTGGGTTTTGAAGATCCTTTTTTGTATAGTTCTTCTGTGTATTCTTGACACCACTTCTTGACACATTTTTCTTCTGTTAAGTAGGTACAATTTCTGTTCTTTATTTCAACCATTTTTGCATGGAATGTTCCCTTGTTATCTATTATTTTCTTGAAGATATCTTACGTTTTCCCTTCCATTATTTTCCTCTTATTTCTTTGCATTCTTCACGCAAGTAGGCTTTCTTATCTCTCCTTACCCTTCTTTGGAACTCTACATTCACATGGATATATCTTTGTCTTTCTCCTTTGTTTTAGCTTCTCTTCTTTTCTCAGTAATTTGTAAGGTATATTCAGACACTCATTTGGGCTTTTTGCCTTTTTTTTTTTTTTTTCTTGAGGATGGTCTTGGTCACTGCCTTTTGAACAATTTCACACACCTCTGTCTGTAGTTACTCAGGAACTCTTTCTATCAGATCTAATCCCTTGGATATATTTGTCTCTTTCACTGTGTAATCATAAGGGGTATGATTTAGGTCCTACCTGAAGAGTCTAGTAGTTTCCCCACTTTTTTCAATTTAAGTCGGAAATTGGCAATAAGGAGGTCATGATCTGAGTTACAATAGATCCCAGTCTTATTTTGCTGACTGTATATAGTCTCTCCCTCTTTGGCTGCAAATAAAATAATCAATCTGATTTCAATATGACCATCTGGTAATGTTCTTGCGTAGAGTTTTTTCTGATGTTCTTGGAAGTGAGTGTTTTCTATGAACCATGTGTTCCCTAGTCAAAACTCTATTTCTTTTGAGTGGCTTCATTTTGTCCTCCAAGGCCAAATTTGCCTGTTACTCCAGGTTTCTCTTGACTTCCTAGTTTTGCATTCCATTTCTCTGTGTTGAAAAGGACATCATTTATGCATGAAAGTTCTAGAGGTTCTTGTAGGTCTTCATAGAAGAAGAAGCTACTTCAGCTTCATCAGCATTACTATTACTATTAGTGGCATAGGATTGGATGACTGTAATATTGACTTGTTTGTTTTGGAAATGAAGAGAGATCATTCTATCCTTTTTGAGATTGCCTCCAAGTACTATATTTCAGACTCTGCTGACTATGGCAGCTACTCCATTTTGTCTAAGGTCTTCTTGCACATGGTAGTAGATACAATGGTCATCTGAGTTAAATTCACCCATTCCAATCCATTTTAATTAACTATTTCCTAAAATATCGATGCTCCCTCTTGGCTTCACCCATTTCACCTCTTATAATTCTTGTTAATTCATGGACATAACATTCCAGGTTCCTATGCAACATACTCTTTATGGCATCAGACTTTTTTCCATCACCAATCGCATCTACAACTGGGTGCTGTTTTTGTTCTGGTTCCATGCCTTCATTCTTTCTGTAGTTTCTTCTCCACTGATCTCCCATAGCATATTGAGCACCTGCCAACCTTGGGATTTCCTCGTTCTTTATGCTATATTTTGCCATTACATGTTGCTCATGGGTTTCTGAAAGCAGGAGTATTGAAGAAGTTTTCGATTTCCTTCTCCAAGGACCACGTTTTGTCAGAACCCTTCACCATGCCCTGTCCATCTTGGTTGTCCCTACATGCATGGCTCATAGTTTCACTGAGTTATACAAGGCTATGAACCATGTGATCAGTTTGGTTAGTTTTCTGTGATTATGATTTTACTTCTGTCTTCCTTCTGATTAATTACAATAAAAGACTTGTGGAAGCTTCCTGATGGCAATGACTAACTCATGAGGAAGCTAGATCCTGTTCTGATGGACAGGGCCATGTTCAGTCCAGTTCATTTTTATGGCTCAGTTCAGTTCAGTCACTCAGTCATGCCCAACTCTTTGTGACCCCGTGAATCACAGCACGCCAGGCCTCCCTGTCCATCACCAAATCCCGGAGTTCATCCAGACCCATGCCCATGGAGTCATTGACACCAGCCATCCATATCATCATTGGTCATCCCCTTCTCCTCCTGCACCTGAAGCTCTAGTACTTTGGCCACCTCATGCAAAGAGTTGACTCATTGGAAAAAACTCTGATGCTTGGAGGGATTGGGGACAGGAATAGAAGGGGATGACTGAGGATGAGATAGCTGGATGGCGTCACTGACTCCATGGGTGTGGGTCTCGATGAACTCCAGGAGTTGGTGATGGACAGGGAGTCCTGGCGTGCTGCGATTCATGGGTTTGCAAAGAGTTGGACATGACTGAGCGACTGAACTGAACTAAACTGGTAAGCTTAGAACACACATGAATATAAATACACAAAGCTTTGCATCTGTAATCCCAAATGCCTAGGTTTGTATATAGACTTTCCTTGTAACTAAGGGTTGGTTTCTGTGCTTAGCCCAAAAGATATTTGTAGCTATTTCATCAAAGATAAATAGTAAATATTTCTACTCTTAACAGTTTTACAACCATTGCTATAAAGGAGGAAGATAATATAAAACTCTCCCTGCTGTCTAAAGTCCAACTAAAAGCTGATTTTATCATGTCCTTCCTCTTGGTTAGAAATTGAACTAGACTTGCATAACGTATAGGATTAAATGGTGAAAAAGTGGCTGAAACTTGTTTTCACAGGTAGCTCTAAATTTTTCAGAAAATATAAATCTGATCTAAATAAAGACTCTATTGGAATTTTAGGCCTCCAGGACTAAAGATCTTTATGTCATATCACCATCACAGCAGCACTCCTAAATTTTGAATTTCTTTTTCTCAGTAGCATGTCAAGTATGGAAGCCAGATCCATGGAATTATACAGTATAAAAAATAAAAAGTAGAGTATAAGAGGAGGCTCTGAAAATCACTAGTCACTGAAATGAGTATCATTTCTGTTAAAAATTCTCATGTACTTATGTGAGAAGATATTAGTGTCATTACAGGTATTGAAGATATGATTTTGGTAAGGGAGGGACCATGAATAGTCACAATAGAAAATTTGCTGGTTGGGAAACTCTGGGCAAGATATGTAGCCTCTGTACCCAAATTTCACCACCTGTAAAATATAAGGATTAGATAAATTAAAACTAATAATTTGCTAAGAACAGTACCTGGCACATAGTGTTAAGTAAATCAATCAATCAATAGTTCTTAAAGCTTAGCATTCTCCTGATTTATATATAACCTAAAACCCAAGGATTAAGTATTTATTTTAAACAACTTACAAAACTCATAAACCAGCAGGGGTATAGTGTTTATCTGTATTTCTCTCTCTGAGAAATAGTGTTGATGAAGATTTCCCCAAACATATTAAATAGGCTATAATGCCAAACAACTTTCAAATATTGGTGCTAGAAAGCTCAAAGACTGATTTCTGAGTTAGATTTCATCTCTAGATTACTAAAAAGAATCTACCTATCATAATCACTTAGGGACCTCATTTGAAGAAGCAGGTATCATTTAAATGTTGCCAGTTGCTGTGCTAGAGGTAAAGAAAGCTCTAGAAAGTTTTAAGTTGTCACATCATTCAAATCAACTCATTGGCTAAAATTAGAGAATCTGAGAGTTCAGTCATCTATGTTCCCCAAGTGAAGGAGAACCTAATATCTGTAAACAGCATTAGAAAATCACAGATGCCTGGTGTTTGGACTGTGGCGTATGAGTGAGAATAAAGGAAGGAAGCAGCCGATATGATTAAGTGGAACGATTGCTTTTGTTCTCGATTTGCACAGCCTTCCTTTTCCCAGTCCTATACTCCCTCTGCCCCTGCCAGCACAGACACTCATGTATACTTGATGCAAGGCAAGCATTCTCATTCAATTATCTGTGTTTCTCAGAGAGACAGAAAAAAAGAAAGGCACCACTTTTCAGCATGTATGTGTGCCCCTTTATAAGCCAGTTTGTAGAATCTGTGGACTGGAATTATTGTCACAGCAGTTTACTGTACGGTATTATCAGTTATTCCTCGATTTATCTAACTAAATCTATAGTATGCTTGTTTGTCTTATGGGCCAAGGTGTGACTACTAGAGTGTCAAATTGCCTTAGCATTAAAAAAGAAAAAAGCAAAACAAGACAAAACTAAGATAGAAGTGGAAAGTAAGTAGCTTCATTGAATTGAGCTTTTTTAAAAAAGGAAGGTTCTATGCATCTATCAGCCTCATCTCCCATTATGTGTCTTCTCATGAGACCTCATACCTCATCAAGACCTCTAATGTCTCTGATTGGGATGCATGTGGCCCTCTGCTGAAGCTGTGCATGTTTCAGACAATTCAGGTATTTTACTTTGTTTCAGTTGTGTAAAATCTTCATGGAAGAGAGAAGGAATTTCTCACCTGTCTAGAATCCTACATTCACATGGGGCCAGGACCCAATTATGAACACACTTTGGGGACATATAACAATGGATTGGTCACTATCGCATAAGCACAGATGTTCTGCTTTATCTGAAACGTTGCCCTTAGTAACAAAGACATTTTTTTTTCCAAGCATCTTTCATGAAAACAACTATTGGAGGCAGAATTGGTCCTATTTAATTAACTTCTTACTTCCAATCCTCAGGCACAGAAGAAAATAATGAAAAATCACCATGAAACAGTTGGTGACCACCTACTGATTTTTTTTGTTTTTGCAATATTTCTAAATGTTTTGTTTCTATGTAAGAGCATTTTTTTCTCAGCATTTTAGCTATCAGAGAAATTCAATTCTATTAACATAAAGGAAGAAGTAGGAAAAAACATACATTGTTTACTTTTTTATTGAATTGTCTACTTACATTTATTTTTATGCTTCCCATTCACTTTATTTCTGTTTGATTCAGTGTCTATGTTTCCTATTTATAACATTCTGAATTCTGCTCTACCTCACTTAGTTTTCATGAATTTATCTTTCCTCTCCAAATAATCATAGTGTATCATTAACAAAAGGTAGCAGAATGAAGAAAGTTGATATTTTTACCTCTTAATATCAGAAAGCTACTTATATTCAGTTTACTTATATTTGTCCCCTTTTCATATTTATCCAGTGGAATTTGAGCAGAAGACTAGTATTTAATGAGACTCAATATTTAACCATGAAAACTGATTTTGCAGTGTTTATATTGGAATAATAAATAGTGCTATGGTTTCATGACAATATTGGTATGGCAAAATATAATACATTATTGTTGTTTTTGTTTGTTGATCGCTCTGATAAACTGATAATTGCACAATGACCCTGAAAAGTCTGTTTTTTCATCTTCCCTTTCTCTCTTTGTTGCAGAAATTGTGATGAATAACAAGAGATGTGGATCAACACTCTAAATAATTGTAAGCAGTTAACCTTCTGTTGGTACTAGTTATTATTTTAACTTTGCAGTTTTTGTAAAATAGAAACATTTCACAATAAATATTTCATAGAAACTTAAAATACTTGAGTTTTTTCCCCTACAAATTCTTCTAACTGTTGGTACTTCATGCTGGTATCTAAAAATAATAAACAAACTATACCTTCATGTGTTATATAAAGTCTAAAGACAAAAGTGATATCAAAGTAAACCAACCTTTCAAAGCAAGAGAATTGTCATGTATGTGCTATATATGGGGACAGATATCCACAGTTTTTCATAGATGGGAGCTAATTTACCATTTCCTTATGTTGCAAAACTTGGAGTAAGAAGCAGATCATTTAAGATAATTGCACATGAAGTTATCCATGGTAGTGATATAAAATGAGGGAAGGCTGAGGGAAGGAAAAAGGGAACAAAATTAAGGTGGCCACACAGAAACTTATCAAAAGAGTCAGTAAAGGTTAATACAGTTAATTTCAAAATATGGATATGATTCTGAGGATTAAGGTACCAAGAGGCAGTATCAATAGTTTTGTGAAAAATTCTGTATATGAAAATAACATTCCCAACTGTAGATACAGAATACAGTTGTAAGCATGATATTAAAGAATATTTGTTTTTTCTTATAGCAACTAAAATTGATTGTGCTGTTTCATGAATCTATGGCTTTTTATAATTTATCCCACTGGCTAGATTCTCTCCCCTGATTTATGTACAAAAAGAACTACATTCAATAAGAACTTATGTTCACCTTCAAAATCAGTTCAAATATGAATTCTTCTTTGGAACTTCCCTGAGCCCAGGTTAGAATTGATTTCTCCCTAAGTCATACTCTCTCTGAATTACACTTACTTACATTTCTTGCTTGTCAAGCAGTGAACTTGTACTTGACAGCAAGGACTTTTTCTATTTTCTTTGAATATACATTTCTGGCCCTGGTAGATATAGTTATGATGTACGTGTGTTCTAAATAAATAATTTATACTATTTTAGTCATTATACTTTATTATAACTTCTTTCTAGTAGAAAACAACAATCAAGACCAATTGCTTCCTTTCAATTCTTCTGAGTTTAAGAAGCTAAAAGCAATGTTTTGTGTATTGTGTTGCCAAGAGGACACACATCCAAGTCATTTAAGACACTTTGACAAGACATGGAATAAGAGGATTGGTGGTGAACAGATCACATAAAGTTAATGAAAAAAGAAAATGAGGAGGAAAACAATAGCACAAGCCTCTACCCAATGGTAGATGTTTAGTTCTATGTGGAAGAAGATAATTAGAATAAGTAAAGGAAATGGCAGACTTGGTTAAAGTTTTGCACACAAAGAAAAATCTATTGTTTTTGAAAGACCAGAAAGAAATATTATTTGGATTCCTACTCAATCTGCTTCCCACTATAAGTGTGATTGTTGAGAAAACTGGGAAAGTATCTCTCAGTGACTTTTTCTTGGTAAGCTTTTTAGACACTGCTTTTTACCAACTAACCCACTATCATCACTGCTCTATAATTATTTCTCCCAATAGTCTATGAGTTACTTGAAGTCAGCACCTTGATTTTATCTTTACTTTTGCCTTTCAGAAAATTACAATTTATTTGAATAAATACATAGAATTTTGATCATTTTTAGATAATTTTTTTTTGTATCAGCTAAATGGGGCCTGGCTCTATTTACATGAAAATCTATGTAGAGAATTATAATGCTAAAAAATTCTATTGGTTTCAGTATAAGAATGTCCAGAGGTAATGCAGTAATGAGAAAAACAGAAAACCTACTTGTTAGATACTGGGAAAGTTCTGGAAATATTTATAAAAACTGTTGAAATCATCTAAGAACTCATCTTCAGGAAATAAGTCAAAATAAGAAATACAGGAAAAAGCTATGTTCTCAAAGATGTTCATTGAAAAAGTAATAGTGTCAGTTGTAAACAAACTAATTTTCAAAAAGAATGATCAATTATTCCACATTAATGCAATGAGATATTTATACAGTCATTAAAATGATACTTATAAAGATTTCACAGACACATAGGAGCTACCATATAATTTAAAAGAAAAAAAGTAAACTGATAATTGCAAATGCTATCTGATTGCAATTATTATAAATATATATGCACTAAATGGAAAAATGAAAAGGTACAGTAATGTTGTTAGGATGGTAGGATTATGATTGTTTTTAATTTTAAAAAATTATCTTTAATGTTATAGTATTAAAAATAAAGTCAAGAGAGAAAATTTGAGTGTTTTTCCCCTTCTTGGGACTTAGGTTGATTCGAGATAACTTTAAAGGACAAAAAGCAGTTCTTATAAAAACTCGTAAGGGGCTTCCCGGGTGGTTCAGTGGGGAAGAACTCACCTACCGATGCAGAAGAGTTATGGGTTCGATCCCTGAGCCAGGAGGATCCCACATGCCTCGGAGCAATTAAGCCTTTGTGCCACAACTGTTGAGTCTGAGCTCTAGAGTCCAGGAGCCACAGTTACTGAAGCCCACGTGCTGCAAGTCCTGAAGCCCACATGCCCTGGAGTCCATGCTCCGCGAGAGAAGTCACAGCAGTGAGGAGCCCACGCACCACAACTAGAGAGCAGCCCCCACTCACAGCAACTAGAGAAAAAGCTAAGCAGCAACAGAGATTCAGCCAAAACTAAATAAATGCATAAAGTTATATTACAGATAAACTCACGATTTAACTCATGTATTCAACATTTCTTAAATATTTGCTAGAAACAACTGTGTCCCTGGAACATTTCTATTTTTTTGTACAAGCGATGTCCAAATATAACATAAATCTAACAATTTTGTAGGTCAGAAGTTCAATACCTCAATATCTCAATACCTCAGCTCAGCATTATCAGGGCTTCAGAAAAATCAATGATATATGAATATTGTCAATGGCCATTGAAATATGTTGTGATGGCAGTGACCATAACAGGCAGCTGCTGTCATCATCAATGACATTTTTAACAGAGTTGCCAAGGACTGAAACAGCTTGGAAGATTTAAGTGCATTGGTCTCTAAAAAAGTGTTTCACAATGAAGGCTTATGGCAAGGTCAGGGTTAAGTAGCAAGTGCTTGGCAGTTATAAATGTAAATAGTGAGGCAGCTCCTAATGGACCGGATTGTAACATTAAAAACCCAATGAAAATGGCAATTTGGGAATTTTGTAGAGCAGAGTCTCTGGCTAATGTAGTTAAAGGACACTCACTCATCTAAAAGCAGCTCTCTGGTGTCAAAGACGTGTTTCACCTTCAAGGTCATTCCAACACTAGTATTTCCCCCTGAAAATACTTTCTATAAATGTTGAGGAATTTGCCATTTCTGTAAGCCAGTCAAAACTCCAAGCAGAAACCAAATTGTTTTCATCTTTAAATGATTTTTCATACTCATGCAAAAAAAATAATAAATATTTGGAAAATTCTACAAGGCAAGATGAAAAAATAAACTAAATGTGAAAGATTAGGTTACAGTATTTGAACTCTGTCTCTAAACTGGACTCCAAAGTATAGGGAATGCATAATTTATTAGTCTCTATTTTATAAATTTCCTCCACTTAGGCAGAAACAAGGCACATGGGTTGTTTGGTGGTGGTGATTGTGGGTGTCTACATGTGTCTGCTTATACCTGCATGTCTTGGCTTTAACAGGCAGGATCTATCTAGACAAAAGAGGAGCCAACATTACTCTTTTTGCTTTTAAAACATCCAGATTCTTTTTCCTAGCTGCCAGGATCACACTGCCTTACATTTACAACAAATGTTCAACCCCTCAGCCCCTCATCAAAACAACCTCTCCCTTTGCTTTTCACGTCACCTGCTGTAGTAATTGCTGGCACAGTCATGCTATCATTTATTACGGAGAAACCTGGAGTTGTGCCCATGGAAAGGAAATTTTAAGTGTGATAAAAGGGAATGATTAGAATCCCTAAGTATCCTGGAAGGTAAGGCATTTGGGGAAACATTGTACCCAAATCATGGTGGGCATCAACTTAATTATAAAGACATGGAGGGCCTGGGGCAGCAGCAAGCTGCCTTCTCAAGAGCAGCAGGAGCCTTTTGTTGTGAGCAGCCCTGTGTGGTCTCACAGTTCAACAAGGAGGATGAAAAAAATAAACGTGGGAATCTGTGGAAAGAGTGAGGTTTGGTACTTTGAACATTAAGAGTAAGGATAAGGACTCACATGGCAACCAAATGCATTTTCTCTGCTTAACTACCTCTTTTCATCCTGACTGGTGCCTACTGTCTTAATTAGGTACCTCACTCCATACAGAAAAGACGGCACAGCAGTGCTGCTTCGTGTTTATATATTCTGCTCAGTCCCCTTTGGGTAGTAAGAGCTGTTTTCGATACTAAAACTGATTTGTATCTTTTTTTTTCTTAACCTTGGCTTTACAGTCTGCTAGATATCTGCAGTGGTACTCACCTCAGCAGAGGGGCCATACCTCACTAGCCAGACAAGTCTTTACATATGCTGTACCAGGAATAAAAACAATTGGGATTTAGCTCTCTCTTAGTAACCCTATAAAACTTGACAGCCAGATGGCCAAGTACAGTCAAATGACTGCAGCTAAACACACAGGACAAAATGCGCGCATGCACGCGCGCGCGTATGTGTGTGTGAGTGTGTGTGTGTGTGTGTGTGAGAGAGAGAGAGAGGGAGACTGTCATTTAAATTTTAAAATGCATCTGGAAACCCCCCTGGAAACCTGTGAAAACACTGCATGGCAAAATCTTCCCAACTTGTAATAAGATCAACATTCACAGACAGTTCTTAGGTAAGAAAAAGAAGGAAATGAACTTGTTTTTTGATTTGCATTTGTTCTGGTCTGAAATATCTTGAAATATACTTAACAGCTCTGGCTATCTTTGGCTTTGGGTTACTCTTATCTTAATCTCTCATGCCATTCAGTGTTTTGCAAGGGAAAGCGTTCATAATCTCAGATTGCATAGAGAATGCCAGGTCTCTAACGTGTACAATACAACATTTCCCCCTTGACTTTTGCAGATTGCATCGCCTTTTAGAGTTGACAGTAATTTGCAGGAAACAGGAGAGAGATTGGGCTTAATGCTCATAAGGAATGAATGTGTGCCAATTTAAAGTTATCCAAATACTTTCAAAGTGAGCCACTCTCTTTCTTGACAGGTGTTAGACACGTTATCATGAAAAAGCAAGAAGGGCTACAAACATCAGTTAAGCCTCAAATAATCATTTCTATAAGAGCTAAATTGTAATGACAGAAAACAAAAGAGGGCTAAATATAATGGCAGACAATAATATGTTGTATCTCTGTATGTTTCAGAATTTTATTCATCCAAAGTAATTCATAGGTTCCCAAGCTTTTAGTACAATCCACTTTAGGCATTCATAGACAAGGATAAAGCCATCTTTCACAATAAACTGCATAGATGTTTTAAATTAATGCTTTAAAATGAATGTTTTAAAGTACTGCCTAGTGATTAGATGTTGTGTTTATGTGTTTTGAAGGCTATATTTATACATTTTTAAAATCACTGCATGCTGACTGCAGCCATGAAATTAAAAGACCCTTACTCCTTGGAAGAAAAGTTATGACCAACCTATATAACATATTGAAAAGTAGAGACATTACTTTGCCAACAAAGGTCCATCTAGTCAAGGATATGGTTTTTCCAGTGGTCATGTATGGATGCGAGAGTTGGACTGTGAAGAAGGCTGAGCACCGAAGAATTGATGCTTTTGAACTGTGGTGTTGGAGAAGACTCTTGAGGGTCCCTTGGACTGCAAGGAGATCCAACCAGTCCATTCTGAAGGAGATCAGCCCTGGGATTTCTTTGGAAGGAATGATGCTAAAGCTGAAACTCCGGTACTTTGGCAACCTCATGTGAAGAGTTGACTCATTGGAAAAGACTCTGATGCTGGGAGGGATTGAGGGCAGGAGAAGAAGGAAACGACAGAGGATGAGATGGCTGGATGGCATCACTGACTCAATGATGTGAGTTTGCGTGAACTCTGGGAGCTGGTGATGGCCTGGGAGGCCTGGCTTGTGGCAATTCATGGGGTCACAAGGAGTCGGACACGACTGAGTGACTGAACTGAACTGAGGAGCTAGGAGCAAAAATAAATTGGCCCTGGTGGGAAAGGAATAATAAGATGAAAGTTAACTTTCAGTTCTGGTAGGAGAGAGGATATGGAATAGCAAATAGGCCCAATGGGAGTGTCCATGAATGACTTGGTTGATTATAGGAGAACCTTCTATCACCTTTGGCAAAGGCTATCTTAGAATCCCTGTTTTCTCTTTGAATGAATTTGAAGAAAGTTTTCCTCTCATTTGGTACTTATTTACAATGTACCTGAACAAATTTGTAAGAAACTAGAAGGCAAAATTCTCTGGTTTTGATGGTGGTGACTCACTTACTGTTAAGTCATCCTAGAGCTGCATGGATCTGCCATGGTGTCATGATGGTCAACATTTTATCTACACTCGTGTCACTAGCATGGCTCATATATATTAACTTCATGAATGCTCACTGTACAAAAAAAAATCATGACCAACATAATCACGATGGTGTGATCACTCACCTACAGCCAGACATCCGGGAATGCAAAGTCAAGTGGGCCTTAGAAAACATCACTACGAACAAAGCTAGTGGAGATGATGGAATTCCAGTTGAGCTGTTTCAAATCCTAAAAGATGATGCTGTGAAAGTGCTGCACTCAATATGCCTGCAAATTTGGAAAACTCAGCAGTGGCCACAGGACTGGAAAAGGTCAGTTTTCATTTCAACCCCAAAGAAAGGCAATGCCAAAGAATGCTCAAACTACCTCAAAACTGCACTCATCTCACATGCTAGTAAAGTAATGCTCAAAATTCTCCAAGCCAGGCTTCAGCAGTATGTGAACCATGAACTTCCAGATGTTCAAGCTGGTTTTAGAAAAGGCAGGGGAACGAAAGATCAAATTGGCAGCATCTGCTGGATCATGGAAAAAGCAAGAGAGTTCCAGAAAAACATCATTTCTGCTTTATTGACTATGCCAAAGCCTTTGACTGTGTGGATCACAATAAACTGTGGAAAATTCTGAAAGAGGTGGGAATACCAGACCACCTGACCTGCCTCTTGAGAAATCTGTATGCAGGTCAGGAAGCAACAGTTCGAACTGGACATGGAACAACAGACTGGTTCCAAATAGGAAAAGGAGTACATCAAGGCTGTATATTGTCACCCTGCTTCTTTAACTTCTGTGCAGAGTACATCATGAGAAACACTGGACTGCAAGAAACACAAGCTGGAAGCAAGATTGCAGGGAGAAATATCAATAACCTCAGATATGAGGATGACACCACCCTTATGGCAGAAAGTGAAGAGGAACTAAAATGTCTCTTGATGAAAGGGAAAGAGGAGAGTGGAAAAGTTGGCTTAACGCTCAATATTCAGAAAATGAAGATCATGGCATCTGGTCTCATCACTTCATGGGAAATAGATGAGGAAACAGTGGAAAGAGTGTCAGACTTTATTTTTGGGAGCTCCAAAATCACTGCAGATGGTGACTGCAGCCATGAAATTAAAAGACGCTTACTCCTTTGAAGGAAAATTATGACCAACCTAGATAGCATATTAAAAAGCAGAGACATTACTTTGTCAGCTAAGGTCCATCTAGTCAAGGCTATGGATTTACCTGTGGTCATGTATGGATGTGAGAGTTGGACTGTGAAGAAAGCTGAGTGCCAAAGAATTGATGCTTTTGAACTGTGATGTTTGAGAAGACTCGAGAGTCCCTTGGACTGCAAGGAGATCCGTCCAGTCCATTGTGAAGGAGATCAGCTCTGGGTTTTCTTTGGAAGGGCTGATGCTAAAGCTGAAACTCCAGTACTTTGGCCACCTCATGTGAAGAGTTGACTCATTAGAAAAACTCTGATGCTGGGAGGGATTGATAGCAGGAGGAGAAGAGGATGACAGAGGATGAGATGGCTGGAAGGCATCACTGACTCAATGGACGTGAGTTTAAGTGAACTCCGGGAGTTGGTGATGGCCTGGAGGCCTGGCATGCTGCAATTCGTGGGGTCGCAAAGGGTTGGACATGACTGAGCGACTGAACTGAACTGAAGGGCAGTAGAGTATAGAGACTATGAGTGCAAATTTAGGGCCAGATTTTTCTGGTTCCATTTTTAATAATCCTGCTAATTACAAACTGTGTGACCTTGAGACAATTATTTAATCTGTTTGTCTCATGCTTCTTGTCTTAAAGGAACTATGTTAATTGTATCTACTTTAGAATTGTGACTAATATACTGTAGTTTATACAAACAGCACCTAATAATAACTATGCATCTTATACTTTTCATTCCTCTTCAAATGGCCTGGTAGATTTTATTTACAAATTGCTGGTAGATTTTATTTATTTACAAATAGCATCTATGAAAGAAGCAAAATCTTTAAACAATGATAAAGGAAAGAAGGAAAAATCTGGAGTGGAGCTTGACTCCCTAGGCTCACGAGTTAATTCCATTCAGCTTTGTACTGTGCCAACCTCCTCTGCAATACTGTTTAATTTGCCAGATCATGAAAAATATTAATTTCTATTTTAAAAAATGTAGATCCATTTAGAGATTGCTTTTTTCTTAGGAAAACAGAAGTGAAAATTTTATGTACCTACATAAAATTGTATTTGAATTTTAAATACAGTATTACTATGCACACATGTACATCAAAGTTCAGTGAGGTGTTATTTTGCAACTAAACTGGAATTTGGCATTGGTGCTAATCTTTGTCCAAAAATGTTACAGGAACCTGGATGAGTATAGATAAGGAACAAGTATAGTAATATTTGTTTACACCAGAAATCTATTTTTTTTTGGTAGACAATAACTCAAGATTTTGAAAATATCTCTCAAGTTATACTTATTTCAGAAGTTCTTTTAAAATTCAATGTTAGAAGTAAATGACCTAGAACCATAACAAATTAGTTTTTCAACCAAAGGAGCATGAATAAAAATACAGGATCTTTAGAGATTCAAGAGGAAAAGAATATGGAATAATTGTAAGAAATAAGATAACCATCAGAGCAACTGACTATTTGCTGTTGTATCTGCTAATGCTTATGGTGAAAACTGACTTCATGTACAGAGATAGAATAACTAAGATGGTAAGAAGTAGATTTCTGGGACATGGAAAAGAAAACATAAGGAAACAAAAGAAAAAATGAATAAGACACTCATAATAATCCATGATCACTACTAATACTCTAATTATTAGGGGAATAATTCAAGCGAATTAGATATCCCAAGGTGCCGCTGTTAATGATATTTAGTTTCTCACTTGTGTCCAACTCTTTGTAACTCAATGGACTGTAGCCTGCCAGGCTCCTTTGTCCATGGAATTTCCCAGGCAAGAATATTGGAATGGGTTTCCATTTCCTTACTGTCTGAGCCACCAGGGCCATTTCCTTCTTCATGAGATCTTCCTGACCCAGGGATCAAATTCAAGTCTCCTCTGTCTCCTGCATTGCAGGTGGAGTCTTTACCACTGAGGCACCAGGGAAGCCAGCAGTGGTAAAGAATCCACCTACCAATGCGGAGAGGCAAAGGACTCCTGCTCAGTCCTCAAATGCACACACACATGCACACACACACACACACACACACATACACACAAACACTAAAAGTGTGCAAGCAAAATAAAACATTAAGCTTGTTCATCACTAACTTGCCAGTTAAGGCTTGTAAAACGGTGAGATACTGAATAATTGCAAGAAGATCTTGAATTATCCTGAGGAATCATTAACTTTTTCCTCTTTCCCTCTCTTTCCTTTCCTTCCTTCTCTCCCTTCCTTTCTACTTTTCTTATCTTCTCCCTTCTTCCCTTCCTCCCTCCATCCCTTCCTCCTTCCTTCCTTCCTCCTTTCCTTCATCCCTTCTCCTCTCCTTTGCTTTTCCAAAGAGTAGAGGGAAACATCTTGAGATAGTAGGACATGACTAAATACACGATGGATTTCCAGAACCTACAATCATTGAAAGTTTCACAAGTTTTTGTAGATACTAAGTCTGCTAAAGATATTTTATCCATGTAAAAGTCGTTAGAATATGATGAGACTAGAATGTTATTATTTGGACTCATACAGCAAGAAGTGGTCTTTTTTAACCACTGAAAAATAAATATGAAAAAGTGGGAAGAAATCTCAAGGGGGTTTTATGATTTATAAAAAGGGATGTTGAACTTCAAATGCTTAAAATAATATATTTTAATTCTGCAAGTGTCTCTTAAGTCATTTAAAATTTTTGTTTTAGATCTTTTGTACTGTAATTCTCTTCAACTCAGGCCTTCCTAATGCTGCTTATTCATTTCATTCACATTTAAATCAAATATCATCTCTTCCCACAATCTTTTCTGGCCTTACAACCTTAGGATGTATAACCCATCTATTCCAAACTCAAAAATAGAGAAATTCTGATTTGCCCTTGATTTTTCTTATTAATATAACCCCTCAAATAATATAACTAAAAATTTTAAAGCAAATTAAAATTAGATTGAACTCGATAATCTGTGTGTTATCTTTCCATATGTTTAAAAAGTGGGCCAGTTTTATTTTTTAACTGGTATAAATATTTCAGAAAGAAAAAGATAAGAGAAAATGAAAGAATAATATTAATTTCACATTATCCCTAGCTTAAAAATGAGAAATATTCCAGTGGGTTTAACTCCAAAATATACTGGAAAGCTGCCCCTTCCTAGTTTCACATCAATTGAATGTAAAAATGAAAGCAGAAAAAATGACACTTTTTAAACGTGGGAAGATAACACAATATCACTTCATTTTGGGTTGATAGCTGAAATTATTTGTTTTACATTGCATAATAAATGAAAAAATCACAATAATCTTTAAACATGTATGTTTTGTATACATATATACATATTCTATTCATCTTACACAAGCAACTCTATTTTCATAGTAAAAAGTCTGTTATGTGATTTGAAGATATCAGAGATAATGGTTAGCTTGGAATATAAATTTTGTTATGCTTCTATGCCAAGAGAAAAGAAATGAGGTTTTTAGTTGAGGTTACAATATACTGAAGTCATTTTTTAGTTAAGTGCCAGGAAGCATAGTTTCCTCTTATGTTTTGAATGTTTTCTTCAACAGGCTGTCCATGATATTAAATCCTGGGTTTGAGGGACCACAATGTTAAGTGCCTAGAATATGCTCAATGATGGAATGAGTTTCCTGTGTGGAATAAATAATGTTTGATTAAATCCATTTTTTGCTTACAGAATAAAATATTGTGTCTGACAAAATTAAATTTCCTCCATAGCTCATGCATTAGCATAATGTGGATTTTCCAAGCTGCCTTTATACATGATATAATGTAAGCTGTAATGAATGAAAGTTTAAGTTCAGCTTATTTCAATAGCAATTCTCCAGTGCTTTCCAGAAGTTGTGATGGCAGATCAATTTTATGCAGCTGAAAAAAAAAATGTTGATGATGACCAAGTAGACTGTTATGATATATTCTATAAGATGAAAAAGTGGCCACAGAAAACTGAAAGATATCCTGAAGATTTTAACTTTATTCCAATTTATCATATCTGTAAGGACACCAAGATATTACTTTAGGTTATTTCCTCTAAGATAGGACCCATGGAGAAAGACATTATTAATGCAAATCAATCAAGGTCTACATTTTTAGTAAAAAAAAAAAGGACAGGTGGATGGATCTCTAGGTAATGTGAGAAATAATCTCATCACAAATTTATTTTCATAGTAAACTGTAAGTCAGTGTCACAGAAAACAAAGTGGAATGTTTATGTTTTCACCATATTTTAATCATACTCACTACTGTATTTATTTCTTGAGAATTAATACTTTAAAATTAGGTTTATTGAAGTTTAATACATAGAGAGTAAAATTCATTGTTGTGTGTTAATTTTAACTTTGACAAATGATCACAGTCATGTTATGACTACATGATATAATGTAAGCTGTTAAAGATGCAGAGCATTCTTCAGTTCAGTTGAATTCAGTCGCTCAGTTGTGTCTGACTCCTTGTGACTCCATGAATCGCAGCACACCAGGCCTCCCTGTCCATCACCATCTCCCGGAGTTCACTCAGACTCACGTCCATTGAGTCCGTGATGCCATCCAGTCATCTCATCCTCTGTCATCCCCTTCTCCTCCTGCCCCCAATCCCTCCCAGCATCAGAGTCTTTTCTAATGAGTCAACTCTTCGCATAAGGTGGCCAAAGTACTGGAGTTTCAGCTTTAGCATCATTCCTTCCAAAGAAATCCCAGGGTTGATCTCCCTCAGAATGGACTGGTTGGATCTCCTTGCAGTCCAAGGGACTCTCAAGAGTCTTCTCCAACACCACAGTTCAAAAGCATCAATTCTTCGGCACACAGCCTTCTTCACAGTCCAACTCTCGCATCCATACATGACCACAGGAAAAACCATAGCCTTGACTAGACGGACCTCAGTCGGCAAAGTAATGTCTCTGCTTTTGAATACATTATCTAGTTGGTCATAACTTTTCTTCCAAGGAGTAAATGTCTTTTAATTTCATGGCTGTGGTCACCATCTGCAGTGATTTTTGGAGCCCCCCAAAATATAGTCTGACACTGTTTCTACTGTTTCCCTATCTATTTCCCATGAAGTGATGGGACCAGATGCCATGATCTTTGTTTTCTGAATGTTGAGCTTTAAGCCAAATTTTTCACTCTTCTCTTTCACTTTCATCAAGAGGATGAAAGTTCCTCTTCACTTTCTGCCATAAGGGTGATGTCATCTGCATATCTGAAGTTATTGAGATTTCTCCTGGCAATCTTGATTGCAGCTTGTGTCTCTTCCAGTCCAGCGTTTCTCATGATGTACTCTGCATAGAAGTTAAATAAGCAGGGTGACAATATACAGCCTTGACGGACTCCTTTTCCTATTTGGAACCAGTCTGTTGTTCCATGTCCAGTTCTAACTGTTGCTTTCTGACCTGCATACAGATTTCTCAAGAGGCAAGTTGGGTGGTCTGGTATTCCCACCTCTTTCAGAATTTTCCACAGTTTATTGTGATCCACACAGTCAAAGGCTTTGGCATAGTCAATAAAGCAGAAGTAGATGTTTTCCTGAAACTCTCTTGCTTTTTCCATGATCCAGAAGATGTTGGCAATTTGATCTCTGGTTCCTCTGCCTTTTCTAAAACCAGCTTGAACATCAGAAAGTTCATGGTTCAGGTATTGCTGAAGCTTGGCTTGGAGGATTTTGAGCATTACTTTACTAGCATGAACATTCTTATCATCCCCAAAATATCGCTTTGAAGTTAATGCCTTCCAGAATGCCACAGAAACATAATTACAGAGTATTCAGCTTTCTGAGTTTAGCTTCTCACACTTATTACAATGCAGTTGATAGACATCATGTAGTTGCATGTATCAGTAGTTTATAGCCTTTGGTGCTGAGGTGAGTTGTACTCCATTGTATGGATACACCACAATTTGTTAATCCATTCACCAGTCAGTAGACAACCAAAGTGCTTCAAATTTGGGACAATTATGAAGCTGCTTTGCATGGAGGACTTTTTTTGACACAATTTTATTTCTCTTGCATAAATACCTAGATATTGAGCTTTGGGGTTGCATAGTGACAGTGAAAGTCACTCAGTTGTGTTAAACTCTTTGTGACCCCATGGACTATAGCCTGTCAGGCTCTTCTGTCCATGGAATTCTCCAGGCAAGAATACTGGAGTAGGTTGCCATTCCCTTCTCAGGAGATCTTCCAGACCCAGGGATCAAATGTGAGTTTCCCACATTGAGGCAAATTGTTTATCATCTGAGCCACCAGGGTTGTATAGTAAGCATATATTTTACTTTTTAAAATCCATCAAACTATTTTCCAAATTGGCTATATATATCATTTTGTACTCCCACCAACAATGCATATGAATTCCAGTTGCTCTATTTTCTCATCACTGATATTTGCAGATTTTATTATTATTTTAGCCATTATTATTTATTATTTTAGCCATTTAATAATATCTCATTGTGATTTTAGTTTTCACTTCCCTAATGACATTATAAGTATCTTTTTATGTGTTTAGTTATTTTTGTTTATGTTTATTTGAAGCATCTGTTAACATTGTTAAATCTGTTTCTATTTCGTCAATGTCTTGTTGAGATGTAGCAATTCTTTATGGAGAGGAAATGGCAACCCCCTCCAATATTCTTGCCTAGAGAATCCTGTGGACAGAAGAGCCTGGTGGGCTGCTGTCCATAAGGTCACACAGGGTCGGACATCACTGAAGTGATTTAGCATGCATGCCTGGGAGAAGGAAAATGGAAACCCACTCCAGTGTTCTTGCCTGGAGAATCCCAGTGGGCTGTCGTCTCTGGGGTTGCACAGAGTTGGACACGACTGCAATGACTTAGCAGCAGCAGCAGCATCAATTCTTTATGTATTGTTGGATATCGATTACGTGTTTTGCAAACATTTTTTTTTCCTGGTCTGGGGTTTGTCTCTTCATTTTCTTAGCAGTTATCTTTCAAAGATCATAACTATTTATTTTGATGAAGTCCAATTTATCATTCTTTTTTCATAATATTTCCTGCTTTTTATCTTACACCTAAGCAATTTTTGTCTAAATGCAGGTGACAAAGATTTTCTATGCTTTTTTCTAGAACTTTTACAGTCTAGTTTTACACTTAGGTCTATAATTTATCTAACTTTTTGCATATGGTACAAGATATAGATTCATATAGCCATAAGTGTTCCAGGATTATGCCCAGGGATTGTCAGTGCCTCAATAAATGAAGAAATCAAAGTGCCAGGGTCCAGCCCCAGTGGATCCAGGGAATTTGAATGGGGGATGGAGTCAGTATCTTAGAGAAGACTATTTAATTAGAAAAGAGAGATTAGGAAAGAATAGTGTAGTAGGAAAATTAGTGGAGAAAAGAGGCTGAATAACTTGGTTTATGTGGAAAGTTAATAAAGTCTCAAAACAAGAAACTTGCACCACCTACATAGGCCACAGGTGCCCTCTTGAATAGCAGAGGGTGCCCCACCTTGAGCTCCTTCTTGCGTGGGTCTCAGCAGCCAGGGCAAGTAAGTAGACATGGCGAGCCTCCACGCTCCAGATGGGAATTTAGTCAGAAAAGAAGAGAAGGAGAAAAGACCACACGGGGGAAACAGTCTTTCCAGTGACTGGTCCATCCTTTATTTTCCAGGAAAGCTTTTTATAGTTTTGGTCGTACATAGAGATCAATGGATAATACAAAGTTATGCAGGGTCAGCAGCCCTGAGATCAGGCTTTCTCTCTGCATACCTAGCTGTATGCACAAGTCTTAGATGATTTACGTCTTCTGGCCAGGAGGCCTATTAGCATTTTATGGCCCTTTTCTGATAAGGGTTCGTCAACCAGAAAACTTATTTGCCTTAAAAGTGTTGTTCTTACTAAAGTCTGGTGCCACTCTCAGAAACACTAATTAAGGTTACATTCTTATATAGCAAGGACACAACAATTTATAACAAGGAAAGAGGAGTACAGTGATTTATAACAATGAGAAAGTTCACTAACTCAAAAGTCTAGTGTTGCTAACATCAAAACTACTATATTCCTTTTTCTATATCCCAATTACATTGATTAATATCCTCCAGGTGCCTAAAATATAAAGAATATGGAGGCCTGGCAGCAGTCATTGACTCAACAGTGAAACCTGTCAGCAATATAATTTTTAGCTTTTTAGAAGAGGCTCTATATCTTCAAGATGCTTTAAGCTTCATGCCTGTCTCAGTTGGGGGGCCGTAAACAATCACATGCGTAGTTGTAAAAATCCGGACAGACCAGTCAGGTAAGTTAGAAAACTATCAGAGGGGTTTAAGCCGAGACATTCTTTTTATGCCCAGGAGACTTATTACCTGGAGCTCTAAATTAATTCCTTTTAGAGGAAAGTGGTGGAGGACAGCCCCCTGTTAATGTCAGAAGAGTAGGTGGAAAGCATAACACAGTAAAGCAGGCAGACTCTGGTTTTGGGGGTAGATGCTCAGGAAAATCCAGCGAGGCTCCCTTAAGGCCCGACTCACCTTTGCCTGTCAGACCCCTTAACCTCATGACCTTTGCCATGGGCGGGACTCCTCATGCTGGCTCCCGGCATCAAAATATTTTTAAAAGATGCAGAAATGTTACATGATGTATAAAATTCTAAATCCAGCGAGGCTCCCTTAAGGCCCGACTCACCTTTGCCTGTCAGACCCCTTAACCTCATGACCTTTGCCATGGGCGGGACTCCTCATGCTGGCTCCCGGCATCAAAATATTTTTAAAAGATGCAGAAATGTTACATGATGTATAAAATTCTCATCAAATGGCTACCAAATGACAAAATTCAGGTAGTTGCATAAATGATGCATGAGGAATTAGACATATTCTGTTAACATAATACGTTATTTCTCTTTTTTGTTAATTTTATTTTGATTCCTAGTTATATTCACTTGGCAGAAATATTTCAGGTCAAAATTTCAGAACTGAATGTCAAGAAACTGAGTTCACAATTTGCACTTTTATTGACACAAACTGCCAGAGTGGTGATAGAAACTTCAAATCATGGTTCTGCCTGTTGGATTTTCAGTCAAGACATCTCTGAAACACAAAGTGGGCCTAGTATGAAATTTACCTCACTCATTGCTTCAATGAGAGCATGTAAATGAAAGTGCTTGTAAGCTCTTTTAAGGACAATATACATGATATTTATTTTATAAAATTTCTTATGTAGTTTTCCTAATGTCAAAAGTAATTCATGTTAATTTTAAAATTAACATAAAAGAAGTACCTAAATGTTTCTTGCCTAGAGGTAATTTGTGTTTACTTTTTATGTATACTCTTCCAGTATTTTCCTAAGTATTTACATGAATATTCATATGTTCTACAAGTATTTACTAGTGTCTGCATCTGGACCATGCATAGGGATGTGTTTAGTGCTAGAAATTCAAAATAAATAAAACCCAGCCAAAGACTTCAGAAGTCTCACAATGTAGTTTGGGATACAATGAGTGCAGTGATAAAAATAAGACCATTATTATAGAAGCTGCAAGGTGTGAATCTCCATTCATTTGTTTTAAATATCAGATTTCCTAGTTCTAATAGGTAATTACACATATGCCTTTGTGTCTATTCTTGTAATATACATGTCTCCTTATTACCTATAGCAGACTACTTATTCCTTTAACTTCCTTTAACTATCATATGTTTTTGAATTTTGAGAACACAAGATTCCAGCTATTTCATTCCATTTGCTTATAGTTAGACACAGCCATTCAAGGACAAGAACTCAAGATGGCAAGATTTCACTGGAAAGCCAGTGAGAGAAGGCTTAATAAAAGATCTTAAATCCAGATTGTATTTAGTAGAAATCATATTATCCTCAATATGGCTTAAAATTAAGGAGAGGAGAAGGTTGTGTTTTTTTATTACCATAATGGTCATGACATTGAAAAAATTAACAAGAAGTATGATATAATCTTAATCCTAAAACTATTTCACTTTACCTTTCACCCACTCTTCACACAAACATAATTACCCAAACTCTTTTAAATATATGAAAAAGTATGAGAGAAAAATACCATTCAGAAATTAATAAATTTAAAATTGAGGGATAGCATAATTTGAGCAAATGTTATTTATGGGGAAAACACTTATGGGAATTCAGAGATATCCAGGGAACAAAAGGAGAAAAAAAGAAGCCTTGGTCAGCCCCAGTCCTTGGAGGAAGTTTAGTGCAATAAACATATATTTAGTACCTACTCTTAATCTGCCATTTCTTTTTTTATATATATATGAGAGACATAAACATATGTATACAAATCTAGAAACCTTAAGGAGATGTCAAAGGAATGGAGAAAATGAGAAGACAGCTGTATATATTTGTGAAAAAGTAAAAGGGATAGATGAGATTAAGGATCATAGGATCAAGAGAATGAAACGGGAAATTTATAATTAGTATTTGATAATTTAGACAAGGACTACTTTTTCAAAGTTTTATATAGCTTGTTAAGAATAATAGCTATACTTCTAAATGACATATGTCAACTATAAAGGCTTTGTGAAAGTGAAAGTCGCTCAGTTGTGTCCGAATCTTTGTGATCCCATGGAGTTCTCTAGGCCAGAATACTAGAGTGGTTAACCTTTCCCTTCTCCAGGGAATCTTCCCAACCCAGGTATCAAACCCAGGTCTCCCACATTGCAGGCAGATTATTAGCAGCTGACCCATAAGGGAAGCCCTAAAGGCTTTAAGTAATACTAAAATAAATTTCCAAAATCCTACAACTAATCAAATATAATATTTAATAATAATCTTTCCAGAAAATTGGGTATTTGTATGGAAAAATAGTTACAGTTTTAGAAATTAAAATTACACTATTACTGATATTTTTAAAATAAAAATAGATTTTTTTTTTTTAGTATTTCAACAAGGAAAAGGAAAAATTTACTGGAAAAAATGCTATACTGTGGATTTAGTTTCATGAATATAAATACTAAGTACTACCAAATTAGAGAAATTTAAAGGAAAATAGTTTCTTCTATAAAATGAAGAAAATAATATTTTAAAAGTTAATAATTTTCCTCTAAAATTTAAGTATATCTTTCCATTCTAGACAGTTTTTATTTTCTGTTATACATGATTAAGGCATTAGTACACTTATTTTCTAAATTCCACTTTTGCTAGAATTTCAACATTTATATTACTGAATATAATGCCTGAAATTCCAACATTTGTATTCATGTCTTTTGCCATAATTCGTCTAGTTTTTTTACGTGTTTTATATTTAAAGAAACCAATACTCACCACAACATTGCTTGTTTATTCTTGAGTTGTTCATATTTATTAATTATTAACTTGGTTTTAATAATTAATCAAGACCATCCCCATGGAAAAGAAATGCAATAAAGCAAAATGGCTGTCTGAGGAGTCCTTACAAATAGCTTTGAAAAGAAGAGAAGCGAAAAGCAAAGGAGAAAAGGGAAGATATAAGCATCTGAATGCCGAGTTCCAAAGAATAGCAAGGAGAGATAAGAAAGCCTTCCTCAGAGATCAATGCAAAGAAATAGATGAAAACAACAGAGTGGGAAAGACTAGAGATCTCTTCAAGAAAATGAGAACAAGTGAAGAGGAACTTTCATCCTCTTGATGAAAGTGAAAGAGAAGAGTGAAAAAGTTGGCTTAAAACTCAATACTCAGAAAACAAAGATCATGGCATCTGGTCCCATCATTTCATGGGAAATAGATGGAAGAAACAGTGGAAACAGTGTCAGACTTTATTTTTGGGGGCTCCAAAATCACTGCGGATGGTGATTGCAGCCATGAAATTAAAAGACACTTACTCCTTGGAAAGAAAGTTATGACCAACCTAGATAGCATATTAAAAAGCAGAGACATTACTTTGCCAACAAAGGTCCATCTAATCAGGGCTATGGTTTTTTCAGTGGTCATGTATGGATGTGAGAGTTGGACTGTGAAGAAAGCTGAGCACCGAAGATTTGATGCTTTTGAACTGTGGTGTTGGAGAAGACTCTTGAGAGTCCTTTGGACTGCAAGGAGATCCAACCAGTCCATCCTAGAGGAGATCATTCCTGGGTGTTCATTCGAAGGACTGTTGCTGAAGCTGAAACTCAAATACTTTGGCCACCTCACGTGAAGAGCTGACTCATTGGAAAAGACCCTGATGCTGGAGGGATTCAGGGCAGGTGGAGAAGGATACACAGAGGATGAGATGGCTGGATGGCATCACCAACTCAATGGACATGAGTTTGAGTGAACTCCAGGAGTTGGTGATGGAAAGGGAGTCATGGCATGCTGTGATTCATGGGGTCGCAAAGAGTCAGACATGACTAAGCGACTGAACTGAACTGAACTTGATTTTTACAATATTCACACACGACTGAGCATCTTCACTTTCATGTGTACTCTATATGGTGAATCATTACATGTTTAAGAATATTATCTTCTATTTTGAATATCTGCAATAGGTATAAAATCACAGGATCACTAGCTACATCAAAACACTGCATATTATTTTCTACTAACATTTACTACTGAATGCTATTGCAAAGAAATTTAGAACAACTTTTCTTCTTTCTTATAATTAACATTTTAAAAATTCTGCTTTTTCTCCATTAATGAAGTTTATTTATTATATTAAGATATGCTTTATTATAAGCTTTAGTGTTTATTTTCCTTTCTTTATGCCAAGAAGACTTTCTTTCCAAGGGATACTTTACCATTTTTTCTTTTTCATATTTTCTACTCAGGCACGATTGTGTGAATATTGGATTTCCTCTCCCCCCCCCCACATTTATCATCTCCTCTATAATAGATTACTTTCATTTACTTTTCTATTTGTTTTGCATGATTTTCTTCAACATATTCATCTTTATCTTGGTTTGCATGCATGTTTATATGTGTGTGTGTTTGTTTGTATGTGGTATTTGGGAAAAATAGTAATGAGTAGAGCGTATTTGAAATACTGCTTGGTTATAAAAGAGGATATTTTAAATTCTTACCCTAAGGATACATCTTTCCTCAGATAGGATATATTACAAAAAAGAAAAAAGAAAAAATCGACAAATTTTTTATGTTATGACCTTTTCAATGCTTCACATTATCTGTCTTTCACCTTCTTCACCTCTATCATTTCTTCTGGCTGAGAGGCTGGGGTAGAAACAATAGAAATGACTTTGTGGCATGACTATTTCTTACCTTCTCCTTTGCCATTCTGCTGATAATCTGCCTCTGAAGTCAATCTTTACCTCTCTCAAGGTAAACCTTATCACCTCAACTCACCTCCATTTTTTCCCTCAGTTCAAAGCAATCTGACTTTTCTCACTCTTCCATTGAAAGCTTTTTCACTGAATTATAATTCTAATTCAAAATCTAGTGGGCAATTTTTAATCTGACACTTATTTGACCTGATGTACCTCTAAATAAAATAAAACAAAAGGAAGAAAAACTCTATCCTATATCTATGATCTTTTTTTGGAGTGGAGGAGGGCAAGGAATAATGATTTTATTCAGAAAACCAGCAAACTGAAAGATGGTGGGCTCAAGCTCCAAAGGACCATCTTGCCTGACTTAGAATTCAGACTCCTTTTTTACTAAAAGTGTAAGTCAAACACTTCCTGATTACCATCGGCTTTTGGAGGGAAACATGTCAATTTCTTCCTCCCTGCAGTCATTCACAGGTAGACCAAGTCAGGATGTCACTTTTGTTAGCTCATAGGAATTTTAGCTTAAAATTCTGGAAAGAAAAGTTCCTAGAGATGGGCCATTATGTATAATTTAAGTTTATAGGCAACATCCCTTTAGTGATTAACTTGTAATAGAATACAAAAAGCTTCTTCCCTATTGCAGTTCCCCACTTTTAATGTCCATTCCACATTCTTTTGGAAAAAGGAATGAAGACCATTCTGCTGAATCAGTTCAGTTTAGTCCAGTCGCTCAGTCATGTCCGACTCTTTGCGACCCCATGAACCGCACCACACCAGGCCTCCTTGTCCATCACCAACTCCCGAAGTTTACCCAAATTCATGTCCATTGAGTCAGTGATGCCATCCAACCATCTCATCCTCTGTT
Organism: Aepyceros melampus; assembly: GCA_006408695.1. Taxonomy (NCBI): domain Eukaryota; kingdom Metazoa; phylum Chordata; class Mammalia; order Artiodactyla; family Bovidae; genus Aepyceros; species Aepyceros melampus. The sequence goes on along the minus strand of SJXQ01004595.1, from coordinate 59,164 downwards.
GTCCCCTTCTCCTCCTGCCCTCAATCTTTCCTAGCATCAGAGTCTTTTCAAATGAGTCAGCTCTTTGCATGAGGTAGCCAAAGTATTGGAGTTTCAGCTTCAACATCAGTCCTTCCAGTGAACACCTAGGACTGGTCTCCTTTAGATGGACTGGTTGGATCTCCTTGCAGCCCAAGGGACTCTCAAGAGTCTGCTGAATAGAAGTGATGAATATTTCTTAGACACTTTAGTCAATCTTTTTATCTACAACTATTTGAACCTAATGAAATATCTTAGCACTCTGTTCTCTAATTTTTAATTGACCTTGGGGTTTTGGTTCCAGTTACCAATAGGCACACTGAATTCCTGTATTACATATTTGGACAAAATTAAACAAATTGGTTGCCCCTTCTCCAGCTACAATGGAATCATCTACTTCAGTTGGACTTCCCTGGTGGCTCAAACGGTAAAGCGTCTGCCTACAGTGTGGGTTCAATCCCTGGGTCGGGAAGATCTCCTGGAGAAGGGAATGGCAACCCACTCCAGTATTCTTGCCCCCACTCCTCAAAAAAAAGGGGGCTCAACGTGAAGAAGGAATTCATAGGGCCTGGAGTCCATCTTAGGCCTATTCATGCTGATCATGCTCGGCCACCTTTCCAATGGACTCTGAACTCTGTGTTTAGTGCCTATGAAAACAACAACAGAAGGATAAAACCCCCTCCAGACAGGGGAACCTTGAAGATCGTATCTAGGTTACTCATCGCCTAAGAGAAAACATACACTAATCACCTCTTCCTCCAGACAGGCCATAAATTTTTCTCTATCAGAGTGTAACCTAGGGTTTATTGATTATTGGCTAATTGTTTGACTATCTGAGCACATGAGCACATAGCACGTGAATGATAGGGTTATTGGGATTGTATTTTACTTGGTTTATGTAAGTCTCAAGGAATTTGGAATGGTGGGTTCAGACACGTACACATCGGGTATAAAAGATTTTCACAAATGCTGGTCGGGGTCCTTGGCTAAGAGGAGACTCTGCTTTGGGCCACCGATGTAATAAACTACACTCCACTATCTGCATTGTCCTTCTGAGTGAGTTTGTTTCCCGGAACGTGTAGCTACAACAAAAGAAATATTTAGTTTCCCTGGTGGCTCAGATGGTAAAGCGTCTGCCTGCAACATGGAGACTTGGGTTCAATCCCTGGGTAGGGAAGATCCACTGGAGAAAGAAATGGCAACCCACTCTAGTACTCTTGCTTGGAAAATCCCATGGATGGAGGACCCTGGTAGGCTACAGTCCATGGGGTCACAAAGAGTTGGACAGGACTGAGCGACTTCACTTTCTCTATCTACAATAGAATCATCTACTTCAATTAGATAGGCAGATCTGTTGGCAAACTCATGAATGGTATAGTGCCCAAAGTTTTAATATAATTGGCAACTGCTAGGTCTTTTAGCATTTATAGATTTTCCTTCCTGGGCAGATACCTGGAATGGCCTACAATACAGTAATTTAAAGATACTTAATTTAAACCTTCTTCTGGAAGCCACTGATCCATGGCAGGGCACCTGGCAAAGCCTTATCCCAAATTAAATATCTCAACATATTTCAAGTGACATTCCTTTTTAATGTACGATTCGTTTTCTTGGTTTTTCCTGTTGGTTATGGACTCCAGGATGAAAGTTGCTTTAATGCCTTAATTCAAAATCTGGGGATAATTTCCCTAAAGAAGGATTTACCCACTTCAGAGATTTTCTGCATTTGGGATATGCTTCCACCCATCCTAAAAAAGTGTCCACACAAACAAGAGCATGTTATCTGATTTTTTTGTAGTTCGAGGCATTTGAGTAAAGTATATTTCAGTCCGCAGTGGGCAGATTCCTCTGTGTTGAGTCCCTATCTGGAGAGATCTGACAGCAGTCTGAGTTGCTTTTTAAGACCCTGGGGAAAAGAATTCTGTCTCCTTTTCTGGGATTTTCAGGAGCTCCATCAGTAGGACTGAAGCACTCTAGTGGGCTGTTAAACTATTCTGGTGAAAAACTTCATGGTAAAGTCTATCAGAAAATTAATATGCTCATTCCCTACTATCAATTTTACCTGGGGCTCCTGTGGGGAATTAGGTGCCACAATCCAAGGAAGCCTTTGGGTCTCTGCCTTTAGAGTGTTCCTATCTTTCTACCACAGGAGAGGCTCTCTTCTTTTATTATTTTCTGATTTAGCCTAGGGCAATTGCTTTCCACTGTTCTCCTTACAGTAGCACATTGTTCCTTCTCCAGCAGGGGCTTATCTCTTCTGGAAATCAAATGCCACTACCAACAAAAAGTGGAGTTTTGTTTTGCATGCATTCTTCTATTGTTTTACCCTGCTGAATACTTTAAAGGCAACATCTACCAACTGAGGAGGGTCCATTCCAAACGTAAGGAGGCTTTCCAGGTACTGCTAGTGATAAATAACCCACCTGCCAATGCAGTAAACAGAGAAACATGGATTCAGTCCCTGGATTGGGAAGATCCCCTGGAGAAGGGCATGACAGCCCACTCCAGTATTCTTCCTGGAGGATCCCATGGGCAGAGAAACCTAGTGGGCTACTGTCCAGTTCTGCAAAGAGTTGGACATGACTGAGTGACTTTTTACACATGCACACATTCCAAATATACCACCTAATTTTTGCAACTTTCTCTTGATATCTGACGCACTTTGCCCTAAAACATAAAGTTTACCATTCGAATATTTTCAAGGGCCTTGGGATCTACATTCGTGTGACACATGTAGGTCTGAAATTCTTTTCAAAAATTCAGAAAAGTCTTTGTTTTGCTGTTTCTTGAATATTTTTCAAACTCCTTTGCTTTGGTTTCCCTTTTCAAGGCCTGCCCAGAGGCTCTACTGTAGTAGGTAGTGCTCTAATAAAGGCCTTCTCCCCTTACTGGGGTCCCAGTTCAGCTGGGGCTGCTGCCAAGTGGGCTTCAGGTGTATTGGAGCCTCCCCATTGGAGGGCTGCAATTTTATAAGATTTGCCATCTTGCCAGTCAAACAAGTCTGAAAAACTTGTTTCTGTTTGTCTGCTTGTAGGCCCCCTACAAGATAATAGCATAAGGGAACTTGCCCACCTCTGGGAGTGGCTCCTAGCCCAAATTGAGCACCCTGTCAGGTCTCAGATGGTGATGCCAGGCCAAGTACCTGTGTCCCAGAATTAACAGAGGATTTTCTAATTGATCCCTAGAGGGAAGGAAGTCATGATCCCCAGTGGCAGGAATCAGGGCTGGATAGGAATGGGAGGTAGTGGAAGGGGTGGGATATAGTGACATAATCTCTGAAATGGCTGGGACAGCTGGCTCAGCCAGAGGCGTTGAGGTTTGAAGCAACATATCCTCACTCTCATTCCTTACTTTCCTTTTCTTATTTTCCCTGATAATAGTACAAATGCTTGCACATAAAGGATCTCATCATTCTTCCCCGATTTTTCACGAAAATAGCTCTAGAGTCATTCAAAAATCACTGTGAAACCATAGATAGTAATTGATCATCTAACTGTTAAAAGGATGGCTTTTTGCTTTGGCATCAACCAACTGGGATTAAAATGCTATTGAAGAAAAACTTGATTAGTGTGACAAACAATTGAAGATAATTACTAGAATGACTGATATCATTTGCCTGAAACTCAAGAGACCCAGGTTTGATCCCTGGGTTGAGAATCGAACCAGGGTTGGGAAGATCCCCTGGAGAAGAGAACAGATACCCACTCCAGTATTCTTGCATGGAGAATTCCATGGACAGAGGGGCCTGGTGAGCTATAGTCCATGGGGTCACAAAGAGCTGAACAGCACTAACAGTGCTAACACCACAACACCAGAATTTTAGGAGTTCAATATAATTTCTAGAATGTGTATATTAATAATGTTTACCCATGTGATACAATCTAAGAAGTCTTGTCATCACTCATTTGACAATGCCTCCCATGCAATTCAACACACCAAATAAGCCCATATCTTAATATTCCTCTCACAGAGATGGAAAGAAAACAAATAATTTGAGAAGTTCTAGGGACCTCTGAAAAACCCTAAAGTTAGCCAGAGGTCAAATGAACTCCATTTACTACTTGATCTTTTGGAAGTTTGCCAAAAATATTTTAAAATTGTTCCAATGTCTTTTATTGTCATATTTGCCATTATGATCTTTTATTGTTACTGTGACATCACAATGGCAAATACAGATCACTTAAAGAAACAATTACCAGAAGCAGTTCAATAGTTAAGAAAACTTTGTACTCTTAGAGAACTGAATTCAAGTTTTGTACCACTTTACCTTTAAGATTTATTTTCTTAATTAAGTTCGACCTTATCTTAGAACTTAGTTCTAAGATAAAAGTCTGAAGAGACTATTCTAGATAGACATTCCCAAAGACATTATTCCCAAAATGTTTACCCCCAAAACTCTTTACTTCATTTACCTCTATTTTATGCACTTAAAAGTTTTGTCACATTATTTTTCTTGCAGACAAAATTTGAAACAGGACTAAAAGGTATTATTTGATTTCTAGTAAACCTTTACAGTTCAGTTCAGTTCATTTCAGTTCAGTCGCTCAGTCTGATGCTTTGCGACCCCATGAATCACAGCATGCCAGGCCTCCCTGTCTATCACCAACTCCCGGGGTTCATTCAGACTCACGTCCATTAAGTCTGTGATGCCATCCAGCCATCTCATCCTCGGTAGTCCCCTTCTCCTCCTGCCCCCAATCCCTCCCAGCATCAGGGTCTTTTCCAATGAGTCAACTCTTCGCATAAGGTGGCCAAAGTACAGGAGCTTCAGCTTTAGCATCATCCCTTCCAAAAAAATCCCAGGGCTGATCTCCCTCAGAATGGACTGGTTGGATCTCCTTGAAGTCCAAGGGACTCTCAAGAGTCTTCTCCAACACCACAGTTCAAAAGCATCAATTCTTCTGCACTCAGCCTTCTTCACAGTCCAACTCTCACATCCATACATGACCACAGGAAAAACCTTAGCCTTGACTAGACGGACCTTAGTCAGCAAAGTAATGTCTCTGCTTTTGAATATGCTATCTAGGTTGGTCATAATTTTTCTTCCAAGGAGTAAGCGTCTTTTAATTTCATGGCTCCAATCACCATCTGTAGTGATTTTGGAGCACACACAAAAAAAGTCTGACACTGTTTCCCTATCTATTTCCCATGAAATGATGGGACCAGATGCCATGATCTTCGTTTTCTGAATGTTGAGCNTAGGTTGGTCATAACTTTTCTTCCAAGGAGTAAGCGCCTTTTAATTTCATGGCTGCAGTCACCATCTGCAGTGATTTTGGAGCCCAAAAAAACAAAGTCTGACACTGTTTCTACTGTTTCCCCATCTATTTCCCATGAAGTGATGGGACCAGATGCCATGATCTTCGTTTTCTGAATGTTGAGCTTTAAGCCAACTTTTCCACTCTCCTCTTTCACTTTCAACAAGAGGCTTTTTAGCTCCTCCTCACTTTCTGCCATAAGGGTGGTGTCATCTGCATATCTGAGATTATTGATATTTCTCCCAGCAATCTTGATTCCAGCTTGTGTTTCTTCCAGTCCAGCATTTCTCATGATGTACTCTGCATAGAAGTTAAATAAGCAGGGTGACAATATACAGCCTTGACATACTCCTTTTCCTATTTGGAACCAGTCTGCTGTTCCATGTCCAGTTCTAACTGTTGCTTCCTGACCTGTATATGGGTTTCTCAGGAGGCAGGTCAGGTGGTCTGGTATTCCCATCTCTTTCAGAATTTTCCACAGTTGATTGTGATCCACACAGTCAAAGGCTTTGGCACAGTCAATAAAGCAGAAATAGATGTTTTTCTGGAACTCTCTTGCTTTTTCGATGACCCAGCGGATGTTGGCAATTTGATCTCTGGTTCCTCTGCCTTTTCTAAAACCAGCTTGAACGTCAGGGAATTCATGGTTCATGTATTGCTGAAGTCTGGCTTGGAGAATTTTGAGGATTACTTTACTAGCATGTGAGATGAATGCAATTGTGCGGTAGTTTGAGCATTCTTTGGCATTGCCTTTCTTTGGGATTGGAATGAAAACCGACCTTTTCCAGTCCTGTGGCCACTGCTGAGTTTTCCAGATTTGCTGGCATATTGAGGGAAGCACTTTGACAGCATCATCTTTCAGGATTTGAAACAGCTCAACTCGAATTCCATCACCTCCACTAGCTTTGTTCGTAGTGATGCTTTCTAAGGCCCACTTGACTTCACATTCTCTAGATTAGTGATCACATCATCATGATTATCTGGGTCGTGAAGATCTTTTTTGTGCAGTTCTTCCGTGTATTCTTGCCACCTCTTCTTAATATCTTCTGCTACAGTGCAAAGGCAGTGCTTTATTATAATGTCTGATGCAAAGCATGAACTGTCAAGGGCCTGGTTATGATGCCTACCACCGCCCAAGCCCCTGCCATGTGCTGGGCACTGGTTTACATGCTTTTCCACATAAACTCTTTGGATGCATGGTTCTGTGTTGTCAAGAAGAGATCAAATTACATTCCATCTACGGTATGCAGATTGATTAGTGCCTTTAATATTTTCATCTTAGCAAGTGACACTTAAAAGGCTGTGTGTTTGGTTAACTGCAGCTGGAGTGTAAGTGGCAGCCCCATTTGCAGGTGGCAGAAACAAGGTGCCTGTTTATATGGTGAGGCTGGGACACAGCTTTAGAATCTGACCGTCCTTAGTCTCCTTCCTGCCTGGTTCCCTTATTCTCTCAACGTGAAAAAAAAAGAGTCATTTTCTATCTTCACTTGTTTGATTGAGTATGTCAGTATTCAACAGTCAGTCCAATCTGTTGTTTCCATTTAGGGAGCTAAAAGAATCCACTTGGGCGAAGACTTAAAGAGTATTCTTTCAGAAGCTCCAGGAAAGTGTGTGCCTTATGCTGTTATTGAAGGTATGTTTATTTGTTGGTAAGATGAAAAATAACTCAGTCTTTCAAAGTTTGATAAAGATCTTCCTGGCTGACATTGACTGTCTTTTGTAGCCTTGGGGTGGGGTTTCAGAATTTGGACTTTGGGGTCAGGAAGACCTGGGTTACTGCTGTATGACTTTGAGGAAATTACACAAGCTTTCGAGCCCCCATGCCCCATCTCTAAAATATACTTTGAAAGTGAAAGTTGATCTGAAAGTGAAAGTTGCTCAGTCGCGTCTAACTCTGCAACCCCATGGACTGTAGCCTGCCAGGCTCCTCTGTCCACGGAATTCTCCAGGCAACAATACTGTAGTGGGTAGCTATTCCCTTCTCCAGGGGAGCTTCCCAATCCAGGGATTAAACTCTGGGTCTCCTGCATTGCCGGCAGATTCTTTATTGTCTGAGCCACCAGGGAAGCCCAGAATATACTTTATGGGGTGGTTATAACACTGAAATGATGTGATCCATGTAAACTGCTCAGCAGAGTGCCCCCAAAGCACAACTGCTGGTGATAACAGTGTCATCACTTTGATTAGTTAAACTGACTCAAATGAAAAACAAAATCTAAATTACTTTAAAGGAAAGGACAGAAGAGTTCTACAGAAATAAAATAATTTCTTTCCATTTAGGAGCTGTTCGATCTGTTAAAGAAACGCTTAACAGCCAGTTTGGGAAAATTGCAAGGGGGTGATTCAGCGGCTGACGCTTCAGGAGCACAAGATGGTGTGGAACCGGACAACCCACCTCTGGTGCGTACCCTTGCTCCAGGGGCCCAGACCTCGAAGAAGGTCAGCTGAGAAGCTGGTGTCCTGGCTCTGTCTGCAGGGGTTGAAGCTCTTCTGGGGCAGGGCGGAGACCAGCCTCTCAGTGCCACTGAGATCTCTGCTACTGCAGTCTCCCAGGTGTCTTGTCCAAATGCAGATTCCTGGCCTCTTCCAGATCTGCCTAGATAGAGTTTCCAGGATAGGGGCCCTGGAGTCTGTAGATACGCACACTAAGGGTTGAGAAGCACTGGCTGATGGCGTGGACTGGTGATTTTCAGTGCTCCATGCTGTAACATGGAGAACCATTTTTCCACCTGATCCTCGGGGGGTGCTGTTTTGGAGTTTTATCTTAATTTTTATTGTAAAAATTAAACTTTAAAAAATTAAGAATTCAATTTTAATTATTATTAAGGCTGCTTAACCTGTGATCTCCTCTTTTAAAGTGCAGCAATGCAGAACCATTAACTACAGGCACAAGGTTGTACAGCAGATTTTGAACTTACTCGTCTTGTAGAACTGAAACTTCACACCCGGTGACCATCAGCTCCCCGTTTTCTTCTTCCCTCAGCCCCTGGCAATCTCTGTTATACTCCGTTTCCATGACATTGGCTACATTAGATACTTCATGCAAATGGAATCCTGCAGTCCCTGTCCTTCTGTGACTGCCTTAGTTCACTTTGCTTATGTCCCCCAGGTTCACCCATGTTGTCACATGTGGCAAGATTTCCTTTTTTTTTTTTCTTGTCTTTTTAAAGGCTGACTAGTGTCCTGTTGTATGCATGGACCGCATTTTCTAGGTTCATTCATCGGTAGTCACTGATGTTTCCCTGCTTTGGCTGCTGTGAATAAGCAGTGAGCCAGGGAGCACAGATCTCTCTTCCAGATCCAGATTTCAGTTCTAGATCCACGATCTAAAGTGGGATTGCTGGTCATATATGGTAGTTCTGTTTTTAAATTTTTTGAGGGATTTAAGATAAAATCCATCTGTTGTAACAGAGGCAAAGGGAAATAAAAAAGAGCAGAGGTGATCTCTGATGGCATTTGTTGCCCACTGAGGCGGCCAGAGAACCGGAAGACCTGCGCTTCCGTCTTCTGAGGCGCTGGACGAGTGTGGTGTCTGTTGTCTCCTCTTGCTCTTGGTTCACGCTTGATCCTGCCCTGGCCTCGAGGTGGTCTCCAGCCCCATCTGGCTCTGAGGTGTTTGTGGTCCTCAGATTTACCTTGCGCCCTCATTCCTGCAGGAACGACTGTTCCAAGATCATTCACCAGAGGACCAACACGGTGCCCTTTGACCTGGTGCCCCATGAGGACGGTGCGGGCGTGGCCGTGCGCGTGCTGAAGCCCCTGGACGCGGTGGACCTGGGCCTGGAGACGGTGTACGAGAGGTTCCACCCCTCCATGCCGTCCTTCACCGATGTCGTCGGCCACTACCTCAGCGGGGAGCGGCCCAAGGGCGTCCAGGAGACGGAGGAGATGCTGAAGGTGGGGGCGCCGCTCACCGGGGTGGGCGAGCTGGTGCTGGACCACAGCTGCGTGCGCCTGCAGCCCCCCAAGGGGCCGGGCATGCAGTACTACCTGAGCGGCCAGGACTTTGACAGCCTGCTGCAGCGGCAGGAGTCCAGCGT
>SJXQ01004595.1:36041-49312 GCA_006408695.1 Aepyceros melampus | reverse complement strand
TAAGGCGGGGTGCGGGGGGACCCTGCCCCGCTTCGTGGGTGTTTATCATCTCCAGGCCCTTACAAGAGCAGTGATGGGGCCGCCACCAGCTGCGGAAGGCCGGCTTTGTCCAGCGTGGGGGTGGCCTTTGCCAGCCCGGAGCACAGGCGCACAACCCCATGCCCCGCCCTGGCACGGGCGACGGGGGTGCCGCGTCCCTTCCCTGGAGCCAGGTGAGCCCGTGTGTGGCTTAGAAGAACTCACCGCCCAAGCGCCAAAGTCCGTGGCCTCCAGCTATTCTGTCCCTGTTGTCTTCTCCCCGCTCTCCCCCTCCCCCCACGTGTGGGTCCCCGTGGACCTGAGCCTGAAAGACTGGCCAGGGGAGAGCAGAATTGCCTTGAGGAGCCGCCTGAGGGCAGACTGTGGGGCAGTCTTCCTCCCCCTTGCTTACCCCCCCGACTCCCCGGGAAGAGTCTCCAGGCTGCTCATGTGCCCCCCATCCCTTACCTGCCGGCCTCCCACGTGTGCACACGTGGATTATCAGAAAAGGGAGTGAATGCAGCGGCTGCCCTCTGCCTAACAGGCCGGGACTCTTGGAGAAGGGAGGCAGGTCGCTGGCAGGGGCACTTGGAATGGTGCCCATTCATTGTTCCTCGTCGCGGTGTGGACAAGGCCGGTTAGCTGCAGCCTTCCTGGGGTCGCAGGACCTAAAGAGGGCGCTGGGTGCACGCAGTCCGCCCTGACTTGAAACTTGGAGGCCCAAACCTGCTGAGGGCTGGCTCTGGTTTTCTCTGCCCAGGCTGAGCTGGAATGGTCTTAGCCTCAAAGAAAGCAATAAAGACTCTGCTGTCCCAGCCTGGAGTTTTCTCAGCTTCTCACGGAGGGTCCCACCAAGGAAAAGTAGCAGCCAGCATCTTGAGCCCGGAGCCTTGTCCAGGCTAGCCCTAACCTTGTCACTAAAGAGCTCACGCCCCAGGGGCGTCATCACGTCACCCCTTCACCCCTCCCTGTCCCGCTTGAGTTTGTGAGTGAGACAAGCGGGCGGCCCCTTGCACTGCCTGTCAAGTGTCCAGGGTCACTAAAGTCACGTGCACAGTGCTTTCTTCTCTCCCTTCCTTGGCTCTGAGCATCCATGCCCCCATTGCCCTTCGTGTAGGGGAAGGGGGTGTGCTCTCGGGGGCTGACACCAGCTGTATGCAGTGTCCAGTGTGGGCAGCACTAATAAAACTCCTTCTCACCGAGTGTGAGCATGTTGCTGTGAACTGGAGTTCGATGGCTAGGCTGATGCTTCCCTGGGGGGATGTCGTCCGGTTTTGATAGGATGAACTGGAGACCTTGGCTGCAAGGCAGTCTGGGCCTCCCTATGGTAGGGGTAGCTTGGTGACGCTAAAAGAGGAGGGCCGAGTGGGGAGCCTCAGGGCAGCCCAGAGACTGCCTGCAGGTCATGCCTGGCCTCGCCCAGAGCAGTCCTTGAAGAGCACTGTCCTGACATCCTGAACACAGGCTGTGAGGTTTCACCTGTGGTGACAGTGGGACAGGTGGCCACTGGCAGAAGTACGTGGTGCTCTTTCCGACTTGAATTTCAAGGTGAGTTAATCCTCACAAGGCCCTGCGGGCTCGCACAGCATCTCATCCTACAAGCAAAGAAGCCAGTCCCAAGGGGGCGTGTTCCCTGGGTCAAAAGCACACAACTAGTGAGGCGGGTGGTCTACACTGAAACTCCAGGCTGTTCAGGCTCCTGACCTTCCTGCTCACCAGCGGTGGGGCAGTTCCCTGGGTGCTTGTAGGGACGCCCCACAAGAGGCTGTTCGCCGTGTTAGTGGAGGAGACCATGATCTGGGGGAGGAGGCACATTAGATACAGCCCACTTGCCCAGTGAGTCCTGGCCGCGGAGGTGTTATGATCCTGGCTTTACATAGAGGCGTTGGCGGGGATGGCAGGATGGGAGGGGAACTGGGGCTGACCTCAGAGCATCTCAAAAGCGGCTGCTGTTCCGTGTCCCTTTAGCAGGCGCTTTGAAAGAGAGCCCAGGTTATGAAGATGAATGAACTGCTGTGTGTAGGGGGAGTGGGGGAGGAGGATTTGTGTTAAATCTATGAAGCGCTCGGCCCTCGGTGTGGATTTCATGAGTAAATCTGATCAAGTGATTGAAAAGCAGAGAAGGCAGCCTGCCCTTTCCCCAGACTGACTCATACCTGGGGCAGACCAATTCCGTCTCGAAGTCTCCTCCAAGGGAGTTGAGGTGCCCATTATGGGAGACACAGGAGCAGCACACCGTCCCTGCCTCGAGGTGGCAGCTGATTGGGAACATGAGCTCACGCACCCAGACTCCAGACCTGAGGTCCACTCGAGGTCCTAGCCTGGCTGGACTGAATGCCCCGTGCTCTCTGTCACCCACGCAAGTCCCTGCTTTCGGTTTAAGGAGCTCCTTTCTAGCAGGCTTGAAGGGGCTTAGATCTGTGGGGTGGAAGCCAGTGAAAGAAGTGAAAGTGAAGTCACTCAGGCATGTCCGACTCCTTGTGACCCCAGGACTATAGAGTCCATGGAATTCTCCAGGCCAGAATCCTGGAGTGAGTAGCCTTTCCCTTGTCCAGGGGATCTTCCCAACCCAGGGATCAAACCCAGGTCTCCTGCATTACAGTGGATTCTTTACCAGTTGAGCCACCAGGGAAGCCCAAGAATACGGGAGTGGGTAGCCTATCCCTTCTCCAGATGATCTTCCTGACCCAGAAATCAAACTAGGGTTTCCTGCATTGCAGGCAGATTCTTTACCAACTGAGCTATCAGGGAAGCCCATGGAAGCTGGTGGTGGGGGACTAACCATGGGATTGTGGTAAATTTCAATTCAACCCTTAGGCTCAGCCACTTGAATCTGGCGCAGACAGCATTCAGCCAGGGTGGTCTTGAATAATTGCTCCTGGTGTTTTGAAATTCTTTGCAAGGTACTTGATACGGGTGGGTGCTCACAGTCCAACAAAGTGAGCATTGTTCACCCCGTTGTACCAATGAGAACTTCCTGGTGGGGTTACAGTTTACCAATGGCCACACGTCATCACCAGCCTGGCAGTGTTGGGCTCTCCTGGTATCGGTGTGTTTTTTAGATTTAGAGTGAACTGGAAGTGGAGGCTATATCACCCCTTTTTGCAGGTTATGTGATTTGCTCAAAGCTTTCAAAGTCTGAGCATAAAGCCCTTTCCTTTTAAATCACATTGAACCTGAGAGGCTGAGAAGGAAAACTGTCCAAGAGACAAGTGACTATTACAGACGCACAGCATTCTGAAGCCTGTTAGCACCCTGAGGATCACCAGTCACCCCTGGTTTTACAGACTGCAGGTTGAGGCTTATCCTGATGGAGGAGGAGCCAGAAGGCAGGTCCTCGGAGTCCTAATTCATTCAGAATTATGATGGAAAATTCAAACAGCAAGCAACATGACAAACTAGGGTGAACTCTGACACCGTTTGCAACCCTGATCCTAGCCTGGATGTGGACAGATCTGGTGTGGATGAGCACAAAGGGCCTTGGGGCTGCTCAGAGGAAGAGCTGTCAAGTTTTGGTATCCTTGGTGGGCATTTATTCATCCCCAAAACATCAGCTAAATGTGTATTCTGTGCCTGGGAATTCAGAAATGAATATGGTGCAATTTCTGCCCTCAAAGCACTCAGCGTTGTCTTTTAAAGTGGCCTGATTGTCTGAAAACGAATAAGCCCTACAGATGGATGGGTGATGGCTGTTGGAGCATTTTTGGTTCACAGAATGTTGTAGCTGGCAGGGCCTTTGAGATTGGCCCGGTTAGAGCAGATTCCCTGACGGTTCAAATTAAAGCCACCAAGGGTAGTGTATCTTTGCTGAAGGGGAGCCAAGCAGAGAACATCCATCCCACAGAGCTGAGAATGACCTATTAGAAACACCAGTCTGACCACGTGCTTTCTCTGAGGAGAAGCAGAGCTTGGAAGGTCCCCAGGCTCCCTGGGTCCTCTAAGGCACGTGGAGGTGTGTGAGCCAGCCCCTGGCCATCCCTCCAGGCCTTTCCCCATCCGTCTGTCTCACCGTGGCTCCAGCCACACCGAGCCTCTGAGCATGGTTAAGCGCTCTTGCCGTTCCTGCCTCCGGCCTCTGCTATTGCTAAGTCTTGCCCCTGGCATTCTGGTCCTTTCTGCACCTTGTTAGGTGCTTACTTTCCTCACCTCCTCACCCTTTAAAGCTCAACCTTAGGTGTTCCCTTCAGAAAACCTCCCCTGACCCTCCCACTTAGGTGGAGTTGGGTGCCGTTCCTCCGACAGTCCATTATCCAGTCCCCCTGTGCTTTCTCTGAGCCGTCTTGCCCATGCTTGGGCAGGAACTGTGTCTTATTTCTGCTCCAGCACAATTTTTTTTAAGCTGTCACTCTGCACTAATTAGAGCTCACATTAGGGCTTACTCTTTGCTAAGGGCCTGCGAAGGGATGGACATGATTAACGTCACTTCATCTTCACTGTGAGCTATGTGTTTGTATTATTCTTCCTTTAAACAAAAGGAAATCAAGGCTCAGAGAGGTCAAGTGTCTCACTCAAGCACCCAGGAAAGACAGGATTTAAGCCCAGGCACTTTGACTCCAGAACCCCAGCTCTTAACTGCTGAATGTACATGGAATGAATGAGTAAACTGGTGAATGAGATGATGGAGGTGGGCCCATAATCCTGGAAGGCTGCCGGTGGGAGTTGGTTTCTGGACCAGAGGTGAGGGTCATGGCCTGATTGTAAAGAACAAGGGCAAGGGCCTCTCAGTGCCTGGAGCTGCAATGCATTGTGTGAGAACACCATGTACAATGAGCTGCCCAGAGCTTCCGGGGCTCCACACAGGAGAAGTCGGGCCGGCATCGCTGCCTGGTGGCAAATGGTCTGGGCTGGAAGCTGACTTTCTCTCGGGTCCTGTTGCTGTGTGATCTCGATGGAGTGGAGTAACCTGTCTGAGCTTCAGCTGTGTCTGTAAAAGGAGCAGGCTGGATTAGAAGCTCTCCAAGGCTCCATCCAGTTCTGCTCTTTGGCCTGTCCGGGACACAGCAAGTGGATGAGCGAGGCTGCAGGATGACAGTTTCAAAGCCCTTCTCGGGGCTGCTGTCTGAGGCCTGAGGGCCCTCTTCAGCAGAGCTGCTGCCGCGGCCCCAGGACCACGTTCCCGGAAAGCCGGGGAGATCAGCACATTTTCTCCCTAATTAGAGAGTGATAGCTGATCAATTTTGAATGAGATAAGTTTCCATGTACAATGTCCTGAATTGCTCCCCAGAGCGCTCATTAGTCATTTCTCTTGCAGCTGCTGCCTTATTGTTTTTCAGATGCCAGCCGAGGGACCTGGCATTTCCCTTCCCCGAGCGTGGGTCACATGGGGCCGAGCCAGGGACGCTGGCACTGGTCCCAGGAGCTGCCCCGCCTGGGGGCGGGGGGGGCCCTCCGCTCTTGACCTTTACTCTTTGCTCCTGCCAGAGCCGTGGCCTCACCTTTGGTGACTCAAATCCAGATTCCTCTTGGATTGGGCTATGACCCTGGAGGGCCTCAGCTGAACTCCACGAGCTTTCATTAAGCACCTAGCGCACCAGACACCTTGTATCTTGAACCTGAATGGTCTCCAGGTTGGAGACAGGGGGTGCACACCAATATAAATGTCCACATGGCCATAACGTCAGGCCTCCCACCCCCGACGGCCTTCCCTAGTATTTAAGGTGTTTCATCAGATGCGGCTTCATTCGTGCTTGCAGTACGTTGGCGCATAGTGTGCGTTTCTTCTGGCCCTTCGCTGCCCCAGGGCTTGTGATGGGATTCCTCTCTTCCTGCGATTTCTCCCATGGCCCCCAGGTGGCGCTGTGCTCCTATGGTTGCGGCTGCCAGAGGCCTTGCAGGCGACGCTGAGGTGGCGCTTCCAAAGGCGGGTGCAAGTTTCTCTTTTCCTGGGGGCTGGAGAAGAGGCCTGAGGAGAAGGACCTGGGGCTGCTGACACCAGACGCAGCTGGGCACAGGCTGGGACGGGGACAAGCAAGAATGTTCTCTGTGGTTCCTTTGTCTGCCCAACACACCAGGAAGCTGGGTGCAGATGTGAAAATACTGAGAATCCCAGAAAATTCAGGGGGGGAAAACATCCCACATTTCCCTCCCTATAATTTTCCCGGCATTCACATCTTTAATATACTAACCATGATTTCTTTCAACAACAAAATAAGACATGCATAATGCATCACATGTTCTTAAAATACCCAGATGACTTCACACTGGTAAAGGATGCTGAAAAAAATTGCATGGCATAGATTTTGACTTTTCTCCCCAGAAGCTTTTTCTTAGTGGAGAAATCCTGCTTCTCCCAGCCTGGCCTGCTCCCTTGCCATCTTCTCCTCTGTCCTGTCTTTGCCTTCTGCCCTCTGGCCTAGGCATCAAGTTCTCTGTCTCCTCCTCTGCAGAGAGACAGAACTGTCAACAGCTGCTTGACAGTCCCGCCTCTCGTCTACCCTGCGGCCTCTTGTCTTTGAGTGTGTGAACGAGTTTCTTCCTCTTCCCGTGGATCTGTCTTCCTCTCTGGGCTTTTTTAGTCTCTCTGCTTCTGTTGGGTTCCATCTGCTTCTGTGAGTCTGTCTCTCTTCGCATCTGTCTCACCTGCACCAGGCACCTCCCCTCCCAGACCCGTCTCTCCTCTTCTGGATGCCCAGGGTCTGGCAGGGCAGGGTGGGGAGGGCCTCTGTGCCCAGGCCCTGGCCTCTCCAGGTGCTGCCCTTCCTCCTACCCAAGGAGTTCCTAGGAAAAGAAAGCCCTTCTCTGCATCCTTGCAGGCCCTGCAGGGCTCCAGGCGGTGGGACTTACTGCGTGGAGCTGGCCGCTGGCCGGCTGTCCCACTGGGTCTCCTCCTAGGGACCCAGTCAGCACCTCACCTGATCCTCAGTGGCCCCTTGAGGCTTATCTGGTTACCCCCACTGTGCCACTGAGAGGAAATCTGGCTCAGACAGCAAAGTGACTGCTGGGAGGCCACGCAGGTAAGAAGGGGTGGAGCTGGGGCTGAGCTGCTGATTTCCCCTCATTTCACTCGCTCATCACCAGGTCCAGCGGACAGAGCTCTGAACTGGTTGTTGGGAGGCCTGGGCTCTCGGCCCAGGCTCTGGTTCCAGCTGGGCAGCTCGCCTTTCTCGTTTGGGGCTGACTCCTCCCCACTGTGCAGTGTCCTGCCGACCTTCCAGATTGTCACGGACACCAGGTGACCTTGCCTCTGTTGGATGGGGGTGTGCCTGAGTGACACCGTGTGGGAGCCTGAGAGGCCGGAGCGGTGCCCACGCCCTCGCTGGGAGTCTGGGCTCAGAGGCCAGTGGCCACACTGCTCTTCCTGGAACAGAGCCCCCATAGGTCTGACCTCTGACCATAACCTCTATCCCCTCGGTCTGTGGGTGGGATGAAGTGAGACTAGAAGAGGCTTGTCCTGGGTTGCCTGACTCCCAGGTGTCCACAGGGAGGCAGTATCAGCCAACGTTTGAGAGGCTGGCCCGGACTCAGACCCACCGCCTCTCCAGGACCGTGCGTACTGCTTTGGGCTCCTCACTCAACTTCTTGTGTGGTTACTGAGTGTGGATATGTGTTCCTGGGGTGTGGGAAGCTCTTCCCAGAGACTGAGTTGTGGTCAGAGGCCTACCCTTTCTGAACGCAGTGGGGTCAGCTCCTCCTTAGTCCCCATTAGCGGTCATGGTTTACTCAGCTCATCCACTGATGAGGTCAGAGGTTCTTGAGTCAGACTTCAGGCCTCTTAGGAGTCTGGTTAGATATTCAGAGCCCAGGTGCTGAAGCCAGACCACGGATGCCAGCCTCTGGAATCCCCACCGTCTGTCCGCTAGGCTATGGTCATCCCTGGGCTGGTCTGCAGTGCCCAGGGTCACGCAGACATGGCCACAGCTCTCCTCCCGGCTTGGGCCTGAGCGAGGCAACTGTCCCCCAGGGTGACACGGAGCCCCAGTGCCTCCCACCTGCTGGTTCTAGGCTGGTCTCTCAGAGGTCCGAGGATCCCACCCTCTGTGTGAGGGTGTGCAGTGGCTGAGCAGGGCAAGTGCAGGCAGGGCACCAGTGATCCACCCCCCATCCCACACCCACCATCTCCTGGTGAAACTGGGCTC
Source organism: Aepyceros melampus (assembly GCA_006408695.1). Lineage (NCBI taxonomy): Eukaryota > Metazoa > Chordata > Mammalia > Artiodactyla > Bovidae > Aepyceros > Aepyceros melampus. Next base: position 41,219 of record SJXQ01004595.1, on the reverse strand, counting down.
CTCAGCTGCCCCTACCTGTCCTCACCATTTCTGACATTCTGAAGAGCCCATGGGACTCTCACTTTGCTGGATTGTTGGTATAAAAAACCTTTTTAAAAATTGCCCTCTGATCTTTTTATTCTAAAGGAACACAACAGACTTCGTCATTGCAAAGAGCCCTCTTATTTTGTGACTGATTGTGTGTGTGGCCAGAGGTCCCCTCCGGATACTGTTCTGAGCTGCGGTGATGTGCAGGGGTGTGAGACCCGGGGCAGGAGTCCAGTCCCCACTGTGGGCCCCCGCTCCCCCGCATGTGATGGAGGTGGTGGGGCCAGGCGAACTCTAGAGGCAGTTTCGTGCAGAGCCTTCTAGGACTCTGGGCACTCTTTGGAGACCCTCTGGGGAGGATGAAGGGCCTAAAAGGTGGGGTCCTGAGCCCCTAGCTCCCCAGCAGCTTGCCCTTTATCTACTTTGTATTTTCTGAGGTTCCTATAAGATTTTATCTGAAGAAAGAGTCTTGCTGATTAAACAAAGCAAAGCAAAGAAGCCACTACTCCGAGTTTTTGCAGGGAAGAACTGTGGCTGTCACGAAAGTCCTCCGCAGATATTTGCTGAATGAAGGAAAGGTGAGTGAACTCTTCCTGGGTTGTTGCTTGAGTCTAGGTCTGAGCCACCCCCAGTAGGCTGCTGCTGCTGCTAAGTCGCTTCAGTCATGTCCGACTCTGTGCGACCCCATAGACGGCAGCCCACCAGGCTCCTCCGTCCCGGGATCCTCCAGGCAGGAGCACTGGAGTGGGTTGCCATTTCCTTCTCCAGTGCATGAAAGTGAAGAGTGAAAGTGAAGTCGCTCAGTCGTGTCCGACTCTTCGCGACCCCATGGACTGCAGCCCGCCAGGCTCCTCCGTCCCGGGATCCTCCAGGCAGGAGCACTGGAGTGGGGTGCCACTGCCTTCTCCACACAGTAGGCTACCAGGCTTGTTTTCACTCTGTGCACGTGTGTGTGCGTTTGTACGCATGCGCGGTGGACGGGTGGGCAGCAGAGGCCCAGCCTCTCAAGGTGGGTGGGGAACGGGCGGCACCAGGCTCCAGTCACCAAGGTGAGAAGGCTGGAGGCAACGTGGGTGTTATCCAGCCTTGGCTCAGAGGGGTGGTCCCCTGCTGGGAGGACTCTCGGCATCTCTGGAGGTGACCCGCTGGCCGTTAGGGAACATCGCATCCTAGCCTTCCCTGATGGACCAGCGAGGGTCTGAGCCAGCCCCATCAGGCTCAGCATGCCCAGGGCTCTGCCCCACGGGAACCTGGGCTTGAGCTGCCAGGAGAGTCCCCACTCCCAGGACTGAGGCATCCTGTAGCCTCCCTCTTCTCTAAGTCTCCCCATTACTCTCTGATGCTGCAGACCATGCCTTGGTTTCCCCATCTGGGCAGGAGAGAGGGGAAGGGAACCAGGGAGCAAAAGCAGGCAGAGCATCTATTTGACGCTGGGGCCCATCTGGGGCTGGCTCTTTGTTTTTCTGTCCTGCGGACCCTAGTGCCAGGCTCAGGGCACGGCAAGGCCTTGCAAACATGTGTCTTTAACTGCGGAGTATTTGTGCTGAAAAAGCCCACTGAGATGGTCCCTGTCCTGTGGTTCTCAGTTTGCAGAGCCCCAGGGTTTGGTGAAGGGGCTTTCAGGTGAGGTTTGAGGGGGAAGCCCCCACCTTGGCCTCAAGCAAGGTTTTTATCTACTTTAGATTTGACAGACCTGGTTGATTTTGCAGCTGAAAAAAAAAAAAAAAGATGTGATTTTTCTCCAAGTTTCCCACTTTGTGATGCAGAGTTAGAGGCCTAGAGAAGAGAATCAGCTTCTTCAGTCACAAAGAAAGTCAACAGCTAATAATTATAACTCCATTTACTGAGGACCTACTGTGTGCCAGGCACATGATACATATATAATCTCCTTCCCTGGAACAAGTCACCAAGTAGGAATAATTATTACTCCCATTTGACAGGTGAGGAAACTGAGGCACCATGAGGTGAGAGAACCACGGAGTTAGGAGATGACGAGCAAGAATTTGAACTTGGCTTGCCCTTGTGGAGGCCGCTCCCTTCACCCTGGACTGCTGCCCTAGACGCAGGCTTCCTTGATGGCTGGTGTACAAAGGGGTCTCCCTCCTGCCTTACTTGGTCTGCTCCTCCATCTGGACCTGGCGTCTTCAACACAGCTCTGGACCTCTGGCTCAGAGCCAGCCGCTTGGCTTTGGCAGGTAAGGCAGGGATGGATGCAGACCCAGCGTACACGTCTGCCTCCATGTTTGGGACTCCGGAATAAATCAACAGCCCACGGAAGGCTGAACAAATGGAGGACGGAGCAAGGCCTTTGCAATGGAGACAGCTGGGGGGCAGCGGCGCAGGGATGGAGGAACACCAGACTGATTCACACATGCTCTTGCAGAGCGTGTGTATGCTCTTGAAGGCGTCACTTAACCTCCAGGACACTTATCTGTCAAATGGGCCTGCGTGACATGGCCCCGCCACTTCTGAAGGCTAAAGGGAGGCTCTATGAAGGGAGCAGTCATGGAAACACCTTTCTGACTGCAAAGTGCCATGTGCCTGAGGGGGATGCGTGGCTCAGTAAGGGTGTGGCAGCTGAGTCGGGAAGGTGTGATGTGGTCCCCTTTCACCTTATGTGGGACAAGGCAAAGTAAGCATCGGGCTTCCCAGGTGGCTGGGTGGTAAAGAACCCACCTGCTGATCGATGCAGATGTGAGTTCGATCCCTGGGTCGGGGAGATCTCCTGGAGAAGGAGACAGTAACCCACTCTTGCCTGGGAAATGCCATGGACAGAGAAGCCTGGCAGTCTACAGTCCATGGGGCTGCAAAAAGAGTCACCAGCGAGCGACTAAACAACAGCACAAGGTAAACATACAGACAGATGGCTCCTCTTCTTGCTCTCGCCTGCTGTGCGTGCAGGGACTCACCAGCCCTCTCCACCTTTCCGTGAATCTTCTGAATGGTGGGACTGGGGTGGCTGCTCGACATGGGCACTGCTTTGCTGTTCGGCAATAAGGAAGGAGCCAGGGGCGTATGAGATGAGCAGGGTGGTCCCAGCCCCATGTGCGGTCGCCAGTGTGGGGTGTCCCCTATGGGGACCTGGAGTCACAGCTGGGAAACGTGGATTCTCTTGGCTCCATACTATAGCTTGTGACCTTGGCAAGTCACTCATACTCTTTCTGCGAACAGTTAAACAGGGATTACTGTCTCCTCTTTCTGTCTCAAAATGTGTTTATTTTGAGAAGCAAGGTCAATAACAGATGTGAGGATGCTTTTGGGGGGTAGGGGAGGAAGAGAAAGCCTGATACAAGACTAAGAGCTTCTTTTAACCATCATCCTACTTCTGATGTTTTTGTTTTCTCTTCCAGCACTTGGCCTGGTGCAAACCTCAGAGCAGACGCTCAGTAAAGCCTTAATGAATGGAGACAGGCGGCTTGTGGAGTGAAGCAAAGGAGGCCAGAGACCTGAGGCTTCTTCCACTAACAAGCCAGGAAATTTGGAGCAAGTTCCTGACCCTCTCTGGGCTTCCGTTTCCCGGTCTGTAAATGAGGAGACTGGACTGGGTCCTCTCTACAGATCCTTCCAGCTCTGGTGGCTCTGAAGTGGGAATGAATGAAGTGCTACAGTTCCTTCTCGCTAAGTCATCTCTCAAGTGTTCGGTGCACATTTGCGCCCGGCCTGGCACTGGAAGCCTGATGTCACCTTATTTTCCTAACGGTCCTGTGAGGCACACAGGCAGCTAGTGAGCCACAGGCCCCATTTCACAGCTGAGATCATGGAAGCTCAGAGAGGGGATGTGACGTGCCCAGAGTCACCCCGCGAGCCAATGGCAGGACAGGGATTCAAGCTCAGGCCTAAGTCCAAAGGCCATGCCTATTGCATCTGCACCCCAGGTTCTCAGCCCCCTTCCTCCCATCTCCCTGGGGCGTCTGGCCTGGAGAGGCCAGCCTCTCTTTTGACACAGTTTGGGGAGGGGGCTGGACTGGCCCCTCTCAGGATGCCCCTTTACCCCTCTAGCACTGAAACCACCCAGAGTTCTAGATTTAAGGGGCAAGTGAAGCTGAGGCTGCCCTTTTGCTGTTGGTGGGACTCCTCACAGGGCAGCTGGTCGAGCCAGCTGACACTCATGGGGGGGGGGCGGGCCACGATATTCCCCTGCCCTCTCTCATCACACTCCGTGCCCTTGGCACAGCCGCCCCTTTCGGTGGTCAGGCTGGCTCTGCTGCTAAAGGCGTCTCCAGGGGGAGGGCAGGTGTTGTTGACTCTGAGTGAGGATAAGGAGCCTTCCTCACGCACCTTGCCCCCCTCGGAGCTACCATCTGCTCGGCAGGCACGCCTCCCAGGCCTCTGGAGGCTGCCCCTGTGTCTCCTTCCCGGGATCCAGAGCCCGCTCCTTGGCCCCGAAGCCGCCGTCTCTCCCCAGGGCTTGTGGCTGTTGCTGGAAGGGAGGTCCCCGAGGGCAGAGGGCTGGAGGCCCGCGACGTCCCTAGAGGAGGCAGCGGGCGCCAAGGGCCGGGCATCCCGGGCGAGCCCGGCGTGATGAGGTGCTCCCCTCTCCTCCAGGAGGCGGGGCCGCCCCACCTCCGCCTCCACCCCGAGGCCCCGCGGCGGCCCCAGTCCAGAGCCCGGGCGGGGAGCGGGGCCTTCCAGGGCGAGTGTGAGGCCCAAGGGTCCGAGCCCCGAGAGTCTAAAGTGGTCGCATGGTGACGGGGGCAAGGGCTGCCCGGTTGCCGCCGGCGGCGATGGGTCCACAGGTCGCCGGGTGCCCTCCGACTTCTGGCCCCGTCTCTGGCCTCCAGGGAGACCGGCATCCATCTGTCCTGCCCCGTGTGCGCGTCGTGGGTCCCCTGCACCCCGCTCCCGGAACCCCCCCACTGCCCCCCTCTCCCCTCTACGGCCCCCGGCGGGAGGCAGAGCCGGGTGGGGGCTGGTCCCGCGCGCAGCCGCCGCGCACCCGCTCGGGACCGGGTAAACACCCGCGGGAGGGAGCGCGGGGGGAGCGGGCGGGGAGGAGGCTCCCGGAGGCCGCCGGGCCGGGGCGGGGCTCGCCGGGGGGCCCCTCGGCGCGGGCAGGACGCGGGTGCCGGGGGCGGGGGCAGGAAGCTAGCCGCGGCCCCGTGACGTCGCCCGGCTTCCAGGGATCGCTCCCCGCGGCCCGGGTCCGCTCCA
>SJXQ01004595.1:0-12490 GCA_006408695.1 Aepyceros melampus | reverse complement strand
GGGAACTTTCTTAGGTGTTTTTTTTTTTTTTTTAAATAATATTCTTAAAGATTTTTTAAAAATTTATTTGGGCCGCACCGGGTCTTCGTTGCTGTGAGTGCTTTTCTCTGGTGCTGGGTGGCACTTGCTCTCTAGCTGAGGTGCTGAGGCCTCTCGAGGCTTCTCTCGTTGCGGAGCGTGGGCTCTAGGGCAGGCGGGCTTCAGTACTTGCCTCTCGGGTTTAGTTGCCCTGGGGCAGGCGGAATCTTCCCAGATAAGGAATCGAACCCCTGTGTCGGCAGACAGATTCTTAACTGCCGGGCCACCCAGGATATCTTCTGGGACTTCCTCCAGGGAGGTGGGTTTTGGGTTAAAGGGTAGAGAGGCTTTAGGGCTTCCCAGGTGGCACTACTGGTAAAGAATCTGCCTGCCAGTGCAGGAGACGTAAGAGACGTGGGTTCAGTCCCTTGGTCAGGAAGATCCCCACTCCAGCGTTCTTGCCTGGAGAATCCCATGGACAGAGGAGCCTGGCGGGCTACAGTACACGGGGTCACAAAGAGTCGGATACGACTGAGCGCCTTGGCACAGCATGGCACAGAGAGGCTTTAAGGTCCTCTTGAACAGTAGAGTTATTATCCTGCGCTCCTTTGGTCCTTGCTTCTGAGAAAGGTTATCCTTTTCCCAGTGAGTTCCTTGCTCTTCGTGGCCCCTGCCATCATTGGCCACGAGAATCCATCCCCTGCTATTCCCTCCTGTCTCTTTCTCGAAACAGGTAGGGCTGCCTCTCCCCCGTTTCACCCTTCCCAACCTTGGCATTTCTCTGCCTTTGGGTTCTAGTCATTTGTGGGCACCCCCACCGTCCTGTGCCTTTAAGATGGGAAGAGAAGGGCCAGATGAAATCTATCTGCTCAAAGTCCTGCCTTAATGAGAGGCAGAGCGAGAAGATAATAAAAGCAAGAGCCAGCCTGGGGGGAAAAAAAGAAAAGATTTTTATCCTCCCAACCCTGTAAGTTCCCCTCTGGCTCTGAGAAAGCCTCAAAAGATTCTCTCCGAACATATGAGTAATACTGGGTAAAAAATGCTGTCCTCGGAGCAGAGGGAGAAGATGGAATGATTCTGTGTTTGATTAGAATTTATTTCCAACCTGCAGCCTCCCTGGTGCCAACCTCCCACGCTCCCCGCCCCTGCAGAGCTTGGCAGCCAGAGAAACAAGGAAAGGAGGGAGGCAGGAGTGGGGATGAGGGGAGGCAGGGGTCTCTGGACTCTAGAGAACTGCCCGGGACAAAGAGGAGAGAGGTGTCCTCGCTTGATGCCTCCAGAGGGAGTGGCCAGTGGGGCTGCAGGCCTCTGTGAAAGAGGCCTCTTGGGTTTCCGGGGGTCCTGGGAGGGATGGTTGACTGGTGCAGCCAGTCAGGCTGGGCTGCTAGCTTGCTGTGTGATCTTGGAGAGCTCGCTTACCCTCTCTGGTTTCACGTTCCTAATCTGCCGTCAATAAGTGTTTAAGGACCTTCAGTTCAGTTCAGTTTAGTCGCTCAGTCGTGTCCGACTCTTTGCGACCCCATGGACTGCAGCACACCAGGCTCCCCTGTCCATCACCAACTCTTAGTGGCTATGATTTTAGGACAATTGTAACATGGCTGTCTGGGAGCCAGTTTGGTTCTCACTGGGTTGGGTTCCAGGGAGATTCCCTCTATGTCAGACTGGGGAGTGATGTGGGGCAGGGGACAGGGGTCAGGAGTCCTGAGACTTTGGGGCAAGGACTCTCTCCTGTCTTGGGTTGTCTCTAGGTAGTGAGGGTAAATCTCACCGAGTGACTCTCCTTCCGCCATCCTTCATTCATTCACCCTTTATTCATCACGGGCTGCATGCGGTTACTGGCTGCATGCGGTCAACAAAATACAGCCCCCATCCGCACAAGGCTCTCGGTGTGGTGGGCGGAGAGCAGGCACAGGGCACTGGGGACATGGAGGAAGGGTCCTGGACCTGGGCTTTGGAGGTCATGGCTGCCTGGGGAAGCTGACGTCTAAGCTGGGGCCCACAGAGTGAATGGAGGGAAGGCAGGCGAGACCTGGGTAAGGGGGGCACCCGCAAGAGGCAAGGGGCTGGCAGAGGGGCAGGGTGAGATCAGGCGGGGTGTGTGGGGAGGACTGGAGGCTGCTGTGATGGGAGGTGGGAAGCAGGGGGTCAGGGATGGGGCCCTGGGGGCCCCTCAGCAAGGTCTCTCCAGGAAGGAGTCTGGCCAAGTGCATCTCACTGGCACATGGGAAGACACGGGGGTGGGCTTATGACTCTCAGCTCTTTCAAAGCGCCACCCTCTGGGGCTCCCTTCTCTCACCCTGGAAGCGGACAGTTCTGGTTGACACACGTGGGAGAGGGAGCCAGACTTCTTCAGCACGGATCCAGGGCTTCAGTGGGTAAAGGCTTTGGAGAGCCGGCTTTGGCTCCACCACTCAGGGCTCAGTGCTGGAGCTGGCCACCCTGGTGGGAGTGAGCTCCCATTCTTGGCGTAGGTGGCTGTCTGTCCAGCTCTGGAAGGAAGGGTTATTGGGATGGACAGACTTCATCCTGGGGTAAAGAGGCGTGAGCCCTGGAATGAGCCTAGACAGGTCTGGTTTCCCTGTATCGACTCTGTCACGAGAGCTGTGGATCCTGGGGTAGGCCAGTTCACCTCTCTGAGCCTAGGTTTTCTTCTCTGTAAAGGGATATCAGCAGCATCCTCTTCCCAGGGTGGTTTTGAAGGAAGGTTAAACAAGATGACAGTGGGGGTGGTGGTGGTGATGTTGTCACTGATGGTGATGACGATGGTATTAACAGTGTTGTCTGAGTCCTAAAATCTGTTAGTGGGTGAGGCAATGCACCGTTGAGGTTCCCCCTCCGGGACCAAGACACTCATCTCCCGGTTTCCAGGAGTGTTGCCCTCAGCCCAAGTCAAGGTCACGCCTGTTCCTGGGGCACAGCGGCCTGGCCTCAGTGTAGAAGAATGCAAAGGGTGCGTTCTCCCACACCCCTCGGAGCTTCAGATGGTGGCAACTGCGGGGCGGGTCCTCTTTTCCCTCTGCCCAGACCTGCTTGCTCCACCCACCTCTCGCCAAGAGCCTTCCCTGACAAACCTCCTGCATCCAGACCGTCCACCTCAGAGGCTGTGTCTCAGGAGTCTGTGGTCAGACAGCCCTTTGGACTGTCACATGTCACCCTCCCCATAACCCTTTGTGGGAGATACCACAATTAACTCTTTTAACACCCAGGGAAACTGGAGTAAAGAGGAGAAATCTCTGCTTGCAGCTGCATAGATCAGAAGTGGTAGAACTTGGACTTGAACACACGTGAAACTCGGGACCTGACTCCACAACACAGCTTCCAACCATCCGCCGGAGCCTGGCCCTGGAGCCTGGCCACAGGCAGCCAGCTAAGCGCAGTAAGGGGCTAACGCCCCTTTTCGCAGGGGTGGCTCTAGACTGTTGCCACTTGCTTCAAGACCCCCGTCTCCTGTCCCCCTCCCTGTTTTCCCCATACAGACAGCAGCAGCAGCAGCAGCAAGCTTCACGAGCCTCGCCAGCATGCCTGTATCACAAGGAGAAAACACCACCTTTCTTGGCCACCCACTCCCCAGCTGCCGAGGGAACACCATTGTTCCCGCCACCAGGGTGGGTGTCTTTGCCTGCCCCATCTCCCATGTGTGGTTCGCGTCTCTGGGGGAGCTGCTAGGAGGAGAGACGTGGAATCCGATGTTGCCTCACCCCGGGATCTGAGACCCCAGAGGAGGAAGCCCCGCCACCGGCCACGCCTGGACCTGTGATAGCAGCATCCTGGTCGTGAGGAGATCTGGTTCTGGCCCGGCACCCCCACTGACTCGGGAGGGGGCCCGGGGCTCCTCTGGGCCTCGGTTGCCCACGTAAAGGATCTCCAAGGGTCCTTCTGAGCTGGTGTGCCGTGATGTACCACCACATGGATGCTCCCCGGCTTCTGCCTCTTCCTCCCTCGAATGGCCAGAATGCCTTCTTCACTGGGGTGGAGCTCTATCGTTCAGCCACTTCACGGGGACTGTCCCCTTCACGGGGACACGGTCGCACTGGAGGCTGGAGGTCACCATGAGGCTGGAAGACGATGGCTTCTCTCATCAGATGACAGACAGGGGCTGCGAGAGGAGCGGCGACTCATCTCAGGCCATTTGATCTTTCGAAAACTCTTGATATTCTCTCATTTTTAACCTACAAATAAAAATTATATGCTGCTGAATGTGAGACCCGAGAGCTTAGAAGTCACCCCCCATCAGATCCTTCTGTTTGACAGATGGGGACGTCAGGTGCCCCCCGCTGCCCCGCCACCTGGTTGCATGGTGACCTGTGGCAGAGCCGGGTTCAAGGCCGAGTCTGGGGCTGCTGGGAGAAGAGATGTGAAATCAGCGACTCGGTGTGCTCAGTTGCCTCAGCCATGTCCGACTCTGCGACCCTGTGGACCGTAGCCCGCCAGGCTCCTCTGTCCATGGGATTCTCCAGGCATGAATACTGGAGTGGGTTGCCATTTCCTTCCCCAGGGTATCTTCCTGACCCAGGGATCGAACCCCGAGTTTGCCGCGTCTTCTGCCTTGCAAGCAGATTCTTTACCGCTGAGCCACCAGGGCAGCCTTCCAGGACCCTTAGTTGGGTATTTGTCAAATTTCATGCCATGAATGATTTCCCTTTTGAAGCCTAAAGCCTAACCCACTAATGGGAAGTCATGCATCGCACCAATTTGTGGACGTGTGTCCCCTCTTTCGGGGGTGGGAGCAGAGTGCTCCCTGTGATGATCGGGTCTGTTACATCCTGCAGCACGCAGCCGGGGACGTGCCTGGTGGAGGTGGCTTTGTGTATTTATTTTCCTACCACGGTAGCACAGGAGGCCCAGAGAGGAGGTGACGCCGAGCAGCAGGGACCAAGAAATGTGTGTGTTCTGGCAAATTTGGGGAATTAACTCTGAGGTTGTTCCAAGGAGAAAATGATGTTTTGAATTGGGAGTTATTATACATTTGAGCTCACTGCTTTTTAAAGAACACCTTGTTTACTTAACTGTTCTGTTTACAGATTTATTTATACCTGGCTCACTTTGAAAAAGAATCTGAAGGGGCAAATTATTTAATTAGATCGTGAGTTTCTAAGGGCAGAAACTACCCCTACTATCTCCCCTCTTCTGACAGGCCGACTCCTGGTTGCCGCTACCCTCTGCCCACTCCTAGCTGGATTTTCTGCCTCTCTCTGTTGTTGTAATAGTCTGTTTCTGTGTCTTTGTTTTCCACTGAACTATGAGCTCAGTGAAAATATATATTAAACATTTTAGTGTCTCATCCAACTACCTGTCCATCCAACGAGCAAACATACAGCCGTGTGTGTGCTTAGTCACTCAGTCGTGTCCGGCTCTTTGTGACCCCATGGACTATGGCCTGCCAGGCTCCTCTGTCCATGCGGATTCTCCAGGCAGGAATATTGGAGTGGGTTGCTGTGCCCTCCTCCAGAGGATCTTCCCAACCCAGGGATCAAACCCAGGTCTCCCACATCGCAGGCGGATTCCTTACCACCTGAGCCACCAGGGAAGCCGGTCCATCCATCCAACCAACAGGCAGACATCGTCCATGCGTCTTTACAGTCATCCATTTGCGTAACCACTTATCTACCATTATCCGTCCATTTATCTATCCGTTGTATATCCATGTGACCATGCCTCTATTCTTCCAAAACCCAAGAGAGTTGCAGAAGTGAAGCCACACTGGATGGACTACAAGCAAACATCCTTTACCCAGGGCTCTTTTCTCCTAAGCTCTAAGTGTGCGTACGCGCTCGGTCCCTTCAGCCATGTCTGCCTCTGTGCGATCCCAAGGACTGCAGCCTGCCAGGCTCCTCTGTCCATGGGATTCTCCAGGCAAGAATGCTGGAGTGGGTTGCCATGCCCTCCTGACACAGGGATCCAACCCTCATCTCTTACGTCTCCTGCATTGGCAGGTGGGTTCTTTACCGCTAGCGCCGCCCTGGAAGCCCAAACGCTCATGCAGGACATGTGTTAACTAATTGAGTAAATGAAGCTACAGTCTCCCCAGGACTCCATGAGGCAGGATCACTATCACTGTATTTCGCATGAGGAAAGTAACACGGAGAGAGTTTTAGGAATCTGCCCAAGGTCGCAAGTCGGTCAGTGTCAGAGCGAGCTGGCCCTGGTCACCTGGCTGCAGCGCCCTGGCCTCTTGCTTCCCCGTGGTGGAGGATATTTCTGCGGGGTGCTTTAAGCTGTCTTGTAGTTCCTCCCCACAAGGTACTAATCTCTCTCACCCCCAGTCTTCATCTTTGCAAGCTCTGGCCCTCTCCCTGTCCTGTTCCCGCTTCCGTTCTAGTAAGAACAGGCTCCCGATCTTAGCCCCTGGGGAGAGAGAGAGAGAGAGAGAGCGAGCGAGCGAGCCACGAGGGGCCTTCTGTCTGGGCCAGGTCAGAGGTGAGGAGGAAGACAGACTCTCACAGGCAGCCAGAGCCGTCCTCTCCCATCCTGTGCCCTGGGGGAGGATCAGAGCCGCCTGAGGTGTGCAGCTCCGCTGCTAGCGGGCAGCGATGAGTCAGTGAGTCTAACGGGCCGGGGAGGACCGATCAAGGCGGAAAGCATTTGGCCAGAAGCCCTTGGGGCTTTGGGGAGAGGAGGTGCGGCTCTTCCAAGTTCACGGGGAGCCACGTGGAGTTCCCAGAGAGGGATTCCATTCCTCCTGAGGCGTGGGGGTTTCCACCTGAGCGATCCGGGCACCTTAAACTCCCCCGGGCCAGAGCTAAACCCGTTTCCTTTCTGCGTCACTTCCTCCGCTTGGTTTCTCCCTGCTTCTCTCCTGCTCCGGAAACGACTGCGCCATCTAATCCTTTTGCCTGTCTGTTCCGTTCTTCTTTCCCCATTTCTTGAGGTAACAGCACCTCTCTCTTTGCATAATTGTTCTTGCATTTTAGTTCTTTTTTTTTTTTTTTGGAAGATTTATCTATTTATTTATCGTACTTTATGTTTGGCTGGGCTGGGTCTTTGTTGCTGTTCCGCGGGCTTTCTCTGGCTGCAGAGAGTGGGGGCTGCTCTTCACTGCGGTGCATGGGTTTCCCCTTTCGGTGGCTTCTCTTGTTGTGGAGCACAGGCTCTAGGCACGAGGGCTTCAGTAGTTGTGGCCTTTCCCGGGTTCTAGACGCAGGCTCGGAAATTGTGGCGCACAGGCTTAGTCTGCGCATGTGCAATCTTCCCAGGCCAGGGATTGAACCAGCGTCCCTTGCATTGCAAGGCAGATTCTTAACCACTAAACGCCCAGGGATGCTCCCTCCTTCCCCCCATTTTAGTTTCTGATAGAACCAGCCCATTAGCTTTCTACCTGTTCTGACTGTGGAGGTGGGAAGCATCCCAATCAGGCCAATCATATTTGCCCAGGCCTCAGGCCACAGCACCAAGCACAGAGAGGGGCCTGGGGCCACGCCTGGCCAATCAGAGCTCTTCCTCGGGATTTTTCTAATGGCAACTGGTAGGGAAATGTCCTTTCCTGGATGATGACAGGGCTCTAACGATAAGTGTCCTGAGCTCTTTGCAGTTGAGCAGAGGGTGGGGCCAAGACAGAAGAGGGCACCCTGCAGGTGCCTGAGGCCCGGGTTCCAGATGCTTCTAAAGGCAGCTCCACCTCTGACTCTCTTCAGTTGGTTTTCAGGGTGGGGGTGAGCAAATGGGTAATGCATTTGCCCTTTGCCAAGGTTCTGTTTCTGTCACTTGCCATCCAGGAATCCTCGTGATCACATTGCTCCAATCAGCAACTCAAGCGTCTTCCTTATTCAGCCCTCCCCTCAATCTCCCCATCCGATCGAAGCCAGATTTCTTAAACTCTACCTTTTAATGAGTTCTCACCTCTGCTCACTTCTCTCCATGCCCACAGCCTCCTGGATCATTCACAACTCTCTCTGGGTCTAGGCTCATCCACTCCAGTCTCTCACTTTAGCCAAAGTAAATTTTTATTTAAAAAAACCTTTTATTTTGTGTTGGGGCATAGCTGATTAGCAATGCTGTGATAGTTTCAGGTGGACAGTGAAGGGACTCAGGCATACATACATGTATCCATTCTACTCCAAACTCTCCTCCCATCCAGGCTGCCATATAACAACGAGCAGAGTTTCATGTGCTATATGGCAGATCCTTGGTTATCCATTTTAAAATACAGCAGTGTGTACATTTCATCCCAAATTCCCTAGTTAGGGAATCCCTTTCCCCCATCCTTCTCCCTGGCAACCATAAGTTCGTTCCAGCCAGAGTAATCTTTATAGCACACTAGTCTGATCTGCTTATTCCATAGCTATAAACTCTTCAGCAGCTCCCCCATTACTCCCAAGATTAAGTCTTAGCTCTGAAAATAAGCTTTTTGTTTTGAAATAACTTTCTTTTTTATAGGAGAGTTGTAAAAAATCACACAGTTTCTGTGCATTCTTTACTCATTTTCTTCCAATGTCAGCACCTCATATAACCACAGTATGTCTGTTAAATGCAAGGAATTAGCATTAGTACAACACTATTAACTGAATTATAGACTTCCCTGAGATTTCACTTGTTTTTCCAGTATCGTCCCTTTTCCGGATACCAGGTTGCACCCAGAAGTCCTAGCTTTTAAACAAGGCATAAGGAGCCTTTTGTGATCTTGGTGTCTTTTCGCCTCCAAGCCTATCTCGAGTCCATCACCCCCTCCTTGCCTGCTCTGGCCACCCTGAACTGCCTGCAGTTCCTCCAACAGGCCAGGCCTTTGCTGTTCTGTCTGTGGAGACCTGTTTCCCTTTCTTGAGCTTCAACTTATTCATCTTTTAAGCTTCCTTGCAGTCAGCTCACCTAGGAAGACTTTTTTTTTAAGTATGGATCTGGTTCTTTTTCTGTTCCATTGATCTCTTTATCATTTTGCCAATTCCACACTACCTTTTTAAAACAAGTATTTATTTTTCTGGCTGTGCCGGGTCTTCGTTTCAGCATGCAGGACCTTCCATCTTCGCTGTGCGGCTTACGGGATCTAGCTCCCTGATCAGGGAACGAAAGGCCAGGCGCTCCGCGTTGGGAGCTCGGACTCAGCCACTGGGCCACCAGGGCAGTCTGCATCGCTGTTCTCTTGCCCCCGGATGTCGATGGTCTGTTTCCCTGTCCTCCCAAGTGGGGTGAAGAACCCTGGGACAAGTGCCCTGCTTTACTTTTCTCTGCAAGAGCTCAACGAGTGCTACAAAATGGATGAAGTTAGGAAAAAGTCAACATCCACGCAAGTGTCAGCAATAGCTCAGAGAGCGCCTGGCCAGGGGAGATTTCTTGACTTGACTCTTGCAAAATGAACTAGTAAACTAACATTTACTGAGCACAGACTATGCGCCAGGCACTGTTCTAAGCACTTTGTACAGACTAATTGAATTCTCACAAAACCTTCTGAGGTGTGCCTCACTTTCCCCGTCTGACAGATGAAGGGATGAAGCTGAAGCAACTCACCAGGAAGCGCAGTTATCAGAGGTAGAACTGGGGTGTGCCCTGAGCCGCTGCTTCTCTGCTAGACTTTGGTGTGTGTGTGGCCTCTGGAGGGGAGAAGGAGGCAGAATCCCAGGCAGGGCAACTGGCAAGTCAGAAGCATCCTGGAAGGCAAGCATTGGCTTCCCAAGCGGTGCCAGTGGTGAAGAGCCCACTTGCCATTTCAGGAGATGTAAGAGACAAAGGTTCTGTGCCTGGGTCGGGAAGATCCCCTGGAGGAGGGTACAGCAACCCACTTCAGTCTTCTTGCCTGGAGAATCCCATGGATAGAGGAGCCTGGAGGGCTATGGCCTGTAGGATTGCAAAGAGTAACTGAAGCAGCTTAGCACACACGGGTGACCCAGGTTCTTGAAAAGTTTCCGTTGTGGGAGGATGTGTTGTTAGTAACCCTGGAGGGTGACAGACAAGGGGACAGCTGATTGGAGATCAGCTGGACCTGGAGGAGGGGTGACTACATCCAGGTAAGAGAGGCCACGGATGATGCTCTCTGGAGTGTGAGCTGGCCAGAAGCTAATTAATTAGAATGCTCTGAGAACTGGGAGCAACCCCGAAGGAGAGTGTCTCAAGGAAGGAAGAACTTGCAGGCGCAGAGAAAGCAGCACTGTCTGGACCACGGTGGGCATGGAGTCAGGAAGAGCCTGGTAAAATGAGGTCCTCTAACAACACTCCGGCTAGACGGATGCAGGGGTTCAGCTGTGCACCTGCGAATTTTCACTGTTTTTACCACTGCAGCCTGGAATTTCCTCTGGTTGAGTTGTGTAGCTTTGTATTCTACATGGAGGTGTACCGCCTCACATGAGTAATAGCTACTATTTGTGCAGTGTTTATGAAACAGGCCTTTTATACTCTGCTGTTTTCTTCTTCCTCTTCAAAAATATATA
Organism: Aepyceros melampus; assembly: GCA_006408695.1. Classification (NCBI taxonomy): domain Eukaryota; kingdom Metazoa; phylum Chordata; class Mammalia; order Artiodactyla; family Bovidae; genus Aepyceros; species Aepyceros melampus. The sequence continues at coordinate 2,117 of SJXQ01004595.1, read as the reverse complement.
TTTGGGGGTGCTGCATGAGGTCTTATTTGTGGCACATTGGCTCAGTTGCTCTGCAGCAAATGGGATCTCAGTTCCCCAACCGGGGACTGAACCCCTAGCTCCTGCATTGCAAGGCAGATTCTTGACCACTGGACCACCGGGAAAGCCCCAACTCTGTTGTTTTTAGTTCGACCTTCCAATGCACAGACAAGATGGGCATCATTTCCATGTCCTGGTTACAGATTAAGAAACGGAGACTTAGAAGGAAGAGGACTCACCTGAGGTTAGACAACTAGAAAGGGACACAATAATATTCAGTGAATGAATGAATACATAAGAGCTGAAGCCAGGATTGTTTGAGTCTGGTATCTATTCCTTTTCTATCACCTTTGAGAAAAGGTATTTTGTGTCTAACGTGCCTGGCACATGATGAGGGTTCAGTAAAGTGTGGAATGAATGAATGAAAATGGTATCAGCAAAAATAGGAGAAAAAGACCCTAATAACATAAAAACCTACCATCGGTTTGTAACGGGAACAGTGCTCATAGTACATCATTCAATCAATTGTCACTGCAACTTAGATGCCGAGAGGATCACTCGCTCTGTTTCACGGGAGACGGAAGGAGACTCGAGGAGTTAAGTGACTTGAGGAATCCCACAGCCAGTGAACTGTATAGATGGAACCAGAGCCCAGGGCCCACAGGGAATATTTGTGCCATTAGAGGGTCACCTGCGCGTACAGACACACACTAAGACACATATACACACATACTCACAAATGCCCACAGACACACCTGGACACATGCAGACAGGCACAGATTTGCACATAGAAATACAGACACACAAAGAGAAAGACTCACAGAGATACACGCAGAGGCAAGCACCTCGACCACATGCACACACACACACACTCACAGGCTGTAGTCTTGGGAGAAGATTCCCTGATGCCTTGGCTACTGGTTGCACTTGAGTAAATCCTGGGGAACCTTCTTTTTGCTGTTCCCTGGCTGGTTCCATATTTAATCTCTTCAAAGAATACAAAGAACCAAGCTTCCTGGAGAGGAAGAACCTCCCTTCCCTTACTTACTTCTGGCTTTTCTGAGAGGAGGATGAAGAATTCAAGGTGCTGGAGGAAGACAAGGGCAGTGAAATCCCAGGGAATCAGGAGGCTGTTCCCACAGGAGTCAGTGGCTCTGCATAGCCTCTAATTCTTTCTAAAAAGGGCCATGGTGATGCTCTAGCTGGCTGGGCTGTGGGCTTCGGTCTTCAGGGGCAAGCGGCTCCCTTTGCTATGGAATGCAACCATCTTCCAACCGCCACTGGCACCGCAGGAAGACTCCCATGCCCCATGGAAGCAGAAAGAACCCTGGGTTTGGACTCATATCCAGTTTCAAGTCAGGCTCAATCCCTTTCTGACTGTGCATTGTTGTTGTTCAGCCCTAAGTCGTGCCCGATCCTCTGCGACCCATGGAATGCAGCGTGCACAGGCTTTCTGACTGTGTAATCTCGGACAACTTACTTGGAGCCTCACTTTTCCCATCTGTAAAAGGGGGCAGCAGTGCCCCTGTCATGGGTTACTGGGAGGATTAACCAAGGTCATTGCTATGAAATGCCCAGGATTCAGTCTAGCATAGAACAGATGCTCCCTTTGCCTTCTCCTCTCTTTTCTTCCCCTTTGGGTGTAGCTGTTTCCTTGACAGTCACACTGGGGACGTGGTCATTTCCCCGGCTCCTGGTCGAGGCCCTGGCATGCAGGACATGATCAGCAGATACATGTTGAATGAATCTTTCCAAAATCTAGAGATGGACCGTGCAGAAGCATGGCTGAGAGGGGCTACCCCTCACCCAAGGTCAGGGGCGGCGACCAAGAGTGCCAGGTTGTGTTGGCACAGGAGCGGCCGAGAGGGGCTACCCACGTCTGAGGTCAGGGGCAGCGGCTGTGAGGAGCAACCCCACATCGAAGGAGCAGCGGCTGTGCGGGCAAAGGAGGCTGAGAGGAGCTACTCCACGTTCAAGGTCAGGAGGGGCGGCCAAGAGGAGATACCCCTCATCCAAGGTAAGGAGCAGCGGCTGTACTTTGCTGCAGCAGCCGTAAAGAGATACCGCACGCCCAAGGTAACAGAAACCCAGGTAAGACA
>SJXQ01004594.1:196524-453834 GCA_006408695.1 Aepyceros melampus | reverse complement strand
GGACTCAATGGACGTGAGTCTGAGTGAACTCCGGGAGTTGGTGACGGACAGGGAGGCCTGGTGTGCTGCGATTCATGGGGTTGCAAAGAGTCGGACATGACTGAGCGACTGAACTGAACTGAACTGAACTATACCACACAGATATCCATTCACAATAAGCTTTATGGCATTAACAAATGAGTCCAAACTATCCCTCTGTGAGGCTAAAAACCTACCATCCCTCCATGGTAAATAGGAGCACAGGGTGGAATTAGAAAAATATCCTTTTTCTCCTACTCTCTGCTGCTGCTACTGCTGCTACTAAGTCACTTCGGTCATGTCCAACTCTGTGCGACCCCATAGACAGCAGCCCACCAGGCTCCCTTGTCCCTGGGATTCTCCAGGCAAGAACACCGGAGTGGGTTGCCATTTCCTTCTCCAATGCATGAAATTGAAAAGTGAAAGTGAAGTCACTTAGTCGTGTCTGACTTTTGGCGACCCCATGGACTGCAGTCTACCAGGCTCGTCCATCCATGGGATTTTCCAGGCAAGAGTACTGGAGTGGGGTGCCATTGCCTTCTCCCTCTTACTCTCTACTCCTTTACTAAACAAACAGAAAAGGAAATTTCATTTAAAGCAGAACTGAAATGACTCCAGAGTGCTGATATTTCACTAATACTGACCGAATCATCTTTTTCCCACCTAATTCAGGCTAGCAGTCACTACTTCTGGCTGTGTTTCAAAAAAGAGCTGCAAGCTAAACTCAGGATCTCAGGCTTTGCCAAGAAGTCTAAGCCACACTTGTTTCTAGAAAGGGCTCCATCCTTGTCTTGAACTTCCTCTCAGCTAGTGGCCACACCATGCTCTTTCCTGGGGCTTATTCCTGAATGGTCTTGATCCCCCATTTTACCTATTCTGTTGATTCTGTTTCCTAAATATTAATTGAATCCATCTCTTCCCTTCAAAACCCATTCCTACTCTTAATGACAGCTGCCAGCATCTCTTGTCCTTAGTACAGACAAGAGTACCTCTTAGTGCAGGGCAGTTACTACCTCCTGATTGGTCCTCAATTCCATTTGTATGCCCCTTGTGTGATGGCAGGCTTCCCTGTTGGCTCAGACAGTAAAGAATCTGCCTGCAGTGCAGGGGACCTGTGTTCAATCCCTGGGTCAGGAAGCTCCCCTGGAGAAGGGAATAGCTACCCACTCCAGTATTCTTGCTTGGGAAATCCCACGAAGAGAGGAGCCTAGCAGGCTACTGTCCATGGGGTGGCTTAGAGTCAGACATGACTGAGCGAATAAGCAGCCCTATGTATGGTGTGTATTTCTGAGACTATTATCTGGCACTATCTCTCCCTTGCTTTTAACTCTAATGAATCCCTATTGTCTCTAGAAGAATGTAGAGGCTGTCCATTCATATATCTTGACTGATGAAAAATAGACTGATGAAATTTTCTCAATATTCATCCATTAAAACACAGAATCTATTTCTTCTCCTATTAAATCTGAGATTATGACAATTTGGACCAATAGAGTATTGCAAAATTACTCATTCCCAAGTCTGGGGTCTCATTTTAAGAAGACTGATTCGCTTTAGCCTATCCTGGGCCATGAGCCAACAGGCAAGAAGTCCAGACTCCCTACTGAGGAGACTGATCTATACTCAGTAGTTATTCACTGAAGGATTTAAAGGACACCTGCTTTTGTAGAAGAACAAAAAGTTTCCTTTCCCAAGGAGGCTGTTTGGAACTGAAGCCAGTAATATAGATGACATGTAGAGTGATTGGAACTGATGGGTGTGTCAAATTGGGGAGCTTTCTAGCTAATCCCTGGGCAAGCTCTGCTCCAGTGGGAACCAAGACATGCCACCAAAAGCAATATTAAAGAATGCCCTAGAATATGAAAAGTGATTCCATCTCTCAGAGTCTCAATTATGCAGAAATTCACATCCGGGTCTCCCCCCAAAACAGATCAGCAAAACAAGTCCAAGGACTTTTCATATTTTAGATCTTGGTGTATACATTTTTCACTTCCTATGACAGCTTCTGCTGATATGATTGGCACTTCCTCCCACCCCCAACACACATACTATGCTGCTCAGGATTCCAAAAGCACTCATACTTCTCATTCTATTTACTTTTTATTTAAAAAATATTTATTTGTTTGGCTGCATCAGGTCTTATGTGGGATCTTAGTTCCTCCACCAGGGATCAAACCCACATCCTCTGCATTGGAGGGCACATTCTTCACCACTGGGCCACCAGGGAAGTCCCCATGCATGCGTGTTAAGTTGCTTCAGATATGTCCTCCTTTTTGTGACCCTACAGGTTGTATCCCACCAGGCTCCTCTGTCCATGAGATTCTCCAGGCAAGAATACTGGAGTGGGTTGCCATGCCCTCCTCCAGGGGATCTTTCTGACCCATGGATCCAACCTGAGTCTCTCTCTCTCTTTTTAAAATTTAATTAATTAATCTATTTTAATTGGAGGCTAATTACTTTACAACATTGTAGTGGTTTTTGCCATACACTGACATGAGTCTCTTATGTCTCCTGCACAGATTCTTAACCACTGGGCCACAAGGGAAGTCCCCACACCTCTCATTTTAAAGCATTATCACACTTCATTAGAACCGTTTACTTAAATGTCTATCTCCTTTAATACTGTAATTGCTATAAAGGCAGGGACCATCTTGTTCGTTATTACGTTCTAAGCATCTAATTACAGTGTCTGGTGAACAATAGACCCTCCGTAAATATTTGTTGAGTGGGTGAGCACAGCCTTAAGGGCAGTTGCTCCTTCCTTTCTGTATCCAGTTCTCTCCTACTCATCATCCAGATCCTTGACTGCTCATCACGTCTTTGTGGAAAGTCATCTCTGATCTAGCCTTCTTAAGTCAAACACCTATTGTTATGCTCTCTTGTCATTTGGTATTTCTCTCACTGCACTTTTCATTATTGAATTTTATATTTTCACAAATAGTATTAGGTCGTTTCATAGTTTTAGCTTAGGTAAGACTAGGATAATCATATTCGTCAATATATTACCGCATTGACAGATTTGAGAGTTTAGCTATGAAATACAAAATACTAGTTTAAAAAACATTTTCACAAATTCTTTGACTTTATTATTTTATAAAAAAGATAGAATTTTACTTAAAAATATTGAACTCAACAAGTAAATAGGTATTGGATCCTGGTAGATGAATCTTTCTATACTGCGGATACTGATTGTATTGATTATGAACAGCAACATTGATCTCTTCCCCAGGATGGTCAGGGTGCTGGATTTGTTTCTAAGGTGACAGAAGGGTTTCCCATATATGATTTTTAAAAATCCTATTAACAACTGCATGAAGTAAACAAGGTAGGTTTGGGATCACTTTTATCCCTATCTACAGATAAGAGTTTAAGCAATTTTCTAAGTGTTACAAACTGAGCTGTGGGCTGTCTGCACTAGGGAAAAACAAAAATAAACTCAGAAACAAAAGAAAACAGAGCGTCTTTGGCTTACCATTTTATATACTGCTAGCAAAACATTATTTAGGTATAAAGCAATGTTAATAAACAGCAGATTCCAAATGTCAGCAGTCCGGCTTTATTTGCTCTTGTCTTTAATATTTCTTAGATAGCCATCAACTATTTTGAGCTTTACATAGTTGTGGGGAAATCATGATCTTCAGACAACTTCTGTGTATTACTCCTTGGGTTTTATTCCTGTACGTCCTGACTTCTTCCTGAGAGTAGTCTGTGACATTCCCTTTACCTCAAACAGCAAACTCCTTGGAAATCTTATTAAGTGCTGAGTTTCTGCCACTCAAGCTAAACTTTATATCTTGGCATTGTTGATTGTAAGGTGAGGGTGTATTAAAATCACCCATGAACAGTCTGGGGCTCCCTTCCTCGGCACAAGGATTGGGTAGGCAACACTATATAACTTGTTTTGATCAGCGGAATATCAGTGAAAGAGACATGCATTTCTGGAAAGAAACTTTAAGAGCCATTGAGTGTTTCTCAGATCCTGTCTCTGCTGTGGAGATTATAAAAGCTTGACCTGGTATGGAGTCTCCATCAGTCTACTTCCACAAGTGCCAACAATGATTAAAGCCTCCCTGCCAGTCTGCTTTGCACACATAGCATGAGCAAGCAATATACTTGTGTTGTCTTAGTTGGTGAATATGTTTCTGTTCTTTAAATAAGTTCATTTGTATCTTTGTTTTTAGGAAAAGAATTTGGAAAAGAATAGGCATATGCATGTGTATAACTGGATCACTTTGCCATACACTGGAAACTAACAAACGTCGTAAATCCATGGCTCAGAAGGTAGAGTCTGTTTGCAGTGCAAGAGACCTGGGTTCAATATCTGGGTCAGAAAGATCCCTGGAGAAGGGAATGACCATCCAGTCCAGTATTCTTGCCTGGATAATGCCATGGACAGAGGAGACTGGTGGGCTACAGTCCATGGAGTCGCAAAGAGTTGGTCATGACTGAGAAACCAACTACTTTCCAATATAAAACAGAAATTTAGGAAAAAAAAATAAATTTTTATTCAAAGCAATGGTTTTTCCAGTAGTCATGTATGGATATGAGAGTTGGACTATAAAGGAAGCTGAGCGCCGAAGAATAAATGCTTTTGAACTGTGGTGTTGGAGAAGACTCTTGAGAGTCCCTTGAACTGCAAGGAGATTCCTTCCACCAGTCCATCCTAAAGAAAATCAGCCCTGAATATTCATTGGAAAGACTGATGCTGAAGCTGAAGCTTCAATACTGTGGCCATCTGATTCGAAGAATTGACTCACTGAAAAAGATCCTGATGTTAGGAAAGACTCAAGGCAGGAGGAGAAGGGGATGACAGAGGATGAGATGGTTGGATGGCATCATTGACTCGATGGGCATGAGTTAGAGAAAGCTCTGGGAGTTGGTGATGTACAGGGAAGCCTGGCGTGCTGCAGTCCATCGGGTCGCAAAGACTCAGACACAACTGAGCAACTGAGCCGGAATGAACTGAACTGAAATAAATTTTATTGGCTTAACCATGGAGACTTACAGGCTATGTGTTGCCATAATATAATCAAATATATTTTGATGGATGTAGAAACTGATATGTGCAAGAGAAGGTGCCACTGTTATCTTTTTATGTATCTATATTGCTGGCTTACAGTTCAGCTACTGAGCAGCGAGACAGTCTTATTGGAGGCTGGAAAATGGAGATTTATTTTATGGTGTAGCAAATATTTGACAAATTTTTACCTTGTAGAAACTTGAAATGCAGGTATACAACCAATGTACTTGTAGTTCCGAGGGAAGTGGTGAAAAATCAGAATGCTACTATCTTCTTGGGACATTATAGAGAGTGGGAGTGAATGAGGGGGACTCAGGAAAGCCCTTGAACTTCACCTCCTAAATTACTGGACTTCAGAAGGGGTCTTCACTTGGGGAGGGGAGTGACCATGTTGCACGTCTGTAAGTCAGTAGTGTGAACATGAGTAACCAGTGGGCAAAATCAGATGTGTCCACTTCACACGCTCTCAGCAAGTCATTATTGAGGACCAGAAGTTTGCCTGGTGTGGGAAATAAAAAGAAAACAGAGCCTGCTATTGTCTGGGACCTCATGTTTCCTGGAGAGAAAGATAGAGTGGCTCACAGCTTGACATTAGTCCTAGGTTCTCATTAGAGGTTCACTGCTCACTAGCTATGTGACCTTGAGCAATTTCCTTCACCCTCCAAGCTTCAATTCTCTTCCCCATAAAGTGGTGATAATGATATCAATCATAGTAGATTGATGTGGGAATGAAGAGTTATTCGGTGGTTGCTATAACTATCATAATTATATTTGAATTATGGTAAGAGGGACGGGTAAGTGTTGGAATGGCACTGCAGCCCAGGCATAATGAGGGACGCGAGGAGGCATCTCCTTTGGCTGCAGGAACCAGGGAAGGCTGCACACGGGAGGCAGAGCTTGTCCGGAGGTTCCCAGAGGGATAAGCAGGGCAAGGGCATTTAGGCAAAGGATAAAGCAAGTAAGAGAAAGTGGTACCCTAGGGTGCCATTTCTTATTCACAGGATGACAAGCAACTCTCGTGGCTGCATGAAGTGAGTCAATGGACTGGGTGGCAGCTGAGGTCCAAGAGTTAAGAAGGGGCCTGATGCAAACCTACCCATCAATTTAGAGTGTTTGTCCTTTTCTCCTCAATGGATGATTCTGAAGTAAGCTAAGAACAACAACAAAAAATGCTTATCCACTTAAATTTTATCCCCATCACAGCGCTATTAAATTTAGACCCATTTTTCTTTCCAAATATATGCTTTCTTGGGCAGGAGACAGCAAGCTGCATGATTTCTGATGGCTGTTAAGTTCTTTGTACTCAGTGGGCAAATCTTATCAAATGAAAGTTCTGAAAACAACTCTGCTCCCTAGGCTTGGAGGGCCCCTATAGTCCACTCCTTATCTCACCTGTGAAAAATGCTTCCAATTATCTGCCCTGCCTCTTTTATTTGAAATAGTTCCGAACCAACCACTCAACTCAGATAATTGAGCTAAACCTTTAAAATGGGTTTTTAATGGGAGAACCAGGCGGTGGGGAATACGTTAATCTTGGTAAGTAAAGTCTCTCACAATCAAAGGCAGACTAATTAAAGCTTGACAGCCTATGTGAATATGCACATTATTATATGTAACTCTCCAGAGATGAAACTCCAGGGAGGCTCAGAGTCTATTTCTGCTCTTGAAGGCACTGGAACAAGGTGTTTTTAAGGAAAGAGATGGTAGACTTTCTATTAAAAGCTGTAGAGCCCATTTTTGCTAAATAAAGACTTGCATGAAACACCAATATACTGAAAAGATCCATTTAGGGCTGCTCTGGCATAACAGGATGTGGTTACATCCCCTTGGAATTTCCCACCATCTATCCCAGTGATCCAAGTCTTCCATGCCAGGTTCAAGGTTTTGGGGCTCATGGGAAGGTGATCAGGAGCCTTGAGTTCTTTCTCTGATTTTTCTGTGTGTTCTGAGGCAAAGCCTTTTGGCCTTATTTTCGTCATCTGCTGATTTAAGAGTGCTTGACTAAATGATCTTCAAAATCCCCTATGGCTGCACCATTCTATGAATTCCAGTAGATTCTTTAATGCAAACAGGGGCTATGTTGAGAGTTATTATTAACTTTTCAGGGTTCTGGGTCATAGGCTTTATTTAAATAATCTCTAATTCTCATTGCGGCACTAATTTTTAGGTTGGAAAGATCATCTGGAGAAAAAAATGGCAACCCACTCCAGTATTCTTGCCTGGGAAATCTCACGGAGGAGCCATGGGGTCACAAAGAATCGAACACAACTGAGCATGCATGCACAATTTTAGAGTCACTGTTTCTATTTTATAGACTTGCCTAAGTTTGCATAGCTTGTGAGTGAAGAAGCAATGACTGGAACCCAGTTCTCTCTGATTCCAAAATTCACACTCTGTCTATTGTGTGGTCCTGTCTCCGGCTGAGTGAAGGTAAAACTGCCTATAGCTGAGCTTCAGGGCTTTTAAAATTTTACATATGTAAATAATTAGTGCTTATGATGGTAGTAGATTTTATATTCAGGCTATATTTCCAACTAATAATAAACCCACCTTCTGGCGTAAAATAAACTTTTCCCTTTTGATTTAGCCAGGAGTAAAACTAGGGATTTTTGAGAGCCATCTTCACACATATAAAAGGCTGGTCCTATGTAGTGACCAGCACATGGTAGGTGCTCACAAGTATTTGTTAGATAACATATTCTTGGAGGCCCTAAGGGGTTGAACTAAGTCCACTGAATAAAACTGATTTAAAACAGTTTAAGGACAGTCTTTCTACAAGAATTGTCTGGAGACTTGATGGTCTGCCCAGGGAGGTGTGTTGGTTCTCATGCCTGAAGAGCTGGAAGTGCTCAATAAATTTTCATTTATTTCTCTTCCCCTTAAGATACCCCATTTCTTCTCAGATAAAATCCACACAGAGACGTGTTTACTTTGGTAGGAAGGCAAGGAAGCATACAGACTGGAAGGGAAAGCAGGGGGCAGATCCGTTAACAGATGTACTGTCAGTCGCAAAGCCATTCTCTGCTTGGCACCTTCTCTTAGCATTCTTTGTTGAGTGAAGATTTGAGGCTCAGATGGCATTTGATTTGCGTGCTTGGGGGAATCATAAAAGAACCTGATTATGAGATGAAATGGCCTGTGATCTCGTCAAAAAGCTGGGGATAGCTGCAGGGGAAAGGTTACTGTTCAGGTAGCCAATGGCCCCTTGCAAATAAGAAAATAAAGCAATTTCTGAGAAAGAGCCACAGAGAAGCTGCTAGGCCGGTGGATTCTCTCTGTGTTAGCGAGGGCCAGACGTGAAACAGCAACTCTCTTTGTGATGATCCAAGCAGAGAACAAAAGTGGTCAAGTACCCCCAGGTTCAGTGAGTTTTGAGAAAAGGTCATCTTGGAAAAATTGCCACATCCCTGTAATGGACTCTGAAGAAAGACTTTTGGGGTAATGGATAACATCAGATTTTGCCCCCACCACCAGTTTGATTTGATTTGGTTTGAGTAAGAACTGAGAACTACTCTTCCCAGCAAAATACTCCCCCTACCTACCACCACTGTAACCCACATGATAATAGCTGATCATTTGACAATGGGCAACTGATCCAACCTGATCCAACAGAATCTTTTGTAAGTTTCTCTCAACTTGCACTGAGAAAGTCATCATGTTGTTATTCATCCACGAGCGTTCGAAAGTGTGAAATAAGCCCCAGTTACCATATTTCCCAAAACAAAGGGATAAAGCGGCCAAGTCATAGAGAGAGATGGAAAGGAGACATGGGCTGAGGGACAGACACTTGATGAGTTCAGATCCTTGGTTTCAGTCCTCCTTGAACCCACCTGCATCCCTGCCATCCCCTCCTTGTCCTTGAGGAAGAAAAAAATAGCCCCTGACCCTCAGCAGGTGGCCTGGCACCCACGGCCAAGCTTTCCTATTCGCTCTCCTACTGAACATAAACAATCAACCAGAACGTCAACATCAGAGATGCCTCTGTGTGATGGTGATGGATCGGGGCAGACGTAGAAAGAAGCATGAATGTTGTCCACACCACAGAATAGCAAACACCACCCATCCTGGCTAATTTTAGTACCTGCGCTTCTTTGCTGATTATAGTTTAGCTTCCATTTGTTTTCCCTTTTTAAAAAGAAGATTTACTAAGACTCTGTTTGCTGACAGAGGACGGAGAGGTGGCTGTGGTCAGCTGTCCCAAGGATGGATCTGCCAGCTGGCTTTGACCCAGAGCAGAAAGGTTCATAGGACTTTGGCATCTTACCCGACATTCTCTTCACATGCAGATGAGTTCCAGGTAAATAGGAAGGAAAAAAAGCATGCAGAAGAGCAAAGTCCATTTGGGAGCCTCCATTAAATGATGCCCAATAAATAAGTCATTCAAATGGGGCCTCTTGGATTTACAAGGTTTCCCTCTTCCGCCTCTCCAGGATCCCTGGTGGGTAATTGCCATCGACAGGTTTACGCCTCCTGACGGGCGTTTTGTCACTCAGCTCCAGATCCCGCGAACAACTTTACAGTCTGTCGAGCCCAAGCCTCTTTAAGCTGTGGCAATTGATGTCAGAAAACGCTCGCTGTTGTGATTCAAGGCTGACGCTTACTCTGGCATGAAATAAACGGAAATCTTTACCAAGGAAGGAAATGGAAAACTCAAGGAAGTGGGGAGTCGCTGCAGGGAGAGGAACAGAGTTTGCAGAGGCAGACCACCGGCATGGGGACTGACTCACGTGCCCTGCCAGCCCCTAGATCGGAGTCAGGCGTGCCAGTCACTTCCCCCATCCCTGGGACTGAGTGAAGCATAGGAACTTTGGGGTGAGGTCTGGAGCCATAATTTCCTCTGTTCGCACAAACAGTCTTGTCACTCCCAGGGCTTTGGAGGTCAAATAATTATGCTTATCCCCATATTCCAAACATTCACTGGTCTCATCTCTTACACTGAAGCCTGCAATCTATCCACCTGCCTTGTGTCCGACTGTTTGCAACCCTATGGACTGTAGCCCACCAGACAGACAGAGGGATTCTTTTTCCAGGTAAGGATAGTGGAGTGGCTTGCCGTTTCCTCCTCCAGCGGACCTTCCTGGCCCAGGGATTGAACCTGTGTCTCCTGTATCTCCTGCATTGCAGGCAGATTCTTTACTGCTGGAAGTAGTACCGAGGAAGCTCATCCCACGTCCATTAGATGAATGCTTACCTTCCAAGGCTTACTTGTTTTTAGGGGTATTAGGTTAATCCATCAGTTTAAATCTAGCAAAGCACTGACCTCTGACAGTTCCAGTGGAGGGGTCCTTCAGCTCTCCTCCCCCAGCGCTGCCGCACCCCGGAGGTGACCATTACTCTGTTCCACTGCAGCCCTTCGTCCACCTGCCTACAGGGCAAACCACGCTGACTGCTTATCTCCCATTGTCTTGACTCAGGTGTTTCCGGGGCTGCACCTTCATCTACTTTTCCCTGGCCTGGGACTGGCCTTCCCTCCCTTGAGCATACAAACTCCTAGAGGAGGAAAACAAGGCAGTAGATGCATTTGCATTCAGGCCAAAGACTTCTTGAGTATCCTCCTCATCTCCTTTCATCTTCTTCTCTCTTCCTTCCCCTCTGCTCCCGTTTCTCTTCCTCCTCCTCCTCCTTCTTCTTATTAATGTACCGCTGATTACAATGCTGTGTTAGTTTCAGCTATACAGCAAAGTGGTTTGGTTATATGTATGCATCTATTTATTCTTTTCCCTTCTCCTCCCGTTGAGTCGGTCAGTCGTGTCCAACTCTGCAGCCCCATGAACCATAGCCTGCCAGGCTCCTCTGTCCATAGGATAATAACCTTTTCCCTTATAAGGATGGCAAAATATTGAGTACAGTTCCCTGTGCTATACTGTAGGTTCTTGTTGGTTATCTATATTTCATACAGTAGTCTGTATACCAACATCTCCTTTTAAAATGGAGTTTTCCTATGATGGGCAAAACCTTGTAAGAGAGACTGACTTGAAGTTTTTACTTTGAGTTATGTTTATAACACTTATTTCAGAATTACAGCATTTCAGATTTGTGACAACAGCAACAAAAATAATAATAGCGTGGGCGACAGGAATACTCAGGGTAAACCTCGCTTCACTCAGAGGGACACGGTCTAGTCTCATGACTCAGTTAGTGAATTGCCACGACAGTGAACTGCCCTCAGATCTCTGTTCCTCCTAATTAATGCCAGCAGAGACTTCTTCACAAGCTGCCTTCCAGCCTGGGGTGAATCACATCTTTATGCCCTTTTGCCCCAGCCAGCATGTCTTTCTCTATCTAATGGGAGCAATTACTTCACGAGAATCACCCTGTGGTTGTCAGGAACATGACAGTCTAGAGACAATTTAGAAGAAAAACAACTTCAAGCCTTCCGGGGTATACCTTGGCCTTTGAATCTAATTTGCTTTTCTGAAGAGAAACCTCAGTCTGAGGCATCTGCTTTGGGGTAACCTGATTATATTCACAGCCTCTCTATGTAAAATAAAATAAAAGAAAGCTAAAGAAGATTTTGCCCCTCAATTCAAACTCAGTTGTTATACTGGAAGCAAAGTCTGCTTGTGATTTTTAAAGCAGAAATTTGCCTTCTTAAAATAATCTGGAGCTGCATTCTCTCATTCTCTTGCTATGTAGATGTGTGTGTACATACCTACTGACATGTACTGTGCATATTCATACACATATATGTAATATACATGCGTGTGCCATACATATGTGGGGCTTCCCATTGGCTCAGTGGTAAAGAATCCACCTGCAGTGCAGGAGACGCAGGAGACACAGTTTCAATACCTGGGTCGGGAAGATCCACTGGAGGAGGAAATGGCCACCTATTCAAGTATTCTTGCCTGGAGAATCCCATGGACAGAGGAGCCTGGCAGTATACAGTCCATAGAGTCACAAAGAGCTGGACATGGCTGAAGCAACTGAACACACACATACATATGTGAACTGCAATATATGATATACACATAGCATATGGGTTATATATAGGAATTTAAGAATGAACCAGATAAAACAGTTCTTTCGAATCATCATGGGCACCTGTGAATCAGAACTTTGATTTTCTTGGATTCTTCAGCTTTGAAGTTCTACCTCCATTCTTGCTCTCAGTGTCCTTGTACTTGAGCCCGACCTTGAGCAAGTCAAAGTCCCAGAGATCTTGTGTTCTCTTAGTGCAATTTGAACCGCTAGCAGATATGTGATCCTCACAAATTATGAGATATTTTCTCATGCTATATCTCTTTTGCTATCAGAACAACTATTAGGTGTGGGTACTGCCATTCTTACATTAAAGATGAAGAAATCGATGCTCAGAGAAGATGGACTACCCACTACATCACACAGTCGGACAGAGACCAGGATTTCAATTCTGATCACTTTTATATAACATGCAAAGAACCAGGCAGATTGAGAGGAGGTTGCAGGGAGGGAGGCAGGAGGAAGGAAAATTTATCAGGCAGCAAGACAAAAGACTGCTCTCCCCCTTTTCTAACCTGCTTGCCAGAGACCAGAATATTGTTTTCTATGCTGTATATGCACAATCCCGTTTATTTTTATTACACCCCCGCCTGAGAAGAATTAGGAAGCTCATTTACAGAGATCCAGCAAGTTAATTTGAAGTTTATTTGCCTAAAGTCACACCGTTGGTAATGACACTTGAGACCTGAATCCAGGTCTCTGAAGTCCATGTTGCCTTTTATTTGTTTATTTTTTTTAAACATGTTATTTTGTATTGGGGTATAGCCAGTTAACCATAGTTTCAAGTGGACAACAAAGGGACATGTATCCATTCTCCCACAGACTTCCCTGCCATCTAACCAGCCTCGTGAAACTGAGTGGATTTCCCTGTGCCATACAGCAGGTCCTGGTTGGTAACCATTTAAGTGTAGCCATGTGTACATGTCAGTGCCAAACTCCCTAACCATCCCTTCCCCCATCCTTCCCTCTGGTCCTGCTGCCTTTTAAAGAGAGGGCCACAAATGGAGAAATGCTGTTAGCTGACATTTACAGCTGGAGGAATTGACTACCCCGGATGCCAAGTTCTATTTTGCCATGTCACCTGGCCAATGACCCTGTCTCCAGAAATGGAGCCAAGAGCATCTCATTTCCATTAATCATGAGCAATGCCTCCCACTACCAATTTCTGAAAAACTTCCAACCTTCTTACCTCTTTGAGAGCTTGTTGCTGGAAACTTTGGAGGCAAGCTTCACCTTTTTTCCCCACCTCTGCTTTATTGTGGTTAGGGTCTTTCTGATACTCGTCTGCTGCTAAGTTTCTATTGCTCTATAGCACACAGATGCCGTACAAGTGTCCTTCATTTAGACAGAATGTTGTCGCTTTTGGAATAACAGATACACATTTCAAATGCAACTGGCTCTCCAGGTTGCATGGTGGGTGACTTTGGGTTTAGCCCTGCAATGGTTTTGTCAAACGGTCAAACTTTATTCTACGATAGCTAGTAATGTAGACTTTGTATTCATTTGTGAAGATAATAGATCAGTGTAGAATAATATATCTACAATTGCTTCAGTAATCTTCTAGGAGCATAACATTTGGAAAGAATGATTGTTTTGTGTGCCAAGAGAGAACTTAAAGGGAATTACAAACAATGGGGTCTCAGCCATTACAAAAGTGAAAGTTATACAACTGGGGCTCATGTACAAGGATTTATTAGCTACTCAGCCACCTTTAGATGTTCGCATAATATCTTATACTGGGATACGAAAAAGCGAACTGTTTTTGCTAAATACCTAGACACATATGAGATTATTTACTCTACGCTTTGTTATTCTTTCCCTTCCCCAGGAGATTGAAGATAGAGATTCATTAAACTCCTATTGTGCGATGGGTTCTTTAGATCTAAAATCTTGTTTTAGGGGGACTTCCCTGGTCGTCCAGTGGTTAAGACTATGTGCTTCCAATGCAGGGGCCATGGGTTTGATCCTTGGTTGGGGATCCAAGGTCCCACATGCTGCCTGTCCAAAAAACAAACAAACTGAAAATCAATAAGATCAATACTCTTCCCAGCATGGTGCATCTCATCTAACAGATGAAAACACCGAGGCTTAGCCAGAGGACAACGTGGCTTGGCCATGACAACAACTGGGATTCAAACCCAGGTCTTTGTCATAAAATATCTTTTCCACTCATCAGTTACTGTGCGGAAGTTCTCTATCTTGTGAGGCAAGGTCGTTCTTACGAGCACTTAAGACCTGTGCCCCACGTCACAGAAGGCTTCATGCTGCCATGCACAAGGGTGCAGTTCTGATTCACTCAGCCCAGTGTTTAATGGAGGAAGAGGTCAAGGTCAAGTTGTAAGAGAATGATCAGTGGACCATGATGTCATGTGCCAAGTGCTACCATGGCGGTTTGACAGGTGCTACTTCCCAGACCTGTTTAGTGGTTCTTTGTGCTCGATGTTATCCTTCGAATCACCCCAGTTTTTCAAGTGTTTGTGTTTGCTTGCTGATTCAACTTTATGCAACATGGTCTTATGAATAAACATATTGCTAGAAAAGGCAGCAATATTTTGGGGTCTCAGCCTACCACTTACTAACTAAATGAGATGGGACTTTACCTCCCCCTGCCTGAAACTCCAGTCTCTCAGCTACAAAACTCAAGTAGAAACTGTTCAGCTTATCTTTCAAGATTTCTACCAAATACTGAGTGAGGTCAGGGGTCACATGAGCATGTGGTAAATACTGCCATGCAAATATTAGATATCCATTAATCCTAAAACCATCATCTTCAAAAGTTATCAATTTTCCCCTTATTTTTGACAACCCCCATAAACCAAGATTGGTAGAAAATATTTCTTCTCTACCATTTTCTGTGGATACTTGTATAGATTTCAACTAGTTCCTCACGACTTAAAAGACATTGCTGTCTCCATTTCCTTCTTTGTTTCCTAGTTTTCCTGTCATTTTCTCCCCTTTCCATCTCTCTCTCTGTCACGTTGCTGAGAAGGAAATGGGGAGACAATTGTGTTCATATGAGTGAAATAAAAAAAGAAACGTGACAACTGTTCTAAGGGAGATGGCAAAAGGAAAGGGAATTGCAAAGGAGGTGATGGACAATTATATGTGGCTCTCTTCTGAGTGGAAGAGTATTCTAATAAAGAAAAGACCATTTCAACTCTCAATCTATCCCTCTTGGCTACTCTTCCCCACTGGTAACCGTGAGTTCATTCTCTAAATCTGTGAATCTGTTTCTTTTCTGTAAATAAGCTCACGGTTATAAAGACGATATGGCTGTCAGCTATTAGCAGTTACTATGTGCTAGACACCCTTTCTAATCATTTTGCATATATTCACATACACAAGCTTTAAAAAAATGTATAATCATCAGCTTAAAGAAAATGAGACAATATCATCTCCGCTTGAGATAAAAAAGTCACCCCAGCCCTTCCTTTCTCTTGGGGAAAATTAATGTGATTTCTTAGTTTTTCACTTTCTCTGTCTGCCAATCTAAGGCAAAAACATCACCCTCTCCCTCCTTTGGAGTGAGTTCTTGAGACCAGATGAAGTCTTTACCAAAACACTCAAAGCAGAACGTCTCGGAAGGCAGCACAGAAATAGAGAACAGCCTTTATTAGCTATTTGGTATCTCCAGGGCATAGAAGTGACTCAAGCCAGACGTCTGCCTGCTGTGACCTTTCCTGTCGTCACTTTGTATGTTAATTGCATGCCCTTAACATTTATTATCAAATCGGCTGGTTTAAATTTCTGAGATGAAGGGTGGAAGGTGGTCTTAACCCCAGGGATGCATCTTCTTCTGTCACTTTATGGAAATGAAGCCTGGAGTTTGTTTACTGCTGGTCTGTGAAGTCCCAAGTGGGGAAATGCTAATCGTGGAAAGATGCAGGCTTACGGCTGAGTCAAACACGCTCCATAAAATCAGATGCATAGGAAGGTTGAGTGTTGATTCTTCTCTGTCCACAGTAACCCACTTGTTTAATGGCCTCTCTTTGTTTTATGTGCTTTATATCATCCTAAACAGTACACGTGGCAAATAGATTATAAACAAGCAGAAACATCTCATCAGAAGTGTTCCATTAGGTCTGCCTTCAATATTTACAGCAGATGCGGTGAACAGACGCTGAAACAGACATCACAAAATGCTTGCTCAACACTCATGTTTGGATTGATGAAGGAATTCTTTCAGTTCTCATTAGATTCTACTTGGTCCTGCCTTATGACAGTAATGCAGAAGGAAATGACAACCCACTCTAGTATTCTTACTGGGATAATCGCATGGACAGAAGAGCCTGGCAGTTTACAGTCAATGAGGTCACAGAAAGTCAGACTGAGCACATGATGTAACGACGTGTTCAGTATTGATTAAGGCTGATAGATACGTGAGAGTAACAACTGATAGCTCATTAGAACACTAAAAAAAATGCATGATGTTTGCATCTGCTAATCCCAAACTCTCGATCCACCCCTCTCCCACCCGCCTCCACCTTGGCAGCCACCAATCCATTCTCTATGTCGGTGATTTGTGTCTGCTTCACAGATAAGTTCATTTATGTCATATTTTAGATTCCACAAAGAAGTGATATCATATGGTATTTGTCTTCTCTTTCTGACTTACTTCATTTAGTATGACAATCTCTTTCTTGTTGTTGTTTAGTTGCTAAGTCATGTCCAACTCTTTTGCAACCCAGTGGGCTGTAGCCCTCCAGACTCCGCCATCCCTGGGATTCTCCAGGCAAGAATACTGGAGTGGGTTGCCCTTTTCTTTTCCAGGATTTTCTCCCTACTCAGGGATCGAACTTGCATCTCCTGCGTTGGCAGGAGGAGTCTTCACCACTGAGTCACCTGGGAAGCCTATGATAATCTCTAAGTCCATCTCTGTTGCTGCAAATGACATTATTTCATTTTTGTTTATGGCTGAGGAGTATTCATTGTATATAGGCACTATATCTTTTTTATCCATTTATCTATGTACATTTAGCTTGTTTCCATGTCTTGGCTATTGTGAATAGTATTGGTATGCTATTTCTCATCTTATCTCTTAGTTTCTCTGAAAAACTTAAAGTCAGACTCTTGGGCATTCCCACTGTGATTATTTTGGATGTCAGTGGACAAGGAGTTGCTGGCCACTGGTGATATGAAACAAGAGGAGGGGATTTTTATACTGAATAATCAAAGGGCATACACTTAGTTCCAGGACTTTTGATAATTGCCTTTCATTGCTTGTTGTGTTGTTTGTCTGTTTATTTTTATCTTCTCCCAAATTTCAAATGGCAGATTCTATAATGCATCCATTGTTTGTAGTTAAGGTCGCTACAATGGTTTTTCAGCTTTGCTGCTTCTAATACATTCTCCCTACAGTATGCTGCTGCTAAGTTGCTTCCGACTCTGTGTGATCCCATAGACGGCGCCCACCAGGCTCCCCTGTCCCTGGGATTCTCCAGGCAAGAACACGGGAGTGGGTATGTTAAAAATTATTATAGGACTAGAAAGGGGAAATGATTAATTCTGCCAGGGTTATTTGGGAAAACTAAATAGATTAAATGACATCTAATCTGTGGCTTGAGAAATTATGCATAATTGTTATCAGCTCATCTCTTCAAACCTAGGGTATGATGGGCTTGAAACTTCATCTGCATTTCATACGCGATATGTATAATATTGGACTCAAGTGCCATTGAAGGGAGATAATTCTTCCTTTAATAATTGTGGAAATAAGACCTCTTATCAGCTTGACGTTAATGAGATGCAAATGCATGCCAAGACAAGAGTCTGAAACGTCTATATTTTCATTAGGTCTCTTAGCTAGTTCTTACTTCTATTATTTCTTTCCATAGCAAAAGTCTGAGATAGATATGGAAATCCTTCTATATAATTGTGCTTTTAATGCATGGTTCCTGATGTCCTCTGTCTTTGTCTCCAGGACTCTGGAGAAGGGGATGATATTCTGTTATATCATTTAAACACTGTAGTCTGGTTTAGTTGACATATATATATATATATATATATATATACATCACCTCTCTTGTTTGAAACTATAGCTCTATTTTGAACTTTTTAAAGAAGCTTAGCTTTTAAAAAGGAATAGAGAACGGTAGTTGCTAGAGGGAAATAGGAGGTCAGCAGTATTTCTCCCCTGTTTTGTCAAGTTGGGAGATATTACAATAGACTTATAAATAATTGAGATTGCTCCAGGAGAAAGAGGACAGCTTGATGGTGCAGGAGAGAGGAGTGTTGAGTATGGGAGCAGACCCTCTTGGGTGAGAGGAGAGGGTAGCCACTGGCATGTGGAGTGGTGAGTTTTAAATAGAGGTTCATTCCTTGTAACAAAAGAGAGAGATTGTGGGTAAATGCAACATTGGTTGGATACTGAGATGTAGAAAGTTTAAGGAGCTCCTTTGGACTCCTTCTATTTCTGTCTGCATCTGAGTGTGGCGGATGTCATGAGAGGCCGGGCCTTCCTTGGGGGAGGGGCAGTTGACTTATAAACATTCCTGAGGACATGGTCTTGGGGTGAGAAGGAATGCGGACAGTATGTGCTCCATCTTGATGCCTCCTAGGGGGAGGTGCGTATCACTTCTGATTACAGCCACCCTTCTGGAGCAGGTGTAGGGCAGCCTGGAGCAATAATGCAGATGCTGTACAGGCTGAGAGTTGTCTCTGGATGCTCCTTGAAGCCTGATGTCAGTGTCGGAGTGGATGAGGTGACATCTGACTATAAGTTATAAGGACCAATTCAACTGGCTTAGTCAGGAAAGGTACAACTGTAGCCTGAGTCTGTCCTCAGGGACTTCTCATCTTCACTCCTCCTTGCATGTGGCTTTGAGTGAGTCTCTTGGAATTTAGATTCATTTTTCTCCATTCCAGAGGATCTGATCAACAACAGCACACACTCCCTCACAGCAGCACCTCCCTGCCTGCTGCAGGTTGGAAAACCACCCCACAGAAGCTCTTCAATGGCACTGACTTGGGTCACACGTATATCTTTGGCCAAACCAGGAGGCAAGGTTCAGTACCCACCCCTTGACTGAGTGCTGTAGCTAGGAGGTAGGCGCATGGACAAAGATTGCATGCTACCTTTTCTATCCTATGGTGAATAAAGAGAGAGAGAGCTCTGACCCCAAAACACAGGCATAATTATAGGCAGGATTCTACCGATGAGCAAAGTATTCCCAGTTTGCTGTCCGTGACTGCCAGTTACAACCTGGACAGATTCCTTTGTTCTCAGCCTGGCACCTCCAGGATAAAGCTCCAAGTTTCCCTTTATGGTGCCATCTCCTACTCTTCCTCTTCACACACCTGGCACTTCTTGCTTAAAGGTATTTGCTTCTATTGCTCCATTCACTTCATTTGCATTCTGTTACCCACTCATCCAAACTGTTCATTAAACATGTATTGAGTTCCTCTATGTGGCAAGAACTATGCTGGCACAGGAAGCCACAAAATGAATGAGTATTGTGTCTTTGATGAAGGATTTACAGGTAGATGCGTAAGACACACATACAAGAAGTCCATTACCCATGTGGAAATGCACAGGTACACCTGGGTGGCATAGAAGCAGAGTGGAGGTACCTGGCCAAACCTGGGGCCGCCAGGGGAGGCTTCCTGGGAGGGAAGGTGCCTTCACTGACCCCCAGAGTTCACTCCATGAGACTCAGAGGGATTGAAGATTACAATTAACTTGGAACAGCATGGATGCCAGTAAGAAGTGAAGAGCTATAGTGACCAGAGTGGGATGCTATATCATCAGTATCAGTCAAGGCACAGGGCAAAGGCCGTCCCCTTCAGAGTATTTCCCTGACTTAGAAAGTCTGAAAACATTATATCTAATCTCCTATGCCACTTTCTTTGCACCTCGTAAAGGCCCTAAGTTACTTAAAAAAAAAACTGACTTTTAAAAAGTCTTTACTTGTTGAATTTATTCGAGTGTTGTTTCTGTTTTAGGTTTTGTATTTCTGGCTTCCAGGCATGTGGAATCTTAGCACTCCTACCAGGGATCGAGCCCATACCTCTTGCATTAGAAGGTGAAGTCTCAACCACTGGACATACAGAGACGTCCTGCCTAGTTACTTTTTTTGTGTATTGAATTTCTTGCTTACGTTTTCCTTCCCCTTTGTAGAGTGTGAGCTCCTTTTTCTTCTTAAGAAAGGGGTTGCATCCCTCGATCCTAATATCAAGCAGCAGAGAATCTCACCTACCTTGTGCGTACTAGGTTGCTTAGTCATGTCCGACTCTCTGTGACCCCATGGAAGCCCACCAGTCTTCTCTGTCCATGGGATTCTACAGAACAGAATACTGGAGTGGGTTACCTTTTCCTCCTCCAGGGGATCTTCCCAACCCAGGGATCAAACCCAGGTCTCCTGCATTGCAGGCAGATTCTTTACCAGCTGAAGCCCAGAGCACACCCTAGTTCTCTTGAATTCAACACCTAAGCTTGCCAGATGTTGAGAGTCCCTTGGACTGAAAGATCAAGCCGTCAATCCTAAAAGAAAAAAGTCCTGAATATTCATTGGAAGGACTGATTCTGAAGCTCCAATACTTTGACCAGCTGATGTGAGGAGCCGACTCATTGGAAAATAGCCTGATGCTGGGAAAGATCGAAGGCAGCAGGAGAAGGGGATGACAGAGGATGAGATGGTTGGATGATATCACAGACCCGATGGACATGAATTTGAGCAAGCTCTGGGAGATGGTGAAGGACAGGGAGGCCTGGCATGCTACAGTCCATGGGGTGGCAGAGTCAGATTTGACTGAGCGACTGAACAACAAAGCTTGCCAAGGGATTCTCATAGGACAGAGTGCATTGGAAGTGATTTCCACAGAAAGGTCTATTGATCTTATAGAGAAGTGACGATGCATTTGGGGAGGGGGTGGCGGCAGCATTTTAAACCCGTATCATAGGTCATTGTAATGGGAAGGAGGATGAAAGCAATTTCACACTGAAACAGTCTCTTGCTGCCTGTAACCTGGCTCAGCAAATGTCACCCCACAACTATTTACTACCATATTTATTGCTCTGTCATTAGCTTATAAATAACGCCAGCCTAGAGACTGTGGGCTGACACTCTGCAACAGCAACTGTGATGGGATGGTCCAGAAAGGGAGAGGAGCCCTCACTAACATCTGAGGAGGAGGCGCTCAAAGTAAACTCCAGCAATTACCAAGAATCATAACTTGCCCCATAAAAACAGTCTGAGCGAAGCCTAAATGGTGCTTAAAATAGCATTTCTCGCCAAAACTCGCTCATAAAATTGCAGAACCCAGTTGAGATAGCTATATCTGTCAGAGGCCTTCAGGCAAATAAACCTCAAATTGATGGGGAGGATGTCAAATGGAATTCCTTTGGGTTTCATATCCGCATTGACATTCTGATTGTAGGCACCAGATGAGAACTGGGAGCCAAATGGTCTATCAGTTGTATTTTTCAAAGTGAGAGCTGAGAGATAGAAAGAAACTTGTTGGGGGCGGGGGAGAACCCTGTTGTTGATACTGTGTGCCTCATTATAAAACTCTGAATGCTTCATGATGGTCTTTCCACACCATAAGTTAAGTTTATATTTTCCCAAAGCGTTTTTGCTTCTCTGTTCTGCTGCTAGGAAGATGACTATTTAGAATGAGCCATAGCCGTGATTCCTGTCAGCTCCAACTGCTCTGATCACTCTTTTCCAATGAAGAAGGGGATATCTAAACACATCTGAGTTTCCTCATTGGCAACTTGGCAGATGGGTTTGAGACCTCCCTCCTAGGTTTGCTGTGATGATTACGTGAGCCAGATAGTGCTAGTTCTGGGGCCTGGTACCCAGGAAGCACACAGCAAATGATCACTCTCATCCATTGCTCTGTCCATCTCTTTGCAGTTATGTCACATGAAAGGGTCCCTATTGTTGTTCAGTCGCTGAGTCATTTCCAGCCCTTTGCAACCCCATGGACTGCAGCCCACTAGGCTCTCCTCTGTCCTTCACTATCTCCTGGAGTTTGCTCAAGCTCATGTCCACTGAATCAGTGATGCTATCTAACCATCTCATCTTCTGCTGCCCCCTTCTCTTTTTGCCCTTAATCCTTGCTCACATCATGGTCTTCTCTGAAGAGCTGGCTCTTCACACCAGGTGGCCAAGGTATTGGAGCTTCAACTTCAGCATCAGTCCTTCCAGTGAGTATTCAGGGTTTATTTCCTTTAGGATTGACTGGTTTGATCTCCTTGCTGTCCAAGGGCTGCTCAAGTCTTCTCCCAGCACCACAGGCTTCCCTAAAGAATCCTAAAATGATATGAGTCTTCTCAGCTCGGAAGGAGCATGGGGGTGGAGGAAGCCCACCCTGTTGGATTGCGAGCAGGCACTGCCCTCACAGCTGGGCTGTGTGGGCTGCAGCGGGGAGAGGCAGTGACCTGCCAGGCTCACCCAAGGGGAGGGAGCATCCCAAGTTTCCAAGCCCTTTGGGAAAGTCAATACAACCTGATGCCACCAGAGGGCGGCAGTGAGTGTCCACTCAAGGATGGGTGCTCAGCTGCTCAGTTGTGTCCACTCTTGGCGACCCCATGGACTGTATGTAGCTTGCAAGGCTCCTCTGTCCATGGGACTCTCCAGACAAGAATACTGGAATGGATCGCAATTCCCTCCTCCAGGGGGAATCTTCCCAACCCAGGGATCGAATCCAGGTCTCCCGCATTGCAGGCAAATTCTTTACCATCTATGGGTGGGAGTCATCAAATCCTTTCCATTGTCTCTCCCTTAAGATTGATGCTGAAGCTGAAGCTTCAGTGCTTTGGCCACCTGATGTGAAGAATCAAATCAGTGGAAAAGACCCTGATGCTGGGAAAGATGGAAGGCAAAAGAAGGGGACGGCAGAGGATGAGATGGTTAGATGGCATCACTGACTCAATGGACATGGGTTTGGGTGAACTACAGCAGGTGGGGATGGACAGGGAGGCCTGGGGTGCTGCAGTCCATGGGGTTGCAGAGAGTCGGACACAACGGAGCGACTAAACAACAGCAACAAGAAAAGACAGAGGACCCCTTCTCCCCACCCCTTCTCTGCCCACTGCTCTGCCACTGTGGTGGGGTCAGCCCTTCATCCTTTTTCCCTGTATAGAAGATTTTGCAGTTATCTCTGTGATTAACTCTTTCCAGCCTCCCATGCTCATCCATCCTTCCTTTCTTGTCTCTGAATTGAAACCGTCCACGCAGAATGCTGTGTTCCCTTTCAGAGGTTCATGTCAGAGCCTCGTTCCCTTTCCACCCCTGTCCCTTCCTCCTGTCCTTGTGGAGGAAGTACGTGGTTCCATTTCCTTACGAAGTGCCTGGGCTTATCTCATTGCACACCTGCTCACTCACTGGGTGGACTTTGGGAAAGATTTTCAGTCTTAATTGTATTAACAGGAGCAATACTAATACGTGACTCATAGCCTCGTGAGGATTACTTGTGTTAATCCCTGAGAACAGTCCTGACACATAGGGAGTGTCTGACAAAGGTTAGATGTAAATGAAGCCAAGTCAGACACAGGAAAATATGACCTAAGCATTCAGGGGACCTGACCGCCGTCTTTGTTGTCTCCCGGATGTGTTCTCCATTCCCCAGCAGCAGAATAACAGCTTTTTTTCCATCAAGGTTTTTCCAAGGGACCCCACATTCCTGAAAAGAGTGTCTTTTTGTACTGTCGCATTGTCAAAATTCTCTGCTAAGGGACTTCCTTACTGGTTCAGTGGCTGAGACTCTGTACTTCTAACTTGGGGGCATGAGTTTGACCCCTGTTAAGTAAGATCCCACAGTGTGATGAAAAAGAGTAGACTGAAGTATAAAATAAACATTCACTAGAGAGGATCAATGGGCTTCCCTGGTGGCTCAGACAGTAAAGAGTCCACCTGTAACGTGGGAGACCTGAGTTCGATCCTTGGGTTGGGAAGATCCCCTGGAGGAGGAAATGACAACCCACTCCAGTATTCTTGCCTGGAGAATCTCCATAGACAGAGGAGCCTTGCAGGCTACAGTCCATGGGGTCACAAAGAGTCGGACATGGCTCAGCGTGTAAGCACAGCACAGCATGACTTTATTGCTGATTTATAGTTGTGTTGCTTTCCTTAAATGGAACTGGAAATGAGCTGGACAGATTACAAAATCTGGTCCAGGTTTGAGGACTGGTGGAAGAGTAGAAGAGAGCTGTGCTGAAGCTAAGTTCATCTGGTGTCAGAACCAAACCTGCCACAAAGCAGTGCCAAAGACAAAAACAGCAATGAACCACATGGGTGAGGGTGCGGGGCCACACAGTGCTTCCCACTGGCGAGTCTTCCATCCACTTTCAACACGTCCCTTCCAGCACACACTCCTTCCCTGAGCCCTTGAGCCCCCCTTGCTCAGTCACCGGGGTGGACCGTCCCCAGAGGGGCCTGGCCTCAGACATGGAGGCTGCTTGCAGCTGAGTTAAACCCCAGAGGAGCTGAGAGCTGGAGGCTGCCTGCTGACCCTGCTGCCCGGTGCTAGGTGCCGGGCAGTAAGTCCACCCCTGTAGGGGTTGGTGATGGAACTCCCTGTTTCCATGGTGATGTTTATCATTGTGGAGTCTAGAATACAGGCATGCCTGGCCTGGGAGATGGATGACACTTACAGGCTTGAGTGTTACTGATTCTGTCTTGGGTGGAGATTGGAGGTGACATCATGTTTTTAGGAAGGGTGAGAAGATGTTATACAGACTCTGGGGCCCTTTCTGCACTCTTGATCATCAATATGGACATGTCAACTGAAAAAAAAATTGTTGCAGAACCTAAAAGTTGAGAACTATGTTCTATTCATCAGACTTTCTGAGGACTTCAAGCCCAGGAAACAGAACTTTCAGATCACTCTGAGGAGCTGCTCTGAAGAGGTAAGGGAGGAGCCAGGATATACAGGAGTTTTGTAACAAAACCAGGTACCTAGAATACCAAAAGATTATTGTTAATTAAAGAAAACCAGATGTCTCAAGCTTCCCTAGTGGCTCAGAAGGTAAAGAGTCTTCCTGCAGAACCCAGGGATGCCTGGGTTCGATCCCTGGGTTGGGAAGATCCCCTGGAGGAGGGCATGGCAACCTACTCCAGTATTCCTGCCTCGAGAATCCCTATGGACAAAGGAGCCTGGTGGGCTACAGTCCACGGGGTGGCAAAGAGTCGGACACAACTGAGCAACTAAGCACAGCCCAGCACAGAGAGGGTCAACAAGTCAAAAGCGAATTAAATATTGTAACAAAACCAGGTACCTAGAATACCAAAAGATTATTGTTAATTAAAGAAAACCAGATGTCTCAAGCTTCCCTAGTGGCTCAGAAGGTAAAGAGTCTTCCTGCAGAACCCAGGATGCCTGGGTTCGATCCCTGGGTTGGGAAGATCCCCTGGAGGAGGGCATGGCAACCTACTCCAGTATTCCTGCCTTGAGAATCCCTATGGACAAAGGAGCCTGGTGGGCTACAGTCCACAGGGTGGCAAAGAGTCGGACACAACTGAGCGACTAAGCACAGCCCAGCACAGAGAGTGTCAACAAGTCAAAAGCGAATTAAATCTAAATTTTAATAAAAATAGAAACATTGGGGCTGGAAAATGGAACATGCTTAAAGATGCTGCCAACCTTAAAAAGATATCATGAAACTCAAGTCATATACATCAAAATGTACAACAAAACATCAATCTTACCTCAATATAGCTATTAAGAAAGACTCTCTGCTAAAGTTTCCTTATTTACGTGTAATTGTCTCCGCTTACTGTGATACAGAGACACTGGGTCCATCTCTGGCTATAAATATTTTGCCTAAAGTAGTGTCTGTGACACTTCGTGGTTGTGTCCACGACGACAAACCATGCCTCTGCCAATGGCTGACAGAATCTTAAGTTCACTCTTTTGCAGAGCAAAGAAGGAGAACAAAGATATTTGTCCCTTGACCTTGTTTTGCTAGACTTCAGCAAAAAGCTATGAACTATTTGAAACCCAGTTCCTTAGGACACAGAGGTAGGGAAAGACAAGATTTGCTTGAATTTTTACAAGAAAGAGTTCAAATTTTCTGACCATCTAAGCTCCTAACCTTAACCCTACCTCTGGCAAAATACTTCATTTTATAAGATACAAGGCAGAGAGGAAAAAAAAAAAGGCAGAGGGAAACAGTATAAGTCTGAGAGAAGCTTTGAAGACACACAATTTTACAACACAGGCAGAACCAAATTGTCAGCTTGTGAAGTGGAAGAAATGTGGAAATGGTATTGATGCTGTTGCACAGCCAGCCAGCTGACTGGTCCTGTTGCTATCTCATCCTGTTCTTACACACCATATGGGATTTTGTAGAGAAGAGCACCTCTATTCTCCCAAGAGGGAGAGCCCAGCCAGAAATACTGGGCCTGACACAGTTGGGTATTTTTTGGTGTATTTTTGTTAACGATCATGCAATTATTTCCACAGGCTTTGCTAATAAGCTGTACACTAGCTAAGATCTCCTGCAGGAAGTCTGTTGGAGAAAATCTGACTGAATCAGTATTGGATGCTATTGGTGTCCAGTCATGGCCCCTTGTCCTTGGACCATTTCATTGCCACTGGCCTGGCTTCTACCTGGAAGAGCCAGCCTTTCCCTTCTTGCATTTCCTTAGCTGCCGGATCCCACTTTGCATCTGTCTAGAGGCTGGACATCATGATTAAATCATGAGAAATGCTGGGCTAGAAGAAGCGCAAGCTGGAATCAAGATTTCCAGGAGAAATATCAATAACCTCAGATATGCAGATGACACCACCCTTATGGCAGAAAGTGAAGAAGAACTAAAGGGCCTCTTGATGAAAGTGAAAGAGGAGAGTGAAAAGTTGGCTTAAAACTCAACATTCAGAAAACTAAGATCATGGTATCCAGTCTCATCTCTTCATGGCAAATAGATGGGGAAATAGTGGAAACAGTGTCAGACTTTATTTTGGGGTCTCCAAAATCACTGCAGATGGTGACTGCAGCCATGAAATTAAAAGACACTTACTCCTTGGAAGAAAAGTTATGACCAACCTAGATAGCATATTCAAAAGCAGAGACATTACTTTGCCAACAAAGGTCCATCTAGTCAAAGCTATGGTTTTTCCAGTAGTCATGTATGGATGTGAGAGTTGGACTATAAAGAAAGAGCAGCCATGAAATTAAAAGACACTTACTCCTTGGAAGAAAAGTTATGACCAACCTAGATAGCATATTCAAAAGCAGAGACATTACTTTGCCAACAAAGGTCCATCTAGTCAAAGCTATCATTTTTCCAGTGGTCATATATGGATGTGAGAGTTGGACTATGAAGAAAGCTGAGTGCCAAAGAATTGATGGTTTTGAACTGTAGTGTTGGAGAAGACTCTTGAGAGTCCCTTGGACTGCAAGAAGATCCAACCAGTCCATTCTGAGGGAGATCAGACCTGGGTTTCTTTAGAAGGAATGATGCTGGAGCTGAAGCTCCAGTACTTTGGCCACCTCATGCGAAGAGTTGACTTATTGGAAAAGACTCTGATGCTGGGAGGGATTGGGGGCAGGAGAAGGGGACGACAGAGGATGAGATGGCTGGATGGCATCACAGACTCGATGGACGTGAGTCTGAGTGAACTCTGGGAGTTGGTGATGGACAGGGAGGCCTGGCGTGCTGCAATGTATGGGGTTGCAAAGAGTCGGACACGACTGAGCGACTGAACCGAACTGAACTGAAATCAAAGTAGGAGGGTTCTAGGTTATGGGCTGAGTAGTAAGCTGATGGGAAAGAAGTGACCACTCTACTTAAACCAATCTAAATCGATCACATGTGCCATTTAAAACAATAATGTGTAAGTAACTTTCTTTATGGGCTTCCCTTGTGGCTCAGTTGGTAAAGAATCTGCCTGCAACCCAGGAGGCCTAGGTTTGATCCCTGGGTTGGGAAGATCTGCTGGAGATGGGAAAAGTATTCTGGCCTGGAGTATTCCATGGATTGTATAGTCCACGGAGTCGCAGAGAGTCGGACACGACTAAGCGACTTTCACTCACTCACTCAACCTTCTTCATTCTTCGACATCTTTGAAATTGCAGCGTGAAGCTGGCTGCATAGTGACACTTCACTAGGTTTAACTCGGGTGCTCAATAAAGATTTGTTGTTTATAGTTTCACAAAGGTTTTTTGGGGGGAATAACTAATTTGGTAGCACCGTTAAACTTTTACTGCTCCTCCTCTTTCTCTGTGTTTACTGTAAATTGGAGGTTGTCCCACTGTTTCAGTCAGAATTTGAGCAGTTCAGGCGGTGACCACCAGGTGGCACCACTACACAAGTGTGTTCCCTTTGCAGCTAGATCACCTGTGAGGTGATCCTTCCGTGACACATGAATCCTATTTCCCAGCAATCTGTCGGCTAAACGCTTTATTTTCTTTTAATATCTTACAGTTTTATCTGTCAGTTATATCTCATTAAGGCTGGGGTGGGAGGAAATTTTTCAACTGGTTTTAAAGACATAAGATTCAAATTCTTATTCCATGAACGCAAGTGCTTTACCTTCAGAAAAATTTAAAATTTATTTTTTCCTGGGACCTCCTTGGTGGTCCAATGGTTAAAACTCTGCATTTCCACTGCAGGGGAAACAGGCTCAATCCCTGGCCAGGGAACTAAGATCCTGCATGCTACTTGGCATGACCAAAAAAATTTTTTTTTAATTTGGACTTTTTTTTCTTTTGGTTCACTGGGTCTTCATTGCTTTGTGTGGGCTCTTCATTGTCGTTCTCAGACCTCCAGCTGTGATGCACAGGCTTGGTTGCTCTGCAGCACGTGGGATCTTAGTTCCCCGGCCAGGGATCAAACCTGCAATTGGCAGGTGGATTCCTAACCACTGGACCACCAGGGAAGTCTCAGATCCTGCTGTTCTTGATCTAGACTTTAAGAGATACCACCAAAGTAACACAAGAGAAGATTGTTTTAATGACATGCAGTTTCATTCATTCAACAAAAGTACACCTGAGAATCAATAATGCAGCAGGCCCTGACCTGGGCACTTGAGCTCTAACTTCACAGAAGAAATGGTCCCCTGTTTAAAGCAGGAATGCACCGGCCTCATCTGACTGGAATATGGCCAGGAATTAGCCATGATTTGCAGAGGGAAGTCCTGTCAACACATAAAGGTTTTAAAGTCCATTGATAACCTTTCCTGAATCATTTCTTTTTTTAACATTTCTTTTTTAACATTTATTTATTTGGCTGTGCCAGGTCTTGTTGCGGCATGTGGAATCCAGTTTCCTGACCAGGGATGGAGCCTGAGCCTGCTGCATCGGGAGTGCAAAATCTTAGCCACTGGATCACCAGGGAAGTCCCCAAAGATTTATTTACTGCATAACAGTTATCTTCTAATTACCTCATTTATTCTATATTTATTTGCTAGTACCCTATTGTAACGAAGAGTTTCTTCTCATCCACCCAGAGTGAACCACACTAGTCCTTAAAAAAAAAAAAGCAGGGCAAATACTATTTTTACTTTTAATAATTAATTTTCATAAGAAGCTGGTGTAAGTCATTTCCAATGATGGAAAACCAGCCCCCACCCTCTTTGTCTCTTATCAAGTGTAACTGCAGAGTCATAGATTTTTATTTGTTCAGTACTTACAATCAATTCTAGGCGTTTTCTTTTATTGTTCATTCATTCATTCATTCATCTGGCTACACAGGGTCTTGGGTGTGGCAGGCAGGATCTTTGTTCGATCTTCATCCTGGCATCAGGGATCTTCAGTTCTGGCATGTGGGGTCTAGTTCCCTGGCCTGGGCTCTAAACGGGGTCCCCCGGCATCAGGAGTGCAGAGTCTTGGCCGCTGGACCACCAGAGAAGTCCCTGTAGTCATCTTCTGATGCTAAATTTGCCTTAAATTTGGCCTGTGGGAGATCCTTCAAGCTAGTTCCTGTGTCTTTTAAAAATTTGCTTCTGAAGATTGAATATACCAAAGGACATGGCCTCACCAAATATGAAAAAAGAAACTCTGACCCACAACCTGCAGCTGCCTGCCCAGGAAACCAATCCCCTTATCTCTGATAACCAGCCCCAGAAGCCAGCCTGCTGTAAGTCACAGTTGGAGGAAGTCAGGCTGCTATCACAAGTAACAATCCAGGAAAGTAAATAATAATGTATGACAATCAGCTCAAAATGGCCCTGACCTAATTAAAAACCGACAGCTTCTCTAATTTTTGTCCCTACTTCCAACTTAGAACCAACCAGAGAAAGCCAAATAAGCACCCCTAAATAATCGACAGGTAACCTTGCTTCCAGATACCTGCTTCTAGCTTCTCTGTGCCAAGAGCCTCCAGCAGGGCATACCTGAAGCCATTCTTTCTTTCCACTATGAAGCCCTCTCACTCCTCTGCCTGCCTCTGCCAAAATGCAAGAGATGGTGGTTGACTTGACTCTGAAGAAGAATTTGCTTTTCTCATTTGGCTGGTCTTCATTTATTTCCACACATTACTGAAGTACAATTTACACACACATGAGGATAAAATTTATATCAGGTATAATTTACCTTAAGTGCACCCGTTTTAGTTGTACTGTTGGATGAATACTGACAAACTTGCATACTTAGCTGTGCATGCACGCTCAGTCACTCAGCATGTCTGACTCTTTGTGACCCCGTGGACTGTAGCCTGCTAGGCTTTCCTGGGCTTAGAATTTTTCCAGGCAAGAATACTGGAATGGGTTGCCATTTCCTTCTCTAGGGGATCTTCCCAACCCAAGGATCAAACTTGTATCTCCTTCATTTCCTGTATCACAGGCAGATTATTTACCACTGTGCCACCAGGGAAGCCCTATATATTGAATTATCACCACGGTAATCATGATTTAGAATATTTTCATCACCCCCCAAACTCCCCTGTGTTCCTTTCCAACCAATTCCTGCTCTGTTCCACTCTGAGCCAAGCATGGGTTTGACTTCTATCCCTATCAGTTAGTTTTGCCTGTTCTTCTAAGTCCTGTTGACATCTTTATTAGCCTAAGCAACACCTTTTCATGCAGGCAGAATGTAATGTCTCATTCATCTTGCACTTTCCCTGCTCCATCAGGCAACAGCCAATTCTCCAAGGAGCTCTAGTTCTATTTAGTGGGAATGGAATTTAGAAGCCATGAGGGGAAGTTCCCTCAGCGCTACTCTGAGGTGGCTAGTCACTGTACTTGCCTGGGACACTTCTGCTTTAACACAAAAGTGCAACATCCTGGCAAATCCCCTCAGTCTCCAGGAAACTGGGACAGTTGGTCACGGACCAGTGCTCCTAGGCCCTTTGGGGCACAAAACTAGTAAATTTATTTTTTAAATCATGTGCTCAAATTGATATATCCAATTTAAATATGTGTTGTTTAGTGCGTTTAGTCACTAAGTCGTGTCCAATTTTTTGTGAGCCCATGGACTGTAATCTGTCAGGCTCCTCTGTCAATGGGATTCTCCAGGCCAGAATACTGGAGTGGGCTGACCATTCCCTTCTCCAGGGGATCTTCCCAACCCAGGGATTGAAATCAAGTCTCCTGCATTGTAGGTGGATGGGTCTCCTCCACTGTAGGTAGGTTCATTACCACTGAGCCACCAGGGAAGACCCTTACAGGTTTTTTCCGAACTTCTTTGATCTTATATTTGTATCTCTTTTTCTCTTACAAAGTCTTATACATGAGAATATTAAAATATTTGTATTACCCAATATACATAGTTTAAAAACCACAGAAACAATATTACCATTAATTATAAACATCTGATTGAAACTGGATTCCTTTGCAGTTTTTTTTTTTCTTATCCTAAGCCATCCCACCACAGATAATTCTCTTAAAGTACTGTAACCAAAAGGCCTGTGGAATTCTTCTCCATGTAACAACATAGTTACATTACCAATGTGACTTAAGAGTTAGGCTTATTTTAATGTGCCATCAACTTTGGGTTCTTTTGAATGTTTATGGGACAAGCTTCCAATTTTCCAAATAGCCTGGCACGTATTTCAAGGTAACAGATATCATCCTCATTCTGTTTTTCTGGCGGCATTGTATTCCATGGCATGGATATATCATATCTAACCAGTTCCCTGTTAATGGACATTTATTTCCAAACTTTTGTGATGACACTGTCACAAGTAACCTTGTCCACATGTTCTTTCTGTATGTGAAGGTGTATTTTCAGAGTAAGGTTAGGGTTAGACTTGAAACTGCAAGACCTAAGAATGAGTGCATACATAATTTTGGCACTCCATAGGGCTTGAATCATTTTCCCATTCCCACCAGAAAACGTATAAGCACTGTTTCTCCACAGTCTTGTCACTTCGTGGGCATTTCCATTATAAGTGAGCATGAACGGTCTTTCCTGTTTACCAGTCATTGCTGTTCTTCTGAGTGAAATGTCTACTCATGTCCTTGCCCATTTTTCCCTTCAAAGTTTGGTCTTTGACCATCTCGAGGATACTTCGTTGTCATTCAGTTACTAAGTCGTGTCCTACTCTTTGCAACCCCATGGACGGCAGCACGCCAGGCTTCCCTGTTCTTCACTATCTCTCGGAGTTTGCTCAAACTCTTGTCCATTGAGTCAGTGATGCCATCCAACTGTCTCATCCTCTGTTGTCGCCTTCTCCTCCTGCCCTCCTGCCCTGTTCCCAGCCACAGGATCTTTGCCAAAAAGTCGGTTCTTTGCATCAGGTGGCCAAAATACTGGAGCTTCAGTTATCAGTCCTTCCAGTGAACATTTGGTTGATTTCTTGTAGGACTGACTGGTTTGATCTCCTTACTGTCTAAGGGACTCTTAAGAGACTTCTCCAGCACAATTCGAAAGCATCTAAGCGTATACCGTACTTTTATCCTTATAAATCACCTCATTCCAGAACACTTTCTTTGGGGATAAATGGTTTTGGTGAAGCTGGATAAGGCGAGCCCAATGCAAAGACTATCTGACTCCTCCAGTAAGTTTGAGTCTACCATCCGCCAGACAACCATGGTTCTGTGATAGACCAGATGGTCGTGTAAGGGAGGGTATCTGAATTAAAACTTGTACTATAGGGTTCTTTAGGGGCTATTTATTGTCCCTCATCTCTTATTCAACTATCCTGTATGATGACAGGGGAGGCCAGTGATTTAAATGCAGCGTCTCTGGATCAAAAGGAGCCCCCCCCCCCCCCTCAACCGTGCCCTGATATAGATAATACCTTAACGTTTCAAACAGTGAGTCTGTTGCTAGGCCTGGAATGAAGTGGACTCTGTATTCTCTTGCAGTGAGGGAGCAGAGAAGGCAATGGCAACCCACTCCAGTACTCTTGCCTGGAAAATCCCATGGACGGAGGAGCCTGGAAGGCTGCAGTCCATGAGGTCGCTAAGAGTCGGACACGACTGAGCAACTTCACTTTCACTTTTCACTTTCATGCATTGGAGAAGGAAATGGCAACCCACTCCAGTGTTCTTGCCTGGAGAATCCTGGGGACAGGGGAGTCTGGTGGGCTGTTGTCTATGGGATCGCACAGAGTCGGACACGACTGAAGCGACTTACCAGCAGCAGCAGCAGCAGCAGAGGAAATGAAGTGGACTCTGTATTCTCTTGCAGTGAGGGAGCAGAGAAGGCAATGGCAACCCACTCCAGTACTCTTGCCTGGAAAATCCCATGGACGGAGGAGCCTGGAAGGCTGCAGTCCATGAGGTCGCTAAGAGTCGGACACGACTGAGCAACTTCACTTTCACTTTTCACTTTCATGCATTGGAGAAGGAAATGGCAACCCACTCCAGTGTTCTTGCCTGGAGAATCCTGGGGACAGGGGAGTCTGGTGGGCTGTTGTCTATGGGATCGCACAGAGTCGGACACGACTGAAGCGACTTACCAGCAGCAGCAGCAGCAGCAGAGGGTAGAGTAAGCCATGGAACATAAATCATGTTAAGAAAAATTACATTGTTTATTATTGCTCGCCACTCATGCCAAGATACTTTCTGAAACAAACGAAACAAGACAAAAAGAACTCAGGAGGTTCGCCCTCCCCTGGCTCCTGAGTTAGCAAGGTACCCCCAGAGCAGCAGACAGAGAGGTACAGTCTCCACCTCCCAGACAATAGCTCCCAGGTTTCGCCTCCAGATTTCAAGGAGCAGTCGAACCAAGCGTCCACTTCCAGAATGAAGAGAGGGCATCGGTTTCTAAATTATCAAAACCTAGAGCAGCGACGGCTCGCGACGTCTAGACTGACCGCATTCGCTGCCTAAAGCCGTCCTCAGGAAACTTGCACCTGGCCCGCCAGCGCGCGGAAGCATCACCGCTGGGCGCTGCACCAAAGGGCAGCCAATCGCGCACCGCCTTCGTCCAGATTCCTCCGCCGGAGGCCGCGCCGCAGCCGCAGGTGGCCCGGCGAGCGCGTCCACCCAGCGCCGCCAATCGCGACCCCCGCCGCCCTTCCCGTGATGCCCCGCGGCTGACCTGCGACCTACCGGCTCGCCTTCCCTGAGGCCGGTTTTCTCCCCGCCCCGCCCCCCTCCCTCCCCTCCGGCGAGCTTGCAAGGGCTCTAGCGGCCGCGGGGCGTGCCGCCGGGCGCAGCTCCTCCCTGAGCGACTGCAGGCCTCCCGGCAGGCGCCTTCTCAGCCTCTGCTCCTCGCGGCGGGGCCCAGCGGGCGGGAGGCCGCGACCGCGTCCGGGAGACACGACCCGTCGGTGAGTGGGCCGGGCGCGAGCTCCGCGGGGCGGAGAAGCGGGCGGGCGCCGGCGGCGGCGCGGGGCGGGGCGGCGGGAGGAGCGGGCAGGGGGTGGGGCGTCGGGGCCTCGCTTCCTCCCTCAGCGCCATTTTGTGGCAGCGAGACCCGCAAATAAAGGGGAGCGCCGGGGTTGCGGCGCGGAGGAGGAGCGCGGGGGCCGGCGGCGGCGGCGCGGTCGGGCGGCCTGGGCGGCGAGAGGACGGCGCGGGGTCGGCCTATGTGACTGGGCGGGCGCCGGCGCGGCCTCCGTCTGGAGAGGTAGGTGCGGGCCGCCGCCGGCCGCAGCGGAGGCGAGCACCTCCGAGTCCCCAGGCGGCTGAGGTGCGGCCGCCCGGCCCGGAAGGGGCCCGCTGAGCGCAGGAGGCGCACCCAGGGTTCCCGGGCCCCCCGGCCTCCCGTTAGCCCCGCCGTCTGCCCGCTGACAGGGACGACACTTCCGCCGTCTCGAGGCCATTTTACCTCGGTTCTCCGGGAGCCGGGGGCGAGCTGGGCGCTCCCGCGGGGCCGGCAGCGCCGGGAGGCCGTCCCCTCGGCGCGCGCGTCCCGTCACCGCCTCGGCGTCGCGGGCTCCCCACCTCCCTCGGCAGGATCGTGAGGACTGGCGGCACCGACGAGCCGAGGGGAGGACAGCCGCGTCCGTGGAGCACATTTCACGTCGCGCAGTAGCTTCCTCCTGCAGCTGCGTTGTCTTGTAGACTTCCATTTTTAAATGAGTGCATGCCTTCTAACTAAAATAAATACTGGCTGAATTCGAGGTTTTCGTGAAATTTTAAAATCTCGCCTTGGCTCTCTGTACACCGTATTTCTCAGTCAGTGGGGCTCATGTAGTGGAAAAATGTCCACGTTTGTTTTGATGAAGTGAGGTAGGATATTTGATCCCAAAGGACTAGGTTAAAATCCGTAATAACCGTGTTCATAAGGGAAGCAATGATTCTTTTGCCGAGATTAGAGAAAGGTAGAAAAATATTTCCACGAGCATGTTATGGTCCTGAGTTCATACAGTTTTCTACTTCAGAATTTAGTTCCGTCACTGAGGAGGAGAAGTGGAAGTCACAGGTCTGTCACCACAAATTCTACCGGTTTTTTTTTTTTTAATTGAAATATAGTTGATTTACACTGTTGTGTTAGTTTCAGGTGTATAGCAGAGTGATTATCTACAGTGTCTTACTTAAAATTTTTGACCATTAAGTTTTGTATAACATAAACATTGTAGCCATTTAAAACCCCGTTTTAAAAAGAAAACTATTGTGAAAATCTTTTCAAGATGCCTAAATGTTACGCATTTACATATGTCATTTATTTATTTTTTACATATGTCATTTAGTATCATCTGATTGGGCAAGTTGGGGAAAGAAATTGTGGCGTGTGATAAAGATGAAGTTAAATTTCAATGATTTGTTTCACTGTATTCCTACAATTCTTTCATATCTTACATTATCTTAAGTAGTAAGCTATAGCTAAGTGATCAGTATTTTCACTTCCCAGTAGCAGAACTTAGGCAAACTACCTAAATTTCTAAGTCCCAACCGACAAAAGTAATGATGATCAAGTGTATCCCAGGCACAGCTATTTTTTTTTACTTAACTCATCTCACTTATAGAACTTCACCTGTTTGAATTTTGAGTATTTGTCAGAAATGAGTTGGTATACAGAAAATTCATAGCCTTGTGGCATGGAGAGTTGTATTAATTATATTTATCCAGTCCGTTACAGCACTCAGAGTCCCTTACGTTCATCTAAGTATGTATATATGTAATACACAGTTCCCCTGAAAATATTGTTTATTTTAGAGGTCTTGATCATTTCATACAATAGAACATTATTTTGCTCTGAAAAAAATTTTTCTAAAAATTTTCTGTGAGATCCTTTAGCAAAACAAGACCTAAACAGTATTTGGTTTTATTTTTGTTTTTATTAATTATCCCATTCTGCCTCTAAAAGTCCTGCCTGACCCTTCTGCTACCCGGTGGGCTGTAACCCACCAGGCTTCTCTGTCTTTGGAGTTTCCCAAGCAAGAATACTGGAGTGGCTTGCCATTTCCTTCTCCAGAGGATCTTCCTGACCGAGGGGTTGAACCCATGTCTCCAGCTTTGCAGGTAGATGAGCCACCTGGGGCTTAAATATATTCCAGTACTAAGCTTACTAGAACAAAACTTCTCAATATTCCTCTAACACTATATCCCATTAGATATAAAGGTGGTGCATCAGGCTAGAACTCCGTGCTATAAAGAAATGGTCTTAACTCTTGAAAATGTAGTTGGTGGAATTTAATTTTTTCTAAGTGCTCTTATGCTAATATTAGTATTTTATTTGAAATATATTTGTTTGTAAAGCATCTTTATGGTACTTAAAGCATTGAGATTTGTAGTACTTTGTGAGGCAGGCAAAATTGGCATCCTCTTTGCTGATTTAGAGGCTGCAATCTAAAGAAAATGACTTGCTCAATATCACATGACTGATTATTATGAAGTTAAGAAAAGCTGGTCTTCCAGTTCCTAGCTAGTACCCTTTCTGCTGTTGTGCCTTGATTAGTACAGTGTCAGATTATTAGTTTCTTGCGTTTAGTTACGATTAGTTTCAGCAAGGTACTGGTTTGTTACTGAAGTTGTATCGTCTGGTACGTGCTAAGTCGCTTCAGTCTTGCCTGACTTCTTGTGACCCTATGAACTGCAGCCTGCCAGGCTCCTCTGTCCATGGGATTCTCCAGGCAAGAATACTGGAGTGGGTTGCCATGCCCCTCCTCCAGGGGATCTTCCCAACCCAGGCATGGAACCTGTGTCTCTTCTGTCTACCTGCATTGGCAGGTGGATTCTTTACCACTAGTGCCAGCTTGGAAGCCCACACCACCTGGTCTACTTACTAAGTGAAGTGAAAGTGGTTCAGTCGTGTCTGACTTTTTGCAGCCACATGGACTATACAGTCCATGGAATTCTCCAGGCCAGGATACTGGAGTGGGTAGCCTTTCCCTTCTCCAGGGGATCTTCCTAACCTACAGATTGAACTCAGGTATCCCGCATTGCAGGCGGATTCTTCGCCAGCTGAGCTACAAGGGAAGCCCAAGAATACTGGAGTGGGTAGCCCCTCTCTTCTCCAGTGGATCTTCCTGATACACGATTTCATGACTTAGGATCATAATGCTAAAAGCCTGGGAAGCCCTGGGATATGGGATGCTAGGCACCTAACCAAC
Organism: Aepyceros melampus; assembly: GCA_006408695.1. Taxonomy (NCBI): domain Eukaryota; kingdom Metazoa; phylum Chordata; class Mammalia; order Artiodactyla; family Bovidae; genus Aepyceros; species Aepyceros melampus. The sequence continues at coordinate 415,983 of SJXQ01004594.1, read as the reverse complement.
CAGAACTGAACTGAACATCATAATGTCATTTCTCAATGTAAAGGCATCAAGAGTAGAAGGTACTTTTGACATTCTAAACTTGAACTATATTATCTGTGTTATCTGCACGGATAACAAACCTTTACATAAAACTTGAAACCATGTTTTAGCCAGTCTTTTTCAACTTGCTAAGGGCAGCTAAATTGGTCAGTTTTTAATTTTTTTCTGTTTTGCTTTTCTGCATTCTCCAGTTTGCAAAGCTTGATCATTATTAAGGATGGAGGAATGGAAGAATTACCTGTCCTCATTGGTATCAACTTTTAAGAAGCACTAAATTTGGGATCCTAACCCCCCAGTTTTTAAATTAATAGCTGTTATAATCTGAGCTGATTACCTAGTGATTCATAGCTTTAGGTATATATTCTTTTTTTTTTTCTTCCCCTTCAAGATTCAACCCCCAATAATATTTCCAGTCATTCTGTTTTTCTGATAGATTGTTCTGAGAACCTGGTATATCCATTGTATTTATAAATCTAGAGTTAACTTTAGGTTAATTTAGGTGGTTATTGTGCTTGTCACTTGTGCTTAAAAAAAAGTGCCTTGGGGAGTAATAAGTTTCACAGCACGTGTAACGTGAAAGTTGTAATTGAGAATCATGGTCTGTTTTGATTAAATAGTTGAATGTTGATTCTTTTAAATTTTAAGCCTTTTCTAATTTGCCTTTTGTCACACTGTGCATTTAACTATTGTGGTATATCATGGAATCTCAAGCCAAGATTGACTTTTCATCAGCTAAAGATAAGGAAGCAATTTCTTACTAAATGCTAATGCTTTGATTTTCCAAGTCATTTATTCCATAACATGTGAAATGATAGGTGATTGAGAGTCAACATACAAAACACAAACATACTTACAAACTTTTGTTTATCCCTGACTTATATTACAAATTTAGACATTTATTTTTATAAAGAAAATCTAGATATCCTTTAAACAATGTGTAATTAAATTCTACCGAGTGTCAAACTTTTTAAAAAAGAACATAAGCTAGTGTTAGAAGTGTAAATTACTGTTTAGAATTCTAAAAATCGGAGGTCACCAAGTAGGGGCTGCAGTGGGGCTTAGAAACAGGAGCGTGTTATGATCTTACCCTTGTCGATTTTCTCCTCAGAATCTTTAAGAAGGAGTGATTGAGTCTATTTTGTGGTGACTTTTCTCTTTCTAGTGGGAAGAAGGAAACTAACAAAATGCTTACTTTGTGTCAGTTACTATACTAAAGTCTAATGTATGTCTTCAAAAATAGCACAGTAATTCCGAGCTTTGGCAGTGGTAATCCTTTTTGAGATGGGGAAAGTGAGGCTCAGAGGATCTGCTGTTTTTTGTTTTTAAAATTTGCACCCTCTTCAAAAAAGTGGAGTTACTAGAACTTTATTGTGTTTACCAGCCCTTTAAATATCCTTTAAAAAACAGATTAGCTTATTTGTTGCTAATTAAGCTCATGGTTTTAAGAAAAGAATGAACAAATAAACCTGGTGGAAGTGTCAGATTGTACAAGCATATACTAGTTTATTAAACTGTAATTTATATTGAATATCATCCATGAAACTTGGTTTTATAACCAAAATTCTGAGTAGCTAAGATGCCTAGTAACCAGATAGGTAAACTACCTGTCCATAGTGGTAAATTAAGCTGTTTTCAAACTGTCGGTCATAGAACTCACAGTACGTGTTATATGAGTTTATTCTCAAAATTTTACAGTATGGTCATCTTGGGTAATTTGGGGGGGCCGGGGAATTAGGTTGTCTCATTTAGTTCACTCTTACAATTTAAATAGTAAATGAAGCTGATTCATTTGTTCATATTTACAGTTACCATATATTTGAGTGCGTACTATGTATTGAGACATCAGCAGTGAATGAAACAGTTCTTTCATGGAACTTATTCTATCCCTGGGGTAGACAGATAAGTATACAAAATGTCAGCTTGTGATAAGAGTTGAGAAGAAAAATAAAGCCTGATATGAGGGGATAGCAAGGGATTGGTATGCACAATTTTTGGTTTTTGTCTTTTATTGGAGTATAGTTGATTTACAATGCTGTGTTTCTGCTGTACAGCAAAAAGGATCAGTTACACATATACATATACCACTTTTTAAAAATGCTTTTCCCATGTAGGTTATTACAGAGTATTGTGTTGAGTTCCCTGTCCTATATGGTAGGTTCTTACCTGTTACCTGTTTTATATATAGTACAGTGTATATTACTATATATACAGAATAGGGACATATAAATAAGTACACATTTATATACTGTTGTTGTTCAGTCCCTAAGTCATGTCCAACTCTTTGTGACTCCATGAACTGCAGCATGCCAGGCTTCCCTGTCCTTTACTATCTCCCTGAGTTTGTTCAAACTCATGTCCATTGAGTCTGTGATGCCATCCAACCATTTGATCCTCTTTCCCTCCCGTCTCCTCTTGCCCTCAAGCTTTCCCAGCATCAGGGTCATTTCCAGTGAGGCAGCTTTTCGCATCAGGTGGCCAAAATATTGGAGCTTCAGTATCAGTCCTTCCTATGAATATTCAGTGAATTTCTTTTAGGATTGACTGATTTGATCTCTTTGTTGTCCAAGGAACTCTCAAGAGTCTTCTCCAGTGCCACAGTTCAAAAGCATCAATTCATCGGTGCTCAACCTTAAGTTCAGTCCAGTCACTCAGTCATGTCTGACTCTTTGCGACCCTATGAACTGCAGTACACAGGCTTTCCTGTCCATCACCAACTTCTGGAGCTTACTCAAACTCATGCCCATTGAGTTGGTGATGCCATCCAATCATCTCATCCTCTGTCATCTCCTCCTCCCACCTTCAGTCTTTCCCAGCATCAGAGTCTTTTCCAGTAAGTCAGTTCTTCGCATCAGGTGGCCAGAGTATTAGAGTTTCAGCTTCAGCATCAGTCCTTCCAATGAATATTCAGGACTGATGTCCTTTAGGATGGACTGGGTTTATCTCTTTGCAGCCCAAGGGACTCTCAAGAGTATTCTCCAATACCACAGTTCAAAAGCATCAATTCTTCGGTGCTCAGCTTTCTTTATGGTCCAACTCTCAGATCTGTACATGACTACTAGAAAAACCATAGCTTTGACTATATACTAGTGAAGTTCAAATGGCAAAATTTTTCTTGAATTTTTAAATTAAATGTTATTGATATTTACCTACTGTTTGGACAAATGAGTTCCAAGGAAATGTTAAACTCTACATGTGGATTCCAAGAGGTTGCAGTCCAGTGAGTGAAGTGAAATCGCTCAGTCGTGCCCGACTCGTTGCGACCCCGTGGACAGTGGCCTGTACCAAGCTCCTCCGTCCATGGGATTTTCCAGGCAAGAGTACTGGAGTGGATTGCCAATTCCTTCTCCAGGGAATCTTGCCGACCCAGGGATCGAACCCAGGTCTCCCACATTGTAGACACTTTACCATCTGAGCCACCAGGGAAGTCTAGTAAATGCACATTAAAGTCAAGCCTCTGGAGTTAAACACAGTGAGGGTTTATTTCTCAGATGATTGGATTTCTTAGAATCATGTTAGGATAGTCACTAAGCAGCTATCTATAACTTGCAACAGAGACTATAAACTGGGTAATAAGGGGCCTAAAGTAGGCAGAGGCCAGTTTAAAGAGAAAAAAATACTGAATTTTAAAAAGTAGAAATACAGCCATGTCTTCATAGGTATTAGTTGGTCAGAGAGACTTGATCAGCTACATCAGCTCAGAAGCAAATGATACATCTCAGATTTTTGTTCATTATATCCAATGACAAGATCATCAAAGAGGGAAGAGTTAAACCAGTTAATTGATGGCATAATCAATATATAGTTTTTTTTTTTTTCTTCTCTAAAATGTACTGATTTCTTCAACTCAGTACACTGAGTTGAAGATTAGGGTTCTGAAAATCAGGGTTTAATGACAGTATGATTAAAATATTTGATGTTTGAGTTGGGATTGTATGTAATATAAAAAATGGTATTAAAGATTATCTCCTTTTGAGGAATCTCAAATATTCACTGAAAGTCAAGTAGCTTTTAAAACTCAGATTTGTACTCTAGATTCTTTGGTTATTTTTTATTGAGGTACTGACATGTGACATTGACATACATTATTTTCAAGTATATAGTATAATGATTTGATGTTTATATACATTGCAAGAGAATAACTCATAAATCTAGTTACTATCCGTCACCATGCATAGTTACAAAACTTTTTTCTTGTGATGAAGCCTTTCAAGTTGACTTAGCAGCTTTCAAATATATAATATCATGTTACTAACTATAGTCACTGTGCTGTACATCACATCTCTATAACTTTCTTACTTCTCTTTGGTTAACTTTTTAATAGTTACAGAGTTTGTAATAAGTATGAGTAAGTAAAATAAACTAAAAAGAAAATTTAAGATATAAGGGGACATATATGACTTTGCTACTAGAAGGGATATCTAGGAATAACAAAGAAGCTAATTTTGAGATACAGATTATTCTGTGACATGAAATTAAATAATGTCAGTAATATAGGAATATTTTTATTAAGGTGTAAATACCTTCATTCCTGCATTGTATAGTGGTGAATTATGGCAGTGATAAACTTGACCTTACTGTAACAATATTAATTCTGTAAAAGGCAAGGCTTAGCAACTGGTGTTACCCTTCTGTATCCTTTTAACAAGATGCCTGGGATATACTACCTGAGGCCAGTATCTGACTTCAGCACAGATCTGTCCTTTCTGCTGCAAGATATGTTTTCACAGGGCAGTTGTAGAATGCATTGAAAAATTGTATTTCTTTCAATCCTTTGTGGGAATATTACAAAGAATGATCAACTTTTTTATGAGAGAATTCTTAAAAAAATAAAACCTAATAACAATAATAATGTAAGATGTTCACAAAGGAGAACCTGGGTGCACAGTATACTGGAACCCTGTGATATCTTTGTAACTTTTCTGTAAATCTAAAACTAGTCTGAAAGGTGTGTTTTAATTAAAATAACCTAATGATTTGGTCATAACTGAGTTTAGTAATAAATTCTTTTGCAAAAGCCAGTATATTTTCTACCTTAACTGGAAGAAAATCAGTTGACATTCTTCTCTTTATTCCTTTTCTAGGATTCAAGATGACCAACGAAGAACCTCTTCCCAAAAAGGTTTGCTTTCTCAGCAGTTTTTAAGCACTTTATTTGAATAATAGAGTTGAAGGGACTGTCCATATTGTTGGCTTGTTTTCCCACTTGCTGGCAGTTACATAGCATTGTGGGTATATAATGTGTGAGACATTGTATCTATATACAATGTAGATTAAGAACATTTTCAGCCTTTGGAAAACTTGTTGTATCCCCATGATCTACTTGTAATCTTTATCATATGACTGTCTCCAGCTATGTAGCTACAAATAATGTCAAAAGAGGAAAGTATTTTACAAGATCCTCTAAGTTACTTATTTTCTTTTTCTTCCTAACTTAAATCCCTTTGGTTTTAATGCAAAACCACTTTTATATTAAAAAAAAAAAACAAACAGCTAAATTCTACCTTTTTCAGTGAAATTTTATTTTCTAGTCCCACTTTCCTTGTTTTATTTTCCTATGTTAATTCAGTTTAGGCACTGTGACACAAAAGAGGTTACAAAGGAATAACATTTTCTAAAAGGAATTTATAATGCAGTTGGGAAAACAGGAATATGTGCTTACTAACCAGTGAGTATTTAAGTGAACCATTTATTGGATAGTAAACGTTATGGAAATTTTTATCCTAAAAAGTCAAGTGCTTTAATAATCTGAGAGTTACTGGTGCTTTCAGTTAGGCTTAGTAATATATTCTGCTGCTGCAGTGATTTTCCCTCTTGTTTCTGATAGTAACACTTACCTTGTGGCAAATGCTACAATTTGAACCGTTTTTATCAAGAAAAATGTTTTAATAAGGGAAATTAATAAGAATTTTATGTTAGGATAGGTTCTTCAGCTTTATAGTCTTCTTTGCTTAGAGAAAACAATATTTCTCAATTTATGAAGCAGTTTCATCTTACTAGAATATCCTCATCTTTAAAAACTTCACTTTGAAATAATTGTTAATTCATAGTAAGCGGCAAAGACATGCACAGGGAGGTCTTGGGTACTCTTCACCCAGCCTCCTTCGATGTTAACATCCTGTGTAACAGTATCAAAACCAACAGGCACAGTCCACATGCTCACATTTCACCAATTATGTGTACATTCTGTGTGTGTGTAGTTCTGTGCAAGTTTATCACTTGTAACTTACTGTAAGTACCAGCGCAACCAAAACAGTTACCTGAACCATCACCACAAGCCTCTCTATGCCACTCCTTTCTTTATAGCCACATCCGTCCTCTCCCATTCTAGCCTCAACTCCTGGCAACCACTAATCATTTCTTCATTTACGTAATGATGCTACTTCACAGATGTTGTATATGTGCAATTATGCTGTATTAAGTGTCTTTTTAGTTTTCTCTCAGCATCATTTACTTGCCATTTCTCCAAGTTGTATGTATATGCTGGCGGTCTGTTTCTTTTTATTGCTGAATCATACTTCATGGTATCATAGTCTACCATTCACCTGTTGAAGGACATTTGGGTGGTTTCCAGTTTCTGGCTATTACAAATAAAGCTGCTGTTAACATTTGTATACAAGTTTCTTTGTGAAAATAAATTTTCATTTCTTTGGAATATGTGCTTAAGAGTACAAATGTTGAGTTATATGGAACATCCATTTTTAGTTTTAAAAGAAACCACCAAATTACCTCCAAAGCAGCTGTATCATTTTACATTCTCAGCAGCAAGGTATGAACGCTGCTCTCTGCATCTTCACTCCATATTTGGTATTGCCACTATTTCTTTATTTACTTATTTTAAAACTTCTGGAAAGAGCACTTAATTTATATCTTAATTCTCTTCGTAGGTTCGATTGAGTGAAACAGACTTCAAAGTTATGGCACGAGATGAATTAATTCTAAGGTAAAATATTCTTTTATCAAAAATATAAAAATCTTTCTGTAGAACATTGTGTTATGATTTTATACTATAGTGTTTATATCATACTGTTTCATTTTTAATGTTAGCACATCTTCAAATCATTTAATACACTTCTTTCTATGGCCTGTTTCTTCGTTGTGTAAACATTGAGGAAAGCATAACACTTTAAAGAACTAAAGCACTAGCTTGAGTAACTTCTAGACTGACAAGTAACCTGAATTTTTTTCTTGTAGAGGGCACATATTCAGAACTCTTAACTAGAGAAGCATTTGTATTTCACGTATATAACTTGATATGAGGAAAAACACTGCTCTCAGAAAGCTTTCAGTTTAACAAATGAATAGACTTGTTTTGATGTTTCTGTTTTTTTTCCCTTTTCCATGTAACATGTGGAAAAGTTGTAGCCTTCAAGGATATTCTTCTCATGAAAGAAATACATTATTTACTGATGAAGCAAAGTTAATCTGTCTTGTGACTGTGACTTTAGTCACCATTATATCCTTCATTTTCTTACCTGCAAGTTTAAAGAGTTGGATTTAATTACTTTTAAAGATGACATCCAGCTCCAAATTTCTATGGTTGTCTTAAAAATGTCTTACTAAAGCAGACTGTCAAGTACAGCATTATATTAACTCATTTTTTAAATGTAAGAAATCAGAAAATGGGATCACATGTTTTGTGTTTCACAACTTAAATGTATTCTTTCTGCATTTTATCACTGTCATGTTTTTTATGAAATAACTTTTAGATAAAAATTAATGCTTTTCAGGGCAGCCTGCAAGTTTATTGAGCTTTTTCCTCTAGAAATTTCAGAGAATGTTTACTTGCTGAACTGAGCAAATGTACAGGTTGGAAGTCGGGGGAGAGTAAAGGTGGTTTGGGCTCAGTGGTAGAAAATCTGCCTGCCAGGTTGGGAGCATCCTTGGAGGAGGAAATGGCAACCTACTCTAGTACATTTTCCTGGGAAATCCCATGGACAGAGGAGCCTGGCAGCCTACAGTCGATGGGGTTGCGAAGAGTCAGACGCAACTTAGTGACTAAGCACACACGCATGCAAAATAGGGAGACACAGATGACATGCTCCATTGTTTGTTAAGAGTCTGGTACGCTAGTTCTACTTAGCTCCTCTGTTGTGGACGTGCTCTTTGTCTTTCTTTGCCATCGTCTCATGCATAGGATAGTTTTCCTATTGCATACCTTTATATTCCTGCACATAAAATTTAAATACTCAGCATTTTAAATTACTCTTGCCGTTTTTTGCTGATGTAGATGCTCGTGATACACTACTTGTGTGTTGATTTCTCTTTCTGTTATCTTCTTGATAAGGATGTTTGCAGTTGAGCTTTTGTATTTGTCTTTTCTTCTAAAATCTTACTTTAACCTCCATAAAACATCTTTTTTCATCCCAAAATGTTGAGTGAACTCCTCTTTGTGACCTTTGTTGTAGATGCCATAAAAATAAGCATGCCCTTGGCTTTGTCTTTGTATAGAATGGATTAGCTTGATATTATGGAATGTTTTTGTTCATTATGTTATAATGTTTATGAATCTCGTAACTTGTCAAAGGTTTTAAAGATTATAAAAATATTTTCTTAAAATCTAAATTTTGATTAGGTGTAACTGAAGAGCAGCTTGAAAACATATTTCTTCAGCAAGGAAGGTAGCAGACAGCTTACCGTCTGGAGCAATTGCTTAAACATAAGACTAGGGAAAGTTTGTTTTCTGCAGTAGTTGCCTAGATCAACTAGTGTGTGTGTGTGTGTGTGTGTGTGCGCGCGCGCGCGCGCGTGCGTTCAGTCATATCCGACCCCATAGATTGTAGTCTGCCAGGCTCCTCTGTCCATGGGATTATCCCGGCAAGAATACGGATGGGTTGCCATTTCCTTCTCCAAAAGATCTTCAGATCTTCCTGACCCAGGGATTGGACTTGAAACTCCTGCATTTGCAGGTGGATTCTTTACCACTGAGCTACCTGGGAAGACCTGAGAGGTTTTCTTTTTTTTTTTTTAAACAGCTGCACTGGGTCTTCGTTGCTTCATGCAGGCTTTCTCTAGTTGAGGAGAGCGGGGGCTACTCCCTGTTTTGGTACACACACTTCTCATTGCAGTGTCTTCTCTCATGTAAAGCACGGGCTCTAGGCAGCACGCGGGTTCTAGAGCGTGAGCTCAGTAGTTGCGGCCCATGGGCTTAGTTGCTCTGAGGTGGTGGGATCTTCATGGATCAGGGTCAAACTCGTGTCCCCTACATTGGTAGGCAGATTCTTACCCACTGTGCCACCAAGGAAGTCCTAAAGCCTATATATTGAAGGTAGAGGAATGTAATGAAGAAAGATCCAGATAGCATATGGCATTTATGCAAGTTGTTTCTGCCAGTTAGATATGCTTTTGAAAAATATGTTCTGTTTTTTATAATGTACAAAAAGGACAGGCCCTCTTTTTTATTACTTTGAGAGAAATCACATACTACTATCACATAAGAGCTGAGATCACCTTCAGTCCCTTAGAATTAGGCATATTTTTAAAATGCCTTTTGTTTGAAGTGGACAGCATATTTGAAAAGTGGTGGTAAATTTTTCACTCACCTTTTATCATCCAGGCATCATGCTGAACATTAGTGATACACTGTCCTGTATGGCGTTGTGATCTGACTCAAGGGAACACCTCTTGTTATATACTCAGCAGAGAACACTTTTTTCTGTATTTCCATTTATTTAACGCCTACAAGTTCAAGAAGGAATAATTTTAAAGTGACTAATTTATTATGGTTTATTATGGGTTAAACTAGATTTATAGTTATCTTAAAATAATAAGTGTGTGTGCATGTACACTCATTCATGTCTGACTCTTTGCAGCCCCATGGACTGTAGTCTGCCAGGCTTCTCTGTCCATAGATTTTCCAGGCAAAAATACTGACATGGGTTGCCATTTCCCCCGGCAAGGGATTTTCCTGACCGAGGGATTGAACTGGAGTCTTGTGTCTCCTACATTGACAGGCGGATTCTTTACACTGGTGCTACCTGGGAAGCCCCTGTTAAAATAGGAGAGACATTAAAATCCACACAATGGAATTCTTAGTAAAATTTAAAGTTAATGGATGTGATTTTCTAGTATATTTAGGAAAAGCAGTTTAAACATAACTAATGTGGCTTTATTTTTATTAGGTGGAAACAGTATGAAGCATATGTGCAAGCTTTGGAGGGCAAGTACACAGATCTCAACTGTAAGTTAGAGCTTCAGCTTCCTAAGGACTATGTGAATATTCCCTTTTAGATTGTTGTTATAAGCACAGGATAGTTGGTTTTGCTAAGTAATTTTTATTCGAGGATTTTATTAAGGACCTATGTCCAGGCACTGTGTTTGGTGCTAGGAAGTAGAAAGATGAAGGAGACGTGATCTCTCTTTTTGAAGAGTTCACAGTCATTGGAGAAGACTGACATACAGTAACCTTAACAGTAGCATGACTTCAAACTGAATGACAAGCTTCTGAGAGCGCACAGATAGGGAAATTCACAACTACTCGAAACTCCTTGATGTAGCCCTTCCACAGAAAAATTTGAAGTGAAGCATGAGTTGTTTCTCTAGCAGGGGGGAATGTAGAAGCAACCGGTATTACATTTATGATAGCTTAAATTATAACAGTAGGACATAGCTGTGTATTTATGGATTTTTCAAAAATCTACTGAAAATAAAGTTTATAATTTTAGACCATTTTAGTCTGTCACTTTTCACTGAGTTTTAGAGTAACATATTATTTGCGAGTGTAAAAACCAGTACAGTTTTCCAAGTTCAGAAGGATTAATATTTTAAGATCTCAGTTTGTATAATTACAGTATAATTCATAGAAGTTGGGAATAGTGTTGTTTAATGGCTGAGTCATGTCTGATTCTTTTGCGACTCCATGGACTGTAGCCTCCAGGCTCCTTCTGTCAGTGAGATTTCCCAGGCAAGAATACTGGAGTGGATTGCCATTTCCTCCTCCAGGAGATCTTCCTAACCTAGGGATTGAACCCACATCGCCTGCATTGGCAGGTGGATTCTTTACCAGTGAGCCAACCAGGGAAACCCCTGTGAAAGCTTAAAGTAATAATTAGGTGTGCAATTGTGGGCATGTTTATATTGATTAGGTTAAACAATACTAATCAGCACTTTGTGTATACTTTGTAGTGTAAACAAATGCAAATAATGGAATTTCCTGTCATTTTGGGGAACAGATTAGACTATAACAGCATAATTCCATTTAGCATTAAGTGGTTGTGGACCAGTTTAACACCACTAACTCTTGAAAAAGCATTCATGATCAAGAGTGAAGTTTGTTGTCATGAAAGTTTAGGATAGAAACTAAAGACTTGACAAAGTCTTATGTTTTTATTTTCCTTGACAGAGGGAGTCAGAACTTTAATTTGGTTAATTCAGTTTGATCTTTAAATTATGTTTCATGATGTTTTGGGATTTTTTTTCCTTTTGATCATCAGCTAATGATGTAACTGGCTTAAGGGAATCTGAAGAAAAACTAAAGCAGCAGCAGCAAGAATCTGCACGCAGAGAAAACATTCTTGTAATGCGACTAGCAACCAAGGAGCAAGAAATGCAAGAGTGTACTGTAAGTGTTTCAAATGTTTTAAGCCTTTATGAGGGTTTGGGTTTTGGTTCACATTATTTATGTGTTAACTCATGTTGTTAATTTTATATAATTAATACTGATTATACATGCATATTTTGTTAAGGTAGATATGTTTTGAGCTTCAATGTGCTAAATGTAAAATTCTGATAGATAACTTCTTATCATTGGATTTAAAGTAATTTTTTGTGGCCAAGAAGTCAGAAGTTTAAGTTATTCTCTGAAATCTCTGTAATTTATGAGAATTAATATATTGGTTCATATATCTTTAAGTAACATAATACCTGAGGGTATAAGCACCATTTACTCATTTTATTGGCAAGCTTTCTTGTTAATTTCTCCTTTGCGGTCTTTATGTCTTTCTACAGAAAACTAAATATCAACTTCTACTGTGTCTTTTAATTGTTAACACCTTTCATTTGTACTGTTTGCCATGTCTACATATATCTGAAATCTAGTGACATTTGATCCTTAACCTTGGTTGAATTTAGACTCAGTTTTGTCTTCAGTAGCCTTAGCCCTTGTTTTAGTGTTTGTATATGTAAGTTACGTAAGATAGAGGCAGCTCTATCCTGTTGTGTTTTATTACTTTTGTGGTTTTTTTTTGGGGGGGGGGGCATGGCACGCAGCTTGTGGAATCAGACTTCACTGATAGCTCAGTTGCTAAAGAATCTGCCTGCAGTGCAGGAGTCCCCAGTTTGATTCCTGGGTTGGGAAGATCCCCTGGAGAAGGGATGGGCTACCCCGTCGAGTATTCTTGGGCTTCCCTGGTGGCTCAGCTGGTAAAGAATCCGCCTGCAATGTGGGAGACCTGGGTTCAATCCCCGGGTTGGGGAGATCCCCTGGAGAAGGGAAAGGCTACCCACTCCAATATTCTGGCCTGAAGAAGTCCATGGACTATATATAGTCCATGGGGCCACAAAGAGTTGGACACAATTGAGCGACTTTCACTTTAAACCAGGGGCTGAACCTAGGCCCCTCAGTGAAAACGTTATCTTAACCTCTGTGCCACAAAGGAATTCCCTGTTGTTTCTAATCTTAAAAGCTGCAGTTTTCTTGAATAATTTTGTGTAATCTCCATTTGATAGATAGTTATTAAAATTTAATGCATAAGGCAGTATTCTGGTCATTGGAGGTTAATAATCTATGGGGCACACTTCTATTTCTTTTCTTTCTCTCAACCAATGAAATGTTCTTTAGGACTTAATCACAGTCTTTATTCTTCCTGTGTCCACATTTGCACAAGTCTTCAGTCCTTCACTTTTTCAAAATGACTTCTTCACCTGTCACTTTGCTAATGAAAAGAGTAGCCTCTTTTATTGTCTCTGTCTTCTCAGGCTTCTTTTTTGTTTCTACCAGTTACTTTCCACCTTCACTGCCACTACATTTTTTCTGTAAGGTCATTGTATTAAGAAAATTCTCTTTCTCATCACTTTTATGTCTTCACTTTCCCCAACTTTGGCTTTTGGTGTTCCTTCTTTTGACTTTTTTTTTTTTAACTTGGGTACTTGGTTCAGAGAAGTCTTAACAACATTCTTGTATAAGGGGTTTTGTTTTGTTTTCTGTAACATCGCTCCAATTTTTTTCCTCTTGGGATTTTCATATCTAATGGTATGAGTAGTATTACTCAAGTGCTGAGTCCCAAAACCAGTTAATTCTTTCTTTTGTGATATTTAGGATTCTAGGTTCAACCCTTCACTAGCTAATAGTTTTGGGTTTCCCTGTTGACACGGCACTGTGCTAGATGGTAACACATGTAAAGGATGGATCTTAACCTCCAGATGCGGGCACCTGGTAGGCAGTGTGAGTGGATGGTGCCAATGACAGTGTCTCACAAAACCAGTGTGTCTTGATTTCTGCCTCTTGAGTCCTCCCTACTCGTGACGTCCTAGTCCAGGCACTTCTTAACCACTTAACCTGGACAGTGTGTGCTGTGGACTCACCTCGGCGATTCTGTGGCCATCCCATCCAGATACACTGGCAGTTTTGACCATTTCATTCCTGATCTAAGCCTTTGGTGCTGCCTCTTCACCCTTCTGTCATCTCAACCTAGATTTAAGATTTTTTTTCCAAGTAGAACCTAACTTACCAGCCACATTTTTTTTTTTTTTTTTAAAGCTCTTCTCTGCACATCTCAGCCGAAGCACTTACTGATCTTTCAGTTAGAACACAGTAAGGTTTTACAGAAAGGGCAGCAGAAGCAAAAATCATAAGGAAATGGCAAGCTTATAGTAGCAGATGAGGGCATTTTATTTTGTAAACTTTTAAAATTCCTTAAACTAAAAGAAAGAAAATTAGTTCTGTTTGCTTGGCAAAGTAGTAATTAAGTATAGCCTAATCCTCTTAGTATATTTGTATCTTTACTAAATTCATGTTAGACATTAATAGCTGTTTTGAAAATGTTATTTTTAATCCTATTTAAGGTTTAGAATGGAGCAGGATCTTGAACCTGATCTACTTTGGGTGCAAAGAAAGTGATGCATTTAATGCTAATAAACTGTATTGCCTATTTTAAAACTGTGCTGACAGTACAACCAGAGTTGAAGGTTTCATATATAAGTAGAGGGATTTGGTGTGGTGGGAAAAGCCTTAGACTGGGAGTCAGGAAGCTTGAGAATAAGAATTCTAGTTCCAGTACTGGCATTGAACTAACTGTGTCCTTAAACAATTGGCTTCTTTAATCTCTCAAAACTAAGCAGTTTGGACCAGGTCAGTCACCTTTCAGCTTTACAATGCTGTGATTCAAATCTGCTTGGAGGGAAAAAAGTGAATATATGCTTAATTTTGGGTTAAGGTGCTATTTATAAAGCTGTAATGCCAGCTCATGTAAATATGTAAGTACTATATATTTTTAAATTTAGAAATGCAAGTATGTTTTAAGTTGTAATCTTGTAGCTGGTATAGTGTTAGGGAACAGTTTCCCAAAAGCAGATTTGTATGAGTAAATCACTATACTCTTAAATAATTAATGTTTTAAACTTTGTCTTTTTTTTTCCCCCAATGGGCATCAGCATTTTTAATAAATACAGCAGTGAGTTTTTGTTTGTTTGTGTTTTTGTACTGTTTTAATTGCCAACATGTAGTCTCCTTTTATTTAAAGTTTCCAAATATGGAATGCAATCAAATGGCCTTTTTTCCTACGTGGATAACCTTAAATAGTTTTGTGAGTGTTCTTTTTTGTGGGTTTTTTTGTTACGTTTTGGATTTTTTTTTGCTGCAAGGCTTCTGGTATCTTACTTCCCTGACCAGGTATTGAAATCAAGCCCTGGCAGTGAGAACAACTGAGTCCTAACCACTAGATTGCCAGGGAATTCCTAAATAGTTGTTCTTAATTTGCACTTTTTTTAAGAGGATTTTAAGATAGAAGGGAGAGGGGCTTGGAAGCAAGTTGGTAAACCAGTGAACAGAAAGGGATTTTATCTCATCATCTTAGGTATGTTTCCTTTGATTTGGTAGTAATAGGGTTTTTTTGCTTTGCACAGACTCAGATCCAGTACCTCAAGCAAGTCCAGCAGCCTAGCGTTGCACAACTGAGATCAACAATGGTGGACCCAGCGATCAACTTGTTATTCCTAAAAATGAAAAGTGAACTGGAACAGACTAAAGACAAACTGGAACAAGCCCAAAATGAACTGAGTGCCTGGAAGTTTACGCCTGATAGGTAAACAAATCATACTCCCCAGTCAAGACTTCCCTGACAGTCCCACTGCGAGAAAGCTGTGGTGGGACAGCCACGTACTCGTTTCCACACCAAGACTCAGACTTTTTGAGCCAAAAAGCCACATTCTTATACTATCCAGCTTGTAAAGGTTAATGTAAAACTTACCAGATGAACCTTGTGTTTCAGCTTTTTTCTCTTCCCCCTCCCCTTGCTTCAGAGGCCTGATGGCGTCGGACTATTCCGAAGAAGTGGCCACCTCCGAAAAATTCCCCTTCTAGAACATGTAGACACTTGAGAAATGTTTCTGTTTGAAGAAAATAGAGGGAGAAACAGAAGTCTTAAGTCTGTGGCACACTGTGTCTTCAGACAGTTTGGAGGAATGAAAACCTAGAGATTTAAAACCATGAATTGAACATGTAAAATTCCAGTAAATGTAAAGATGGAATATGCATCGCTCTTAATGTTGAGCATAGTGACTTAGAGACACTGTATATCAGTTTTGCCAATAAGACCGTGGACTTCGTGATTGTTGTTGAACTTCTGGGTCACACTCAAATGAGGTGAATTTTGCCTTTAAAGGGTTTATTTGCTAAGAACCAACTTACTAGTCATGAGTGAATCAAATAATAGATGTCAGTACAAGTAGTTCATCTATTTAACCATTTCTTTTGGGGCTCTATATTACTTGATTGAGCCTTAAATCAGTGTGGTTTTACTCAATGACTTGTTCTTTGAATGGTTGTAATACTGTAGATAATCTTACCGAGGACTGTACAAACATGAAGGTGTGGTGTCAAACTTCAGGTTTTAAACTGTTTGAAGCGTTATAAACATTCATTTCACAACTAGATTGTATAAGGATATTGGCTGTGATGAGACTCACTGCGTTATTTTTTTCAGTAGTGAAACTGATTAAATCCCCATTCCATTCAACAGGCACATGTTGAAAGAGCATTGTCGTTGGTGTTAATG
The DNA here is from genome assembly GCA_006408695.1 of Aepyceros melampus. Classification (NCBI taxonomy): domain Eukaryota; kingdom Metazoa; phylum Chordata; class Mammalia; order Artiodactyla; family Bovidae; genus Aepyceros; species Aepyceros melampus. Next base: position 399,736 of record SJXQ01004594.1, on the reverse strand, counting down.
GGGGAATGTGTTCCTTCATTGTATTTGGGCCTTTTGTATTGCACTTTTGATATTAAATTAAATGTGCCTTGAAATAGTTGTTTTTTTTTTTTTTTTAAGTTCAAGGATTACTATGATGATTTTGTTGTACTTTTAACATTTTGATTGGGGGGCGCTGTGGAGAGCAGATTGATTTCGAAAAAATTGTTGGCGTGCTCTTCAAAGTGAAGGAAAAGGCTCTGTGTCTCATTTTTTAAAGACCTACTTTTTTCCAGCTGGTATCATAAAAAAACAAAGAGACTTGACACTTGTTGCTTTTTGACACCTTGTCCCAGGATATTGCAGTAGAAATTAATGTGGGACAGCTTTACAGGGTGCCTGCCAGAAGACTGGGGACAGAATATGTTGGAACTGTGGGCTGGCCTAAGTGAGACATTTTATGAATCGAAAAAAAAGTATAGTGATCATTTCTAGCAAATTCATTTGCTCATTTAGATAAATGAGGCATTATTTTCTTCATGCTTCCATCCAATCCTGGAGGTGAATTTTTTCGTCAGATCATTCTATAAGTCACCAATTCGAATTTTCACTTGGTGATAATGGAGTCTAAGATGAGTGGAAGATAAAATGTTCCAGATTTTCCCAACGTTTAAGTGCAGTTTTAACAAGGGTGACTTAAGTTCTCTCTTAATCATTCCAATCAATTGTAAGTATCTCGTATGTCTGTACTTGAGGGAACTGATTGTGGGGCAGAGGGCGGGTTGAAGAAGTGGTTTGTGTGACTTCACAGCAAGAAATCCGCTTCTAAGATTCCACTGTGGGGGTTGGAGGGTAAGTAACCACATCTGTTTGAAATTAGCTTATTGTACCCGAATTAAGGCTTTTGTATATATTTTATGCCATTAAAGATCACAGTAGAAATGGGCTACATATTTTCAGTAGGCCAAGAGATAATTAATTCATAAAAGGTATTATGTATTCAAATTTGGCCAAGCATTTTTCTTTTGCCACTTAAGTAACAGTCACATTGAGGTGGGTTTTTTCTTCTTCTTGTTAAAAAATGTTTAATTAATAAGATAACACATGCTCATGTAAAAGATTGAAACAGCGTAAAGAAAAGTAGAGGTGTAAAATAAGTTTTACTCCTGGGTGACCTTCCCCTTCCCCTTTCTATTCCCCAGGAATAGAGACTGTTTTTAAATTTCTTGGGTATCAAGATAATTTGTATACATATACAGTAATTATATGTGTATTGGTTTTAAACAAATGTGGACATGCATATGTACATATAGATGATTTGTAGCATGACTTTCCCCAGGCCCCCTTTATCCTTGGACTTTTTCTCCATTTTTTAGTATATTTAGGTTACTTACCATTTTTAATGGTCATATAATATTTTCATTGTATTATTTTAACCACCTATAAATGGAATTTTGTAAAAAGTGAATTAGAAGCTAGAGTTCATTGGGTGGTATAACTACATCATTACTTTGAAACAAATAGTGCTCAGTCAATACTCTGTCTGCTATTAATTCAAATAGAATGGGTTGTGTGGGTTTTGTTTTTCACTTTTTCATTGTTTAAATTTTGAGAGAGAGTGATCCCCTGAATCATGTTGTCCACTTTAGTTAAAATATTTCATACATGTGATAGTGTGTATATTTTAGAATAGTTACAGGGAGATGTTGCAGAATTTTACAGTTTTCAGTTTACATTTATAAACAGATGTGTGTGTACACCTTCAGAATACCCTCATCCCTTCCCCTTGATAACAAAGCAGTGTACAGTGTCCGTTCCTTCTCTTAAATTATTTTCTACTTTTTTATTTGTGAGTTTTTGGTCAATAGGTTAGAATATTTTTTAATTAAAAAAAATTACTCCAGAGCCAAGTTTCTTGAAATTGGATTCTTAACCATTTTTTGTGATACAGTGAACACAACACAAATTTTATACAATAGTAAAGTGGCATAAAATTACAGAATGTTTAAAGAAAAGATTCAGTGAAGATTTGTTTTAATCATTTAGAAGTGATAGGATTATTTTAGAACATTTATTAAAAGGCATGACTTCATAAATGAAATATTTTTGCGTTAGAATTTGGTACTTTCTATGCGGTTAAGTCAGGTCACAGATTACTCTATTGATTTTACAATTGTTTGTGTTTAAAGTTGATATAAAAGATTTTCAGGTTAGTTGGTAAACTGATGTTTTCACAAGAAAGCAGAGTTGGGGGAAGCATAGGCAGTGAAGTGGAAGGAAGGCCACTGTCTCTGATGATAGTGCCTGTTTCTTAATTCCTCATTTGGTTTCTAAACTCTTATTCAGTAGAGGCTAAAGTCTGAGGGTGCTAATAGGAAATACGGGAAATCTGAAGCTGTAATGACAACAAACAGATACCAGCTGATAAAGTTGCCATGTCGTGAGAGAACCCTTCCCACGTGCTAACTCGTTTTCATATGAGGCTTCTTTGTGCAATAGTAAACCAGGTTTTGGGCTTCCCTGGTGGCTCAGTGGTAAAGAATCCCCTGCCAATGCAAGAGATGTGGATTCGATCCCTGGGTGGGGAAGATCCGCTGAAGAAGGAAATGGCAACCCACTCCAGCTTTCTTGCCTGGAAAATCCCATGGACAGAGGAGCCTTGTGGGCTACAGTCCACGGGGTCACAAAAGAGTCATATACGGCTTAGTGACTAAACACCACCACCACCAACGACCAGGTTTTACTTCAGATTTGTGTAAGGAAAATACATCACAAACTTTCACTTGAATCACATTGAGTTAAAACGTGCTATTGATAAAAGAACCTTGCATCACAAACTCCAATAACAGTGTCTCAGTAAAACTTGACTGTTTTGTTTGTGTCAGCATTAACAATAGAAATGATCACTTGTTTTAAAGAGTTCTGATTTAAGCATACAATTGTGATGTTACCTTAGAGACTTGGAAAGGGACAATTTGATATTCTTACCATAAAGTTGAGAATGCTCTTACTGATTAAAATTTTTTTTGCTGACACTATTCTTTTAATGGGCTTTGATTTGCCTGATATATTACTTCACAATGCATCTTCTCCTAATTAGTAATATATAGGGGATGAACCTTGATTGATTTTTTGCAATTGCTGTATATATGTATGTAGAAAGTATGGCAGTCCTAATTTGGCAGATATTCACATATTTGCATTATTTATGCTAGGTAACCCCAATCTTATTTTTGTGTCCTAATTAAGGATAATCTTTTCAACATGAATAAAATCTTCACTGTGTATCATCATTAAAATTTCAAAAACTTATATCCAAATTTAAGACAGCTCAAATATATATATCATATAAAGTTAATTGAGGGATTGATAAATAGAAACAGTCTTGAGTCTTTTTAAAAACATTTACTGAACAGGCCTCCCTTAATGCAATAAACGTTCTTATGGGAACTGCCTATTAACAGGCATCCTTATAAACACTAGTCTAGCAAGAATTTACTCTCATTTGTGTATTTATAGGTACTGATTTTATATATTAGGTAGAAGTTCACATTTGGGGTTGATGTTGCATTTACCCTTTCAAGAACTTTTTTGTTTCATAAAGCTAAGTACCTTAGAGTTGTATTAATATTGATATATTTGAAATGTGTGTCAAATAACTGGCCTGTTTCAATTTCAAATTATAATCTGGGATAAAAGTAGATTTCAGAATCAATTATAATGTAATAGAAACAGAAAGTAGCCACTTAGGTACTTTCTCTTCAGGTTTTATCTTTGCTGCTGTATTGGCAAAATATTGAAATGTACAAGATGGATGTGTCCGGAAAAGAAGATGGTAATTATAGGCAGGCATCTGCTGTGACATAGAGTTATATTCTGTATGTGTTATATCTGTTGCTGGATAATTTCAAACAAAGAAGGTTGTCAAGAATTTGTCTTCATTTTGTGATGAATGGCTCTTTCCTTTGCAGCCAAACAGGCAAAAAGTTAATGGCGAAGTGTCGAATGCTTATCCAGGAGAATCAAGAGCTTGGAAGGCAGCTGTCCCAGGGACGTATTGCACAACTTGAAGCAGAGTTGGCTTTACAGAAGAAATATAGTGAGGAGCTTAAAAGCAGTCAGGATGGTAAGGGGTTTTTTGAAAAGTTTGGTTAACTTTGCACTGGCTTTAAAATACTGCCAGGCATGAGTATTATAGATTAGAGTCTGTATATGCTAATCTCTACCAATGGTTCTATAAAATTATAAGTTAAATATTTCCAGTTGTCAACAAACGAAGCCATTTAATTTAGTGGTGGTTCCCCCCCCCCCCAGTTGTTTGTTGTGCAAATTTCCTAAGTTTTTTATTTTTTAGGGGTGGGGTTTGGAAAGACAGGAGGGCTTTTGTATTAATAAGGCATTATGTAGCTATATAAATTTATATTCAGTGCTTAAAAGGATATATTCAGTGCTTAATATCTTCACTTAACCAGTTTCTCTAAGTGTAGATCTTGGAAATATTTGGCCATGTCCAGGGATTTAAAATTACATAATTGATTGTGGAAGAATTCCCTAGTGGTCCAGTGGTGTGGAGTCAGTGCTTTCAGCTCCTGGGCCAGGTTCCATCCCTGGTCAAGTAACTCAAGTTCCTGCAAGCTGTGAGGCATGGCCAAAAATAAGAAATAAATACAGAGTTTCTGTTTACTGAATAAGATGTAATATTTATTTGCCCAAAGAAATGGAACTTGTCAGCCACCATGCTGGTCTAGTACAGCTGCATGCATGCTCTTTCTCCTTTGTGAAGAAAATCAGTAAGAAAAACACCCAATCTCTAAAGATTAAACTAATTGCAACTTTGCAGTTAATTGCAAAGGTCAGTAGTCAATATCTTTAAAACTGCCTCTTCAAAGTGGTGGTTTTTAGCTCTTACTTTTGTAAATACATAAATAGGAGTCTTTTTGTATAGTAGTAAAGGAACTCCCTCACCCCAAGACCTTTTTAGAACATAGACATCTGTATTTTTATCAGTTTCAAGAGTTATTTTTTTCTGAATTTTGTTCTTGAATGTGAAATAATCTTTGCTGACAGCATGGCTGCTTTGGAGTGTTGGAATCAAGGGCTTCCCCAGGGACTACACCTGCTGTGGAGCTGAACATTGGCTAGGAGGATGAGGAGTAAGGGGCCAGGCTTGTGGGCCCAAAGGCAAACAAACATGGAACAGATTTGGTGGGCTGTAACCAGTTTTATGTGGCCAGATAGTTTGGTCATTGTAAACTTGGTTGCTTTTATATATTCAGGCTTTTGGTTTCTCTCACAAATAAACTTGTTGAATGGCTAATTTAAAATTCCAAGCAAAATTTTGAAATATTCTTTTGTGATTTTAGAATTGTATTTGCTTACTTAAACATTTATTGACTGCCTAGCTTTGTGCAGGCACTAAGAAGTATTTTTAAATATATTGTAAGAGATATTAAAGTAGGTTTGACTCTCCTTTGCACAGAACTGAATGACTTCATCATTCAACTTGACGAAGAAGTAGAGGGTATGCAGAGTACCATTCTAGTTCTTCAGCAACAACTGAAGGAGACGCGCCAGCAGTTGGCTCAGTACCAACAGCAGCAGTCTCAAGCCCCAGGCCCGAGTACCAGCAGGACTACAGCTTCTGAGCCTGTAGGACAGGCAGAGGCCACAGGTAAAGACTGCAGTCGTCTGGCCAACGGACCAAGTAATGGCAGTTCCTCCCGGCAGAGGACGTCTGGGTCTGGATTTCACAGGGAGGGGGACACAGCCGAAGATGACTTTCCTCCTTCTCCAGGGAATGGGAATAAGGCCTCCAGCAGCTCGGAGGAGAGAACTGGCAGAGGAGGTGGTAGTTACGTAAACCAACTCAGTGCGGGGTATGAAAGTGTAGACTCTCCCACGGGCAGTGAAAACTCTCTCACACACCNCGGCAATCTTGATTCCAGCTTGTGTTTCTTCCAGTCTGGTGTTTCTCATGATGTACTCTTCATAGAAGTTAAATAAGCAGGGTGACATAGTATGACACAAAACACTAGTTCATAACTCCCACGGTTACTTAATTCTTTGAACTAACCCTAAAGAAACGAGGAGAAACTTTAGGAACTACCTGAAATAAGACATGAAATTTCTCATTTGCTTTTCTTACTGTTCTTTCCCCCTTGCAGTTAATACTTGCTGTATATAAATCTTCTTTATCTACCTTTATTTAACTTTGCATATCTATTCTTTCTTTCTTTTCTTTCTTTCCTTTCCTCTCAACATTTTGTTAGTTTTATTTTCATTGCTTTATTCCCAATTGGCGCCTTGCTTTAGTTTCGTTTTTCAATTTGTTCTTTAGTTAGTTTTGTCTGGTAGGTATAGTTTTTTTTATTTCCTTTGTTGGCTGGGTCAATCTATTGTACTTTATTTTTGTTGGACTGTTTTGATTTTGCTTATGGGTATATATGAGTGTATATGTATATGTGTATATTCAGTCAAACTTTTTATTATTGTTATAAACCTCTGCCTCTATGTTGGGTTTTTGCAATTCTGTGGAGTTTTCCTTTGTCCCCCCTTTTTTCTTTCTTCTTCCATTTTTTCCTCTTTTCTCTTTTTTATAATTTTTATTTTTTAATATGTATTATATTTTTCTACATTTATTCCTTTGTTTCCCTTTCCTATTGTTCTTTTCCCCTTGCAGTTAATCTTTAATGTATATAAATCTTCTTCATCTACCTCTATTTAACTTTCCATATCAATTCTTTCTTTCTTTTCCTTTCAACATATTTGCTAGTTTTGTTTTTTCATTGCTTTATTCCCCACTTGGCACCTTGCTTTAGTTTTGTTTTCCAGTTTATGCTTTAGTTAGTCAGTGCTTTAGTTAGTCAGTGCTTTAGTTAGTCAGTGCTTTAGTTAGTTTTGTTCTTAACTGGTAAATATAATTTTTTATTTACTTTGTTCGCCAGGTCAATTACTGTACTTTATTTTGGCTGGACTGTTTTCACTTTGCTCATGGGTATATATGTATATGTGTATATTCCATTATTTTAATTATTATATGTCTGATTTTGTAACTGCCATTTGTCTGGGTTTCATCTTTGGTTTCTCAGTTTTGGATATTTGTTTTAATCTCACTTAATGCCATAACAAATCATTTGTGGAATCTTTGTTCCTGATGAGAGATCAAGCTATGAGCCTTTGGAGTGGGAGCACTGACTCCAAGACCCTAGACTACCAGAGAACTGACCCTGGGGAATATCAAATAGTGAACTCACACAAAGGAAACCGCTTAAATACAAGACCCAGCATCACCCAACCATCAGTAGCACCCTGTGCAGGACGCCTCATTTAAACAACAAACAAAACAAAAATATAAACCCAGTAATCAGCAGACAGGATTACCGTCTCACTCAGCCTTGCCCATCAGAGGAAAAACAAACAAACAAACAAAAACTCAGCATAAATCTCACCCTATACGAAGCTTAACAAACTACTGGACCAACCTTAGGAGGGCAGAATCCAAAAGGAAGAAAGAATTCAACATTAAAACCTGGGAAAAGGAGACCTCAAACACAATAAGTTAAAAAAAAATAATGAAAAGACATAGAAATACTACTTAAATGAAGGAACAAACTAGAAACACAGAAGTCCAAATAAATGAAGAGGAAATAGGCAAACTACCTGGAAAAGAATTCAGAATAATAATAGTAAAAATGATCAAAAAGCTTGAAAAGAAAATGGAGAAAATGCAAGATTCAATTAACAAAACCTGGAAGTATTAAGAATAAGCATACAGAGACAAACAACACAACTACTGAAATTAAAAATACTCTGGGAGGAATCAATAGCAGAATATCTGAAGCAGAAGAACGAATCAATGAGCTGGAAGATAAAATGGTGGCAATAGTTCTGAAGATCAGAGTAAAGTAAAAAGAATGAATAGAACTGAGGATAGTCTCAGAGACATCTGTGACAATATCAAATGCACCAACATCAAATTATAGGGGTCCCAGAAGAAAAAGAGAAAAAGAAAGAGTATGAGAAAAATTTTGAAGAGATTATAGTTGAAAATTTCCTCAACATGGAAAAGGAAATAGTTAAGTCCAAAAGGCACAAAGAGTTCCATACAGGATAAACCTAAGGAGAAACATGCCAAGACACACACTAATCTAACTAACACAGGCTAAACACAAAGAAAGACTATTAAGAACAGCAAGGGAGAAGCAACAACTAACATACAAGGGAAACCCCATATGCTTAACAGCTGATCTTTCAGTAGAAACTCTGCAGGCCAGAAGGGAATGGAAGGATATATTTAAAGTATTGAAAGGGAAAAATCTACAATGAAGATTACAGTACCCAGCCAGGATCTCATGTTGATGTATGGCAAAACCAATGCAATATTGTAAAGTAAAAATAAAATAAAATGAAAGATTAAATATATATATATATAGATAAATCAAAAGCTTTTCAGACAAGCAAAAGTTAAGAGAATTCAGTACCACCAAACCAGCTTTACAAAAAATGTTAAAGTGACTTACATAGTCAAGAAATACAAAAGAAGAAAAAAGATCTACAAAATCAACCCCAAACAATTAAGAAAATGGCAATAGGAACATATATATCAATAATTACTTTAAATGTAAATGGATTAAATGCTCCAGTCAAGACACAGACTGGCTGAATGGATTCAAAAGCAAGATCCATATATGTGCTGTCTACAAGAAACCCACTTCAGACCTAAAGACACATTGACTGAAAGTGAGAGGATGGAAAAATATATTCCATGCAAATGGGAAGCAAAAGAAAGCTGGAGTAGCAATCCTCATATTAGACAAAATAGACCTTAAAATAAAGATTACAAGCGATAAGGAAGGACACTATATAATGATCAAGGGATCAATCCAAGAGGAAGACATAACAATTGTAAATATCTATGCACTCAACACAGGAGCACCTCAATACCTAATACAAACACTAACAGACATAAAAGGAGAAATTGACAGTAACACAATATAGTAGGAGACTTTAACACTTCACTCACACCAATGGACATATCATCAAAACAGAAAACTAATAAGGAAACACAAGTCTTAAATGATACATTAGAAGAGATGAACCTCACTGATATCTTCAGGACATTCCATCCAAATGCAGAAGAATACACCTTCTCAAGTGCACACCAAACATTCTCCAGGATAGACCACATCTTGGGCCACAAATCAAACCTCAGTAAATTGGGGAAAATTGAAATTGTATCAATCATCTTCTCTGACCACAATGCTGTAAGACTAGATATCAATTACAGAAAAAATAAAAACTGTAAGAAACACAAACACATGGAGATTAAACAACACATTTCTAAATAACCAACAGGTTACTGAAGAAATCAAAAAGGAAATCAAAAAATTTCTAGAAACAAATGGCAAGGAAACATGACAACTCAAAACCTATGAGATGCAGTGAAAACAATACAATCCTACCTCAAGAAACAAGAAAAACAGCAAATACACAACTTTACACCTACAACAACTGGAAAAAGAAGAAGAACAACAACAAAAGAATTAGTGGAAGGAAAGAAATCATAAAGATCTGAGCAGAAATAAATGAAAAAGAAATGAAAGAAATAAGAGTAAAGATTAATAAAACTAAAAGCTGGTTCTTTGAGAAGATAAACAAAATTGACAAGACTTTTGCCAGACTCATCAAGAAAAAAAGAGAGAAGAATCAAATCAACAAAATTAGAAATGAAAGAGGAAAGGTTATTGCAGACAATGCAGAAATACAAAGGATTCTGAGACTATTATGAACAACTGTCTGGCAATAAAATGGTTAACCTGGAAGAAGTGGACAGATCCTTATAAAAGTTCAATCTTCCAAGACTGAACCAGGAAGAAATAGAAATTATGAACAACCCAATTACAAGCACTGAAATTGAAGCTGTGATCAAACATCTCCCAGAAAACAAAAGCCCAGGACCAGATGGCTTCACTGGAGAATTCTATCAAACATTGAGAGAAGAGCTAATGCCTATGCTTTAAAACTCTTTCAAAAAATTGCAGAGGAAGGAACACTTCCAAACTCATTCTATGAGGCCACCATCACCCTGATACCAAAACCAGACAAAGACAATCAAAAAAGAAAATGACAGGGCAATATCACTGATGAAAATAGATGCAAAAATCCTCAACAAAATTTTAGCAAACAGAATTCAGCAACACTTCAAAAAGCTCATACACCATATCAAGTTGGGTTTATTCCAGGAATGCAAGGATTCTTCAATATACACAAATCAATCAATGTGATATACACTATATTAACAAACTGAAAGACGAAACCCGTATGATGACAATTTGACATGACAAATTTGACAATTCATATCAAAAAGCAAAAGACCCTGAATAGTCAAAATAGTCCTGAGAAAGAAGAATGGAGCTGGAGGACTCAACCTTCCTGACTTCAGATTATACAACAAAGCTGTAGTCATGTGCACAAAAGCAGAGATATAGACCAATGGAACAAGATAGAAAGCCCAGAAATAAACCCATGCACTTGTGGGTACCTTATTTCTGAGAAAGGAGGCAAGAATATACAATAGGGCAAAGACAGCCTCTTCAATAAATGGTGCTGGGAAAACTGGACAGCTACCTGTGAAAAAATGAAATTAGAACACTTCCTAACACCATAAACAAAGATAACTCAAAATGGATTCAGACTTAAATATAAGATCAGAAACTACAAAACTCTTAGAGGAAAACATAGGCAGAACACTGGATGACATAAATCAAAGCAAGATCCTCTATGACCCACCTCCTAGAGTAACAGAAATATAAACAAAAGTAAACAAGTGGGACCTGATTAAACTTAAAAGCTTTTGCACAGCAAAGGAAACGATTAGCAAGGTGAAAAGACAACCCTCAGAATGGGAGAAAATAATAGCAAATGAAACAACTGACAAAGGATTAATTTCCAAAATATACAAGCAGCTCATATAACTCAATATCAGAAAAACAAGCAACCCAATAAAAAGTGGGGAAAAAAACTTAGACATTTCTCCAAAGAAGACATATAGATGGCTAACAAACACATGAAAAGATGCTTGAGACTGCCATTATTAGAGAAATGCAAATCAAAACTACAATGAGATATCAGCTACACTGGTCAGAATGGCCATCATCAAAAAGGCTACAAACAGTAAATGCTGGAGAGGGTGTGGAGAAAAGGGAGCACTCTTACACTGTTGGTGGGAATGTAAATGGATACAGCCACTATGGAAGACACTATGGAGATTCCTTTAAAAACTAGAAATAAAACCACCATATGACTCAGCAATCCCACTCCTAGGCATATACACTGAGGAAACTGAAATTGAAAAAGACACATGTACCCCATTGTTCATTGCAGCACTATTTAGAATAAGCTCACACTGGTCAGAATGGCCATCATCAAAAAGGCTACAAACAGTAAATGCTGGAGAGGGTGTGGAGAAAAGGGAGCACTCTTACACTGTTGGTGGGAATGTAAATGGATACAGCCACTATGGAAGACACTATGGAGATTCCTTTAAAAACTAGAAATAAAACCACCATATGACTCAGCAATCCCACTCCTAGGCATATACACTGAGGAAACTGAAATTGAAAAAGACACATGTACCCCATTGTTCATTGCAGCACTATTTAGAATAGCTAGAACATGAAGCAACCTAGATGTCCATCCACAGATGAATGGATATAAAGAAGTTGTGGTACATATACACAATGGACTATTACTCAGCCATATAAAGGAACACATCTGAGTCAGTTCTGATGAGTCAGTTCTGAGTCAGTTCTGATGAACCCAGAATCTATTATACAGAGTGAAGTGAGTCAGAAAGAGAAAGATAAACATCATATTCTAACGCATATATAAGGACTCTAGAAAAATAGAAATGAAGAATTTATTTACAGGGCAGCAGTGGAGAAACAGACATAGAGCATAGACTTATGGACATTGGGAGGGAGGAGGAGAGGGTGAGATGTATGGAAAGACTAACATGGACACGTATATTCAGTTAAGTTTAGTCACTCAGTCATGTCTGACTCTTCACAACCCCTTGAATCACAGCACGCCAGGCCTCCCTGCCCATCCAACTCCTGGAGTTCACTCAGACTCATGTCCATCGAGTCGGTGATGCCATCCAGCCATCTCATCCTCAGTCGTCCCCTTCTCATGCCCTCAATCCCTCCCAGCATCACAGTCTTTTCCAATGAGTCAGCTCTTCACACGAGGTGGCCAAAGTACAGGAGTTTCAGCTTTAGCATCATTCCTTCCAAAGAAATCCCAGGGTTGATCTCCTTTAGGATGGACTGATTGGATCTCCTTGCAGTCCAAGGGACTGTCAAGAGTCTTCTCCAACACCACAGTTCAAAAGCATCAATTCTTCAGTGCTCAGCTTTCTTCACAGTCAAACTCTCACATCCATACATGATCACTGGAAAAACCATAGCCTTGACTAGACGGATCTTTGTTGGCAAAGTAATGTCTCTGCTTTTCAATATGCAATCTAGGTTGGTCATAACTTTTCTTCCAAGGAGTAAATGTCTTTTAATATCATGGCTGCAGTCACCATCTGCAGTGATTTTTGGAGCCCCAAAAAATAAAGTCTGACACTGTTTCCCCATCTATTTCCCATGAAGTGATGGGACCAGATGCCATGATCTTCGTTTTCTGAATGTTGAGCTTTAAGCCAACTTTTTCACTCTCCTCTTTCACTTTCATCAAGAGGCTTTTGAGTTCTTCACTTTCTGCCATAAGGGTGGTGTCATCTGCATATCTCAGGTTATTGAGGTTTCTCCTGGCAATCTTGACTCCAGCTTGTGATTCTTACAGCCCAGTGTTTCTCATGACGTACTCTTCATAGAAGTTAAATAAGCAGGGTGACAATATACAGCCTTGACATACTCCTTTTCCTATTTGGAACCAGTCTATTTTTCCATGTCCAGTTCTAACTGTTGCTTCCTGGCCTGCATACAGATTTCTCAAGAGGCAGGTCAGGTGGTCTGGTATTCCCATCTCTTTCAGAATTTTCCACAGTTTACTGTGATCCACACAGTCAAAGGCTTTGGCATAGTCAATAAAGCAGAAATAGATGTTTTTCTGGAACTCTTTTGCTTTTTCCATGATCCAGTGGATGTTGGCAATTTGATCTCTGGTTCCTCTGCCTTTTCTAAAACCAGCTTAAACATCTGGAAGTTCATGGTTCATGTATTGCTGAAGCCTGGCTTGGAGAATTTTGAGCATTACTTTACTACCATATGAGATGAGTGCAATTGTGTGGTAGTTTGAGCATTCTTTGGCATTGCCTTTCTTAGGGATTGGAATGAAAACTGACCTTTTCCAGTCCTGTGGCCACTGCTGAGGTTTCCAAATTTGCTGGCATATTGAGTACAGCACTTTCACAGCATCATCTTTCAGGATTTGAAATAGCTCCACTGGAATTCCATGACCTCCACTAGCTTTGTTCGTAGTGATGCTTTCTAAGGCCCACTTGACTTCACATTCCAGGATGTCTGGCTCTAGGTGAGTGATCACACCATCGTGATTAAACTTATATTACCATGTGTAAAATAGATAGCCAGTGGGAATTTGCTGTATGGCTCAGGAAACTCAAACAGGGACTCGGTATCAACCTAGATGGGTGCGATGGGGCAGGAGACAGGAGGGAGTTTCAAAAGGGAGGGGATATATGTATACCTATGGCTGATTCATGTTGAGGTTTGACAGAAAACAGCAAAATTCTATATAGAAATTATCCTTCAATAAAAAAAAATAAATTAAAAAAAGAGTCTCCAAATAGTTGTTCCAGGCTTCCCTGGTAGCTCAAATGGTAGAGAATCCATCTGCAGTGAAGGAGGTCTGGGTTCAATTGTTTGGTCTGGAAGATCCATAGAGAAGGAAATGGCAACCCACTGCAGTATTCTTGCCTGGGAAGTCCCACGGACTGTGGAGCCTGGCAGTCTACATTCCATGGGGTTGCAAGAAGTTGGACAAGACTAAGAGACTAACACTTTAATCTTTTTTTTTTCCAAATAGCTCTTCCACATTTTTTCATCAGAGAGGCATGGAGACTAGGCAGGGGAAAACAGCTTGATGGCTGCACTCAATCTCTCCACTAACATTACGAGCTGTTTAACTCTGGCCCCTTCACTTGCCCTCTTCCTGCTGAAAAAGTGAGGTCGTGCAGACAACCAGGACCAACCTTTTTGGAAGGGTATTTGGTGATTATTTCATGTCACTGCCCATGTCCCTTGAAAGTCCTACTCACTTCTTCAAGTGGCTCATTAGAATATCAATTCAAATATATGCAGTGGACTCATGACTTCTCAGTGAAGAATCCAGGAAAGTTTAACTGTCTTCCTATTGTTACACTTCATTGCCATTTAGGTAATCCCATTAGTTGGCATCACACTGACATTCAGTGTGTAAAGATCAACCCTAATCTCTCTTAGAATCCTATGAAGAGGGCTTCAGAATAAGCGAAGAACTCCACATTATCATTTCTGTTCTGAATCAATGTAGGTTCCTTTCCACTGCCCAGCAAATTCCTTCTGAAAAGGAATTGAATTGGTGATCTGCTGACTGATTAACCTCTTTTAGGTTGAATACTTTGCTCAGTGCTAGTGATAGAAAGATGAAAACATCAGCATCTTAGCCTCATATTCTAGATTTATCACTGGGTGTGCAGTTTGACTGACTTCTCGATGTTACAAATGACAGTCGTGTAACTGTTTTTTTCCCCAAGATCACTTTAAGAAGTTCAGCAGTGTGATGTGTCAAGTGTCAACCTCCTCACGCAGCATGGTTTAGAGGCTCAAGCGTTTATAAAAGGCAAGGGAAGGCTGTTAGGTGATGTTTTCATGTTATAGATCACAGGCGGTCTGGAGAGCTGGTGTGGCATCTGGGGCTTGAAGGGAGTCTGTATTTTAGCATCTCCATTAGTAATCTCCTCACTGCTCCTTTACTGTTTGTAGTGTGGCTCCCTTCACCACATTCATACTTGTTTGTGCAAAAGGCTTTCACAATGCAGAGCATGGATTAAAATGTGTGCAGACTTCCTAATCCTCTGAGCTTGTCCATTTGTCTTTTATCTCAAAGTCAGTCAAGGAGAAAACCCCTGTCTATTTCTAATTCTAGCTGGTTATAAACTGTAGGCAGATCTATCATTATAGAACAAAGCTCAAGAAAAGAAAATATATCTTCTTCCAAGTACTTAGTCTCAAACTTTTCCAGTTTAAGGATGTTTTAGATCAAGAGTAGTGTAAAGAAAGGCAAACCCAGGGTAAAATAATAAAAAAGCCTGTAGACTTTATTATTTATACCATTTGAGAAAATACATATAATTTGACTCTTCTGTGCCATGCTATTCCACATTTACCCTGAAATAATGTTAATGGGGAGGCAGATTTCTTTCTCAGAGCTATGGAATTTTGCAGTGTGCCTAATGTGGGGAGGGATGGTGGAAGAAAAATGGAAGGAGATGATATTGGAGAGGTAGGTGGCAATGACAGGTAACAGCGAGCTTCATGAGCTTCAACTTGAAGGAGTTCCGTTTTATTCAGAAGATAGTGGGAAAATATTAAAGGGTTTTCATTAGAAAAGTGATATTTTAAATATACAGCTGTTTTCATATATACATACAATGATTATCTTTCCTTTCAAGTTTTCAAGTTTATGTTTACAAATGTAATTTTCATGCCGTGAATGAAGTGAAGTAAAAGTCGCTCAGTTATGTCTGACTCTTTGACTCTTTACAACCCCATGGACTATACAGTCCATGGAATTCTCTAGGCCAGACTACTGGAATGGGTAGCAGGTCCCTTCTCCAGAGGTTCTTCCCAACCCAGGGATCGAATCCAGGTCTCTCTTATTGCAGGCAGATTCTTTACCAGGAATCCAGATTTACCTTGCCACAAGGAAAATCCAGGAATACTGGAATGGGTTGCCTATCCCTTCTCCAGTGGATTTTCCTGACCCAGGAATTGAATCAGGTTCTCCCACATTGCAGGCAGATTCTTTACCAACTGACTATCATGCTAGTCCACTAAGAAAACTTTCCTTCACTGGTCAACTGCTAGAAATTCATATTACATCATATTTTTTATGTTGCTTGTTTGTTCTTTTTTTTTTTGCTACACTAGGTCTTATTTGTAGCATATGGGATCTAGTTCCCTGACCAGGGATTGAACCCAACCTCCCTGCATTGGGAGCGCAGAGTCTTAACCATTGGACCACCAGGGAGGTCCCTTATCATGTATTTTTAATTATCCATATACCTCTCTGAATATCCCTCCAGACTATAGAGTCAAGGACTGAATCTTCTTTCCACTTAACTCTTGTCATCTGGTATACAGCTTGATATAAACAGAAACTAAACCAAGAATCTTCCCACCAATATCTTCCAAAGGCTTTGAGGATTCTCTTTCGTATTTCAACCTTGAGAAGCAGTATTTCCTCTTTACTTCTCTAAAGTAGTGAGCTGCTGTGATATCCTCAGCCCTATATATATGTGTGTGTGTGTATATATATATATATATATATATATATATATATATTCAAGGAACCGTTAACCAGTTCATATCAGCTCCAGGAACAGTTCTGACTTCCAATCAGGGGGTGTGCATTGGTCCAAGTACTCAATACACAGAAATGAAAAGTTAGTCTCTTCTGCTCACACAGCACACAAACTGAGTGCAGATATAAATCTTACATATGTGTTGAAATTACGGCTCACCATCTGGTCACTCAATTCAGTTTTACCTGTCTGAATATATCAATCCAGCTTCACAAGGGAAAGACCTGACTTTCATTTTCCTCTGCCACCTGGGGCTGATGTAGGGAGTGTAATTGTGTAAGGTTGAGATTAGGCTCTGTCCTCCTAAAAAACAGGAAGTTGCCCTGGCTTCTCTAGCCTCACCTTCCTTTTCCTCTGTTTAATTCACAGTCCTTCCTCAATCTAGGCCATCCCCAATATGTTATGGGGTAACTTAACCCTGTCTGTAAGGATCAACCCTAATCTCTCCCAGAATCCTACCAGGAGGCTTTCCAAAGAAATAATGAACACCACATTTCTGTTTCTTTTCTTAATTGTTTTTATTGATGGATAGTTGATTTACAATGTTGTGTTAATTTTTTTTTTTGTACAGCAAAGTGATTACATACATTCTTTTTTTAAATATCATTTTCCATTATAGTTTGTCACAGGATAATGAATATGGTTCCCTGTGCTATATGATAGGACCTTGTTGTTTATCCATTCTCTATATAATAGTTTGTATCTGTTAACCCCAAACTCCTACTCCATCCTTCCTCCAACCCTGCCCTTGGCAACCATAAGTCTAGAGAACAACAGTTCTGAAATGCACCTAAATTTTATGAAAATAATTTCAAAAATATTAATAAAATCTGTAGTACTTGTCTGTATTAGCTTTTATATATTAACTATCAAATATTGATTATTGCTGAATTGAAGTAGACTCACTCACAGGTACATTAATTCTGAAAAGAGAAAAGCTACACCAGGAGTATTACAATTTGCAGGAATTGAGGGGATAACTATTCAAATAAATAAATAAATAAAACCTGTTGGAAGGATAAATGATGCCCATAAATTAACTTTACCTTGGTCAAGGAAAGGTGAAGCTAACAGAGGAAAGAGAATCTCAGAAAGAGAAATTAAAGTCAACATGCTTCTGGCTTCTTGAAGATGCCCCCTGAGTTGACTAATTACCTGCAAGGAGATTAGGAAGGATTGTGAACTTCTCTTGCTTTGTGGGGGTAAAGTGGAAGCACCACCTTGTTACTCTACTGGGAGGTTTAGAAATTGGCTTAGGAAAAGAATTGCTGAGGTATTGGGAATGAAAAACAGAGGGCAAAAACCTCCTGAGCAGTAATAAGCAGGGAGACAACTACCTTAGATCATAGCTTCTCAGCTGGCTAAAAAAATCATGATCTGAATCCAGAACAAGTCTGGGGGTTTCTTTCCTCTTCCACTTTTTCCTTTCTTCCTCCCTACCTCCCTTTGTTCTTCCCTCTCTTACCCCTTTTGTCATCCAATGAGTAAACATCTATTACGTGATGGGCACTTCCCAGGCACTGGAAACATAGAATAAGACATCTCAGTAACAAATGACATTAACTCAAACAGAGTAAGACGGAGAAAATATTTTCACCAAATTTCTCTTAGGAAAGAAATTGTGCTACTTTGTAAAAGCCATTCTTGATGAATGAATGGTATAGAAAGTGATAACCTGGCAGGTCTCCATATGACTGGGGACTACATATGAATGAAGCAAAGGGAAAGTGAAAGTGGAGAGTGAAAAAGTTGGCTTAAAGCTCAACATTCAGAAAACAAAGATCATGGCATCTGGTCCCATCACTTCATGGCAAATAAATGGGGAAACAATGGAAACTGTGTCAGACTATTTTTCTGGGCTCCAAAATCACTGCAGATGGTGACTGCAGCCATGAAATTAAAAGACGCTTACTCCTTGGAAGAAAAGTTATGACCAACCTAGATAGCATATTCAAAAGCAGAGATATTACTTTGCCAACAAAGATCCGTCTAGTCAAGGCTATGGTTTTTCCAGTGGTCATGTATGGATAAGAGTTGGACTGTGAAGAAGGGTGAGCACCCAAGAATTGATGCTTTTGAACTGTGGTGTTGGAGAAGACTCTTGAGAGTCCCTTGGACTGCAAGGAGATCCAACCAGTCCATTCTGAAGGAGATCAGCCCTGGGATTTCTTTGGAAGGAATGATGCTAAAGCTGAAGCTCCAGTACTTTGGCCACCTCTTGCGAAGAGTTGACTCATTGGAAAAGACCCTGATGCTGGGAGGTATTGGGGGCAGGAGGAGAAGGAGACGACAGAGGATGAGATGGCTGGATGGCATCTCTGACTCGATGGACGTGAGTCTGAGTGAACTCCGGGAGTTGGTGATGGACAGGGAGGCCTGGCGTGCTGTGATTCATGGGGTCGCAAACAGTCAGACATGACTGAGTGACTGAACTGAACTGAAGAAGAGGGGGTGGTGGTGGAGGGAGTGATCAAGACGGTGAGAAGCTGTGTTCAGCAATGTGAGCCTTCACCAGAGGCTCAAGTGTTCAGTGTAGATTTCTTGTTAAAACCAATAGAGGGGTTCAGTTTTATGTATAGGATGTCACAGAGCACAAGAGAAACAGTATGCAAAGAGGTCAGCAGTGACCAGAGAGAAAGATGAGAATGACACCATAGGGATTCATGGGGAAAGTTCTATCCCATCACAGGTCACACAACTGAAGTCCAGATTGGCAAAATTCAGGGGGCTTCTGGTCTACACTGGGGTTTCATATTCAGTTGGTCGTAGAAGTGCATTTGAAATCATCTGAGAATAGAGGGAAAATACATACTGCAAAGTCCAGCCCATCAGATGGTGAATCAATAACACCATATACTTTATATCATATATAATTGTATAGCCCCAAGTATTCATATATTCATAAATAGGTTTCAAAAAAATCCTTGAACTCCTTGAAATTACATGCAAATTATAATTATATATACATGAAATAGATATATGAAATATAAATATATGTGAAAATGTGTGTGTGTGTTAGTCGCTCAGTGGTGTCCAACTCTTTGTCACCCCAGGGACTGTAGCCTACCAGGCTCCTCTGTCCATGGAATTCTCCAGGCAAGAATACTAGAATGGGTAGCCATTCTCTTCTCAAGGGGATCTTCCCAACCCAAGGATTGAACCCTGGTCTCTTGTATTGCAAGCAGATTCTTTATGATCTGAGCCACCAGGAAAATTGTTAACAGTAAAAAAATAACTAGCATCTATTCAATGTTTACTATGTATTATTTTACTAAAAGCTTAATACATAATTGTTTCATATTTATAATTCTGTAGTAAAAAAAAAAAAAAAAAAAAAACTTGAAAACCGAAGACTGTGACTCACCCTATCCAGGTCACACAACTAATGAGTAGCAGGCATGGACTTGGACTCATGCCACAGTTATTAGCCTACATCCTTAATGGCCTCCAACCATTTGCCCTCTGAACTTCAGTGAATCTCAAGTCAGACTTTGTGACCATTTCAAATGTTTTCTCCCAGAGAGAAAGATTAGAGAAATGGACTAGGTGCCTAGTGGGGCTCAGATTCTGCTAATATTTTCTGAGGGTTTAAACCTTCCAAGGACTTGGGAAAAAAATCCCATTCCATCCTCTTATCCTATTTCATTGAGGGCAATAGGTATAAATATCTCTGGCATTTGTAATGCTGACTCAGAGTGGTCATATCACACTGCTTTAGGTAAGTGACACAAGGGGTCTGGCACCTAGGTCTTCTGCTCCACCAGCTGTTGCCCAAGCTGAAGTCAGGCTGGTAGATTCTTAACTTGGAGAGGAGTCATCCAGAAGGCCTGCTGAACTGCTGTTATGAGATCCATCAAATCAAACTGCAGTTTGAATCCTGCAAAAGAAGGGACCTCAGAGACATGGCTTTATTGCTGTACAATGTGCACAAAGCACTAGGAGAGAACAGAGTCACTGCAGGCATTTGACTCTGAGCTTGCCAACTTGGGTGTCCTGAGAGAATCACCATCACACCCTTTACAAACTTCATAGGGTCATCTTACTTGCTAGACCCTGGCTGATATTCCCTCAGCTTGCTGTAGGGATAGTTTAGTAAGCCATATATGCAATTCCTGGGGAAGAACAAAAGGTAATGCAGATGAAATGTACCCTCCTTACAAACAAGTCTGTGCTCATGGTTAGAGTGAAGGCCCTGAGGGTGAGTAAACCCCAGAAATTCCAAGGGAGAAGAGAACCACAGAGCCATCATAATAAAGGGAAGACCAAAGAGGACAGTGGAAAAGTTTGCTTAAAACTCAACATTCAGAAAACTAAGATCATGGCGTCTGGTCCCATCACTTCATGGGAAATAGATGGGGAAACAGCGGAAACAGTGAGAGACTTTATTTTTCTGGGCTCCAAAATCACTGCAGATGGTGACTGCAGCCATGAAATTAAAAGACGCTTACTCCTTGGAAGGAAAGTTATGACCAACCTAGACAGAATATTAAAAAGCAGAGACATTACTTTGTCAACAAAGGTCTGTCTAGTCAAGGCTATGGTTTTTCCAGTAGTCATGTATGGATTGAGAGTTGGACTATAAAGAAAGCTGAGTGCTGAAGAATTGATGCTTTTGAACTGTGGTGTTGAAGAAGACTCTTGAGAATACCTTGGACTGCAAGGAGATCCAATCAGTCCATCCTAAAGGAGATCAGTCCTGAATATTCACTAGAAGGACTGATGCCAAAGCTGAAACTCCAATACTTTGGTCACCTGATGCGAAAAACTGACTCATCTGAAAAGATCTTGATGCTGGGGAAAATTGAAGGCAGGAGGAGAAGAGGCCAACAGAGGATGATATGGTTGGATGGCATCACTGATTCAATGGACATGAGTCTGAGCAAGCTCCAGGAGTTAGTGATGGATAGGGAAGCCTGGCATGCTGCAGTCCATGGCTGTGACCATGGGGTCACAAAGAGTCAGACAAAATTGAGCAACTGAATTGAACTGATCCAGATCCCAGTTGGAATTCCATCACCAAACTGAGGGAGGAAGAAGACATAGCTGGATAATTTCTTTAGCACCTGGTTGAACAGAAGTGATTAGGATGGCATTTCACTGAGCATTCCCTAATGGCTCAGTGGGTAAAGAATCTGCCTGCAATGCAGGAGACAGAGGAGACATGAGTTTGATCCCTGGGTCAGGAAGATTCCCTTAAGGAGGAAATAGCAATCCATTCTAGTATTCTTGCCTGGAAAATTCCATAGGCAAAGGAGCCTAGCAGGCTACAGTCCATGGGGTCTTAAAGAGTTGGCCACAACTGAGCGACTAAGCATGTATGCATCACTCACCATTGCTTAGTTGGAATAGAAACACAGTTCAGCATTCTTTAAGCAAGAAATAAAAGAGCAGAAGAATTCTTGGGAAAGAGCCACCACAAAAGTACCATTGTTCTCTTCTCTCTGCTTTAGGGGAGAGGGTGACATATTACAACAGAAGTAACACCTGAAGGCATTTAAGAACTGGTTTAACAGTGACTTTATTGGCTGTTTGTCATGTACTTATTGACTAAGCAACAGTGGAAGGAAAAAGAAAGCTTTCTGAATTGCCTGGGTAAGTAGATAGGACTGCTAAAGAGACACAGCATCAGACTTATAGAAAAAGACCCCATAGCAAACTCTAGTGCTGTGGTTCTCAAAGTCCAACAGCAGCAACTAGGAGCTTGTTAGAAATTCAGATTCTCAGGTCCCACACCAGACATACCAAATCATAAATTCTGAGGGCCCAGCAATCTGTTTTAATGGACCCTCTAGGGGATTCTAATGTAAGCTAAAGTGTGAGAAGCTCAGTCATTCAATCATGTCCGATTCTTTGTAACCCTTTGGACTATAGCCTGCCAGGCTCCTCTGCCATGGCATTTTTCAGGCAATGATACTAGAATGGTCTGCCATTTCCTCCTCCAGGGGATGTTCCCAGACCCAGGGATCGATCCGGCATCTCCTGTGTCTCCCCCTGCATTGCAAGTGGACTCTTCACCTGCTGAGCCAACAGAGAAGTCTTTTTATAGTATTTATTTTGGTCATGCTGGGTCTTTGTTGCTGCTGGGGCTTTTCTCTAGTTGCAGCAAAGTGGGGGCTACTCTCTAGTTACAGTGCTTGGACCTCTCATTGCAGTGGCTTCTCTTGTGGAGCACAGCTCTAGGGTGCTCAGGCTTCAGTAGTTGTGGTTCCCAGGCTTTAGAGCACAGGCTTAATAGTTGTGGTGCATGGGCTTAGTTGCTCTGCAGCATGTGGTATCTTCCTGGATCAGGGATCAAACCCATGTCTCCTGTATTGGCAGGAGGATGCTTTACCACTGAAGCTTAGCATAATAAAAAAGACTCTTAACTCAGGGTCTGACAGACAAGAGTTGGGGGTCCACTTTGGACCCTAATTCATGGTAAAATTTTGGGTGAGGTTCTTAAATGCTGAGCTGTGACTTTATTATACTCTGTGAAACTAAGACTGGTAGTAACAGGGTGGTATAAAGGAAAATAAATAGGAATAGTCACTTGATCCCTGATCAGTCAGCAAATGGTAGCTTCTGTTCATGAAAGTGAAAGTCACTCAGTCGTGTCCAACTCTTTGTGACCCATGGACTGTCCATGGAATTCTCTAGGCCAGAATACTGGACTGGGTAGCATTTCCCTTCTCCAGGGGATCTTCCCAACCTAGGGATTGAACCCAGGTCACCCGCATTACAGGCGGATTCTTTACCAACTGAGCCCCAAGGGAAACCCAAAAATATTGGGATGGGTAGCTTATCCCTTCTCCAGGGGATTTTCCTGACCCAAAAATCAAACCGGGGTCTCCCGTATTGCAGGCAGACTCTACCAACTGAGCTCTCAGGGAAGCCATACGGGGTCATTCAAAAGACCACAGTTAGACCACTTCATACTAAACAAGGTTTTAGGCAAGCTTTTCCTGTAAACCAGCACATATCTAAGCATCATTACTCTTAATAAAGCTTTGTTTATCATAGAATGAACCACCTGCTTCAGAATTACCTGGTGTGTCAGTTTAAAAACACAGCTATCCAGTATTCATTTCAATCCTACTTAATCTGCATCTTGCAAAGTGTGGTCTGGTTATCTAAAAGCTTCAGACTTGTTCCCTGAAGATGCTTCAGCAGACTGAGATGTAATAATCATCTATTAAAATGAAGAGATAAGATAAGGCTCAGCTTAGCTGTTGTTTATCGGAATCACTCTCTTACAGAAAGAGGCTGAAGGAGGCAGACATGTGGTCTCAATGTTACACTGGGAAGTAGAACCAAGAAGTGAACTTGACTCCCCTGTTCACCACCCTTACTTGTGGTGGGTGATAGGTAGCTTCCTGGATTTCTCTCAGCTGGCCAGCCTAAAATTGAGGCAGTTTTACTGATTTCTGAGGGAAAGTGCTCCTGGTATAGAAGAAGAGAACTGGGTTCATGGGAGCCTGTGATTGCAAAAGATGCATTAAGTGGAAAAGTCTTAAGTTTGGTTTTCCAGAAAGATGTGGTACCTTTTTTATGGAGTCTGTAATGTCTTAGCCTGGGCATAGCTCAAAAACTTTATCCTGTTTCTTTATCTCCTACTCCAACCAAGACTGCCAGTTAATAAGCTATTCTTCAGGACCTCTGGTTTCAGAGGAAGAAATGGCCATTTGGGCATGTTCAGGATGTACTCAATGTAGAGAAGGGAAGAAGAGGGGACTGGGGGAAAGAGGCTTGAAACTCAAGTGACTCAGACAAGCCCAAACCACCAAGACACCAGTATGCAATTCTGTAAGTCCCCTTACTGAGGAATACATCAAACAAAACTCAAAGCAGAATATCCCAAAATGTCAATACTAGCTAACATTTGTTATGCCTCCTTATATGCTAGGAGCTTTATATTTATTATCTCATTGAAACATTACTACAGTCATAAGACTAAGTACTAACTGTGTTCTAAGTTTTGAACTCAGGCAATACAACTGACATGTCCAAGCCCTAAACTCTTGCTACTCAAAGAGTAATTCTTGGACCAGCATCCCCCAAGAGATTGTGAGAACACTTTCAGACACACCCCAGACCTACTTAAGCAGATTACGCATTTTAACAGAAATTTGTGGGTAAAGTTTGAGAAGGACTGCTTTAAAGCAGAAGGGTCTTCTGCAAGTGTGCTCTAGTACCCTCAACATCAAAAACCCCTGTGGATGCTGGAGAACTATGCAGATTCCAGACTAACCAGCAATCTCTGCAGCTAGGGTCAAAGATGCTGCAGCCTCAACAAGCTCTCCAGGTGATTGCTATATATGCTTAATTTTGAGAATCACTGCCTTTGGTTCTCCTGCTTCTGCCCCTCCCTTGCCAGTTAAAGGAATAAAAAGGTCAAATTGGAACCGGTGAATTCTCTATCTGCAACGATGACAAGAAGAATCGGGAGAATAGCTCAGACAGCCGAAGCAGGAAGGGCCAAGGAGAAACCTTCTCTCTCTTGACTTCAATGTTTTCCAGTTCAGACTGTGCCATGGACATTGGAAGCTTTCTTTTTTGTTTTGTTTTTATAGAATACCTTTATGAAAACCTGTACTTTTTCTAGTCACTGACTCCAAGGCCAGTGCTCAAGTTATTTCTTTACCCTGCACTGGTTTATATAATACTTTCCTCCTCCCAAACCTAAAAATGGAAAGTGGAGTCTCAACCTGTTTCAAAACACTCCAGAGGAAGGTACCAAGTTAAGGAAAGTACCATGTTGATCAGGCTGACATGGCATACCTGAGAGATGGATATGATGACCGTGATATTTTTGTCCTTAAGCACAACTCATCAGGATCCGTAAACAACGCTGATTAAGTTCTTGTCTAAGTTCTACATTCTCACTACAGAAACCCCAGGAGTGGCGGCTGCAGCAAAGCGCAAGAAAGGAACCTTGAGCCGTGAGTATCATTCTGAGCACAAGTTACTCTGCTGCCTCTAGGAAAGTTGCTTAATTTATTCAAGCCATGGTTTTCCCATTGGTTCAGGTGCTGCAGTTTCAGCCATCTCGCGAGACCAGGAAGTCATGTAAACAAGCGGTCAGAAGCAATCAGCCAGAAGTGCGCTGTACAGGGCAGGCTTCTCCGGAGGGTTCACCGGTGCGGGTCTCCCCAAGCACCATACCAGCCAAATGGAACGCAGCTATGACTGAATTTGACCCCAGATACAGTCTTTCAGAGGCTTTACAGCATATAGTAACGTTTAGGGCTTGTTGGCCACTGAGGGTCAACATGTTCACTCCCTGCAGGGAACTGGCCAGAAACAGATGAAGGAGACCCAATAGCAGTTGATGACCTCAGTGGTATTACTCCGACTGAGAATGAGTGCTAAGCTGCTGAGCTTCCCAAGAACAAGCTGAGGACATCAGGCCGAAGAGGAACTGGTATTTTTCCTAAAGGTAATAAAGCTGAAAAAAGATTCTAAGGAAGATGCACTATTATTTTGGTAAAACGTGGAAGAAACTTTTGATGCTAGTAGATGGGGATGGATAGTCACTTTGTTTATTTCTTTGGTGGGAGAAAAGGTAAGGATTTTAAGTAATGTATCCTTAGATTTATTTTATTTTCCCCCCCAAAAGGGGAAAAAAGTTCGTATTTATATAATTTAATGTTCATATTTGTATAATTTACTTGATTTTTACTGTCAGAAATATGTGTATTAAAGTATTAAATAATCAGTTTCCCTTGATTTTAAATGTTATGTTGTACACTCTTACAATTTACTGTTAATACCAGCATTTTATTCAGATTTTTTTTACACAATATATATTTTTTTAAGATTTTAATTGTAGATATGACAAACACTAATATGAAAGTGCAATGGTTTGGGTGACACCTCTGGCTCCTTAAGGGCAAAAATCTA
Organism: Aepyceros melampus; assembly: GCA_006408695.1. NCBI lineage: Eukaryota > Metazoa > Chordata > Mammalia > Artiodactyla > Bovidae > Aepyceros > Aepyceros melampus. The sequence goes on along the minus strand of SJXQ01004594.1, from coordinate 373,308 downwards.
TTCTCCATTTCCAGGCATATGAGGGTTTTCAAATAGATGTTTATTGACTTGATATTGGTTCTCAAGGTGTGGCCCCCAGCCAATAGCATCAGTATCACCTGGGAACTTGTTAGAAATGCAAATTCCCAGACTCTACCCCAGATCTACTAAATCAGGGTTTTAGTAAACCGTCCAGATGATTCTGATGACGCCTACGTCTTGAGAGTCTCTGATTTAAAATTTACTCTTAATTGGTGCCACTGACTAGGGTCTGAGCAGTAATTCAGTCCTGATGTTTTCACGTTATATTCCTCATATTTATAGGTATTAAACTAGTGCACTTCCAAGTACAGCAAGCTCCACAACCAGCAATGAGGAATATGGTGATACAGATGCTACAATCAAGGTGAAGATACAATTGACTAAAGCTGTCGCTGAGTAAAATCCAGGTGCACCCTGCAGGTAAGTGGAGGACCATTCTGGTTTTTTTGTATTCATCCTGTGTTTTGGAGCCTGTTGATTGTATGTTTCATTCTGTACTAATAGTTTAAATGGTTCAGAAAAATCCGGTTTGAACAATGATTTGATGCAATATGACTTGCCTATATAACCTTCATATAATGCCTTCAGTTAATATTATAATATCAAGGGAGAAAGCAGTACACTGCTAAATAAAAGGAATCTGCCACTTAGTTGTTCTCAGAGTGTGCATGTGTGATATCTTTATCTCGGAGCATAGAAAGGGGAATGCTTTTATGAGCTTCTTTGGTGCACAGGAGCAATCCATCTCCACAGAATCCTGGTTTGGTAGTGCCTATTACTTTAGCATAATTAATACTTTTGCTTATTAACCTACAGTTCTCTTATGATCTTAAAAATGTAGCTTATTAGTCATCATCATGATCATATTGTGCCTGAAAGAATTAACCACAGCTACAGAACTTCTGCATCAGTGTTCCTTTCTCATAAGGTAGCAATGCTTAGAACAAAATGTGGGCCACTGCTTAGTGGTTGATTTGTGAGAGCTTATAAATTGTTGCTTGATTTTCTGGGTGACATGCAATTATTAAGTCCTTCATGGAAAACTCAGAATATTTTTCCCATTTATTTCAAAGTTCTGTGTACTAATATACTGAATTAGGCTCTATTTACTCATAGTAAGTGTGTACATGTTCTCTCTTTGGTCTCGGAAAAGCCATATGAAACCAAAATTTTCTGTACATTTACACATGCAAGTAGCTTATATAACCATAAGTGTGTGTGTGTATCTGTGCATAAGCTGATTATTTAGAAGGTTAACAAAAAATTAAATAATTTTTAAGTGAATTGCTATAAATTGACCTTGATTTTTAAAATTCACAACCAAATGTTAGAAATTCATCAACATTCATGGGATTTACTGAGTCTCCTCTTCTATTTTAGCAGATTGAGTCTTACCTCTGAGGTTAAAGCCTTTGAATTTTCTATAGGCCCAGTTCTTTCTTTATTGTTCATAAGATGCTTGCTTCCCATCCAGTGGGCTAGAGTTGACAAAACTCAACCATGTATGAGGTACTATATTAAGCACAGATTTTTGCATGACAGAATTTAGCATGTCCTGCCTTCCTGGCTGTAACCATCTGATGGGATAGTACAAACACTAACTGGTCAGCAACATCCATTTCCTCTTCTTCCTGGCCAGGCATTTAGCAGCTTCCATTTGCTGCTACATGTGACTCATGGCTGAGTTCTGCCAATGAGTGGTACAGGGAATGAGCAAAAATGAAGTGCACCATTGCAGGCCTAGCCGCAAAACCCTCCCATGTACCTACCTCTGCACGTAATTTCATGTTCTTTACACTTCCTAATTGATACACTATGACAAAAGTTATTGAAAGTGTCTTCAGTGAGAAGAAGTTAAACTATTGGACATGACCTTGTATGTGGGGAGCCTCAAGTCTCAGGAAAGTCCCCAGAGAAAGATGAGAAAAAAATATATTTTTTATATTTTATATTTATATATATTTTATATATGTGTATATATATATACAAATATATATTTGTACTTGGTTTGGTCATTTCTTAAGAGTTAGTAGTTTTGCCTAAATGAGGGAAAACTCCAGAAGAACTTCAGCTGGGTATAGTGGAGACAAAACTATCAAAAATTAAAGGAAAGTGTGAGGTTTTAAAGACTGTAAGTGGTGTATTTTATTTGTATTAACACAGAAGGAATAAACTAGGGCATTAAAGTCCATACAAGTGTCTTTTGCAATTTTAGATCCACATAACAATAACAGTAATTGTTTGTTGTACACAGTGCTTGGCTTCTTTTGGTATAGTCTTTGAAATCCTTGGCTTTTGTTTAAAAGCCAAAGGGTGATCTTAAAGAGTTGCTTTGTTTTTGAATAGAAGTTGGTCATTTTGGACTTTCTTTGAACAGTTGTGTACATGGATGGGGTGGGTGGGAGCACTCTGACAAAAGTGACACAGGATAAGGAAGTTCCTTGTCTAAATCTAGAGAATTTTAAAATAATAATAAAAGCAATTAAAAATTGGTCTGCTTTTCACTATGGCCATATGCCATTAATTCTAAACAATGACAATAAAAAAAATACTTTCTCTACCAGAGCAGACTGCTCACATAACTGACTCTCTTTATCCCTCAACCCAGTTTCTTAAACTACTAGGCACCTGAAGTATTTTTAAGGACAGTTTTCAAGAGCTTTCAGTGTAATAGGAGATGTGTCCTACTAGGAAATATAATCACAGAATTTTTGAGTAAAACATAGGCTATTATTTCTGTCCTGAAAAGTGGAACCAGTGATTCCAGGAAAGCTTTATGCAAGAGCTTGTTCTTAATATTTGTAAAAGGTCCTGAGCAATACAGTATAATTAAGAAGGAAATATTTTATACATTGTACAAAGAAGATGGCAAACCTCAAAACTAAATTAATGAACCAAGAATGGGAGATGACATTAGGTAGAATCCACTAAATAGCATGTCAGTCATATTGAGGTAGCTGACACGAAACTCATTTGACAAGTGTCAGTTTTCTCTTGTGTTTGGAAGGAAATTATTAGGTCTCTATGAGGAATATTCATACCACATGGTCAAAGCAGCACTTCTAGAAATACCACCACTCAGCTATGAGTAAGGAAGTGCTATGGTTTTGGATAGGGGAAATATTGAAGGTACCTCATCATAATTCTTATGGAACAAGTGATTGATGTTAAGGTTATGGGTTTTGTAGAGCCCTGCTACGTGGCACAGTAGTTGTTGCATACAACTGAAAGGTGGAGAAGCAGTCTTACAGTCTTGACTGTGTTGAACTGCCAATAGCAAGTCTGAGCCTAGGAATGCTTTCAGGGCTTACTGTAGGTCTCCAAATGCCAGATACTAAGTCTCAGTTTGACCTCTACCTTTTACCAGAGATCCACAAACTCTAGATTTTCATTCTCTCTCTTCCCATTACTGAACCTCATTCAAATAAGGTATCACTTAAGACTCACACTTCTCTGCCAACACAGATCAAAGCATATGGGCATTTGAGAGCGAGTATGATTGTTTGGTTAAGACACACATAGAAAAGTTTAGGAGATAACATTTGGAATTGAGAAAAATGAGCATTCAGTACCACTTTAAATAACGGGAACTACTTTGATATCTAATGAACCTTCATTTGCCACGGCATAAACCACGGTCATCAGATCTCAGTAAGAACAGAAGTCTACTTCTCATCCCTGAACATTTCTTCATGAGTCTTCAGTGAGCTGTTACTTTGTGCATGATAGTATCATGAATAAGCCACTTCATCATTATCTTGGCCAGTTTCAAAATGGGATATGTCAATAATGAAAGTGACCTTGCCCCTGATGTGGTCCTTGCCCTGCTGCAAATACATGGTGCAGTTCTTTAGAGACAATTTGGATGGAAGGAATAGTCATCTAATCCATTCTTACCTTCCCTGATTTGAGACACAGAATTAGAACTTCCTTGGCAGGGAGCTAAGGAAAGCTTGCCCAACAAAGGCTTTGTGCAAATTCCCATCCCTCTGTGCCAACCAAATGGACCAATGTTTGTTGAAACCTTTTCTTTTTTTCCCCAAGTGTAGCTTCCAAAACCAAAGAAAGAGAAGAGAAACCACCCAGGAGGGACTCTTGGGTGGGTAATGAGGGACCCTATTTGTTAATAAGGGAATGCTGGGTGGCAGATGGGCCCTACATTTGAGCCAGAATTGCAATTCTGTCAAGATCCCCATTGGTAGGTCCAGGGCTCCCAGAATTCAAGTTCAAAGCTTTTTACACTGAGAAATGACAAAACCCTCCCCATTCAAGCTCTCTAGACAGACAAACTTGTAAGTGGAATTTTAAACAAGTTCTGGCAAGTTTCTAAAACTCTTAATTTTTAAAAAAATCCATTAAATAAAATCCTTTCAGAAGATCAGCATTTCTTTTAGCATGGCTGAAGTTTTTTTAATGTGCCTCTCAGAGGCATAAACAATCGATATGACCATTAATTTGGAGGCCTTCCTCTCTGGCAGTGGTGCAAATTGAAAACTAATCATTTGAAAGACGTTCTGACTAATCGGGTCAGGGGGAAAATGAATAGTATTCCTCAGAGTCCAGTCAGCGGCTTTATTTGCTGTGATTTTTAATTTAAGGGGAAAAAACAGAAGGAGAAAGAACAGAAAATGTCAGTACTGCTTTTTCCGATGACACTTTGGTAAACTTTGCCAATAATGGTATTTTTATTGGATTTAAATATCAGGGGCCCCTTTCCATTTATTGTAGCCCTATTTCCTTTTGTTTTCTTTGGTGTTACTCTCAATAAATTCAATATACATTACATTTGGGGGGATAGAAAGTTGGATAAATCTCCAATGTTTGAAGTGTATTTATATAAGCATTTTTCTCAATTTCTGAAGCTGTGTCATTGAGTTGTAGAGCTGTGACTTTTCAGTTGCTGATTATCATTCAGGTTTTCTGCCTCTGCCTCTCAGAGAATCAAGTTATGGTCAAGGAATCCCTTTGTCCAATATAAGACCTCTCTTCCATCCCAGGTCAGAGTTTCTCTTTCTGGGTGGTGGCCAGTAGCCAACAGAGGAAAGGGAGCCTCAGTAATGTCTTATAGGAGGCTAATAGATGAAACAAACTCCATAAGCATATATAGCATTTGAAACCTTAGGCTGCTTTCTTAAACATCAATTGGGCCACAATATCACCTAGTCTTTGATTTTAAGGAAAGATCTGGTGGAGTCATAACTAGTACTTTTTTCCCAACGAAAAAGTAAGGGTAGAGGGAAGGTCAAGGAACTGCTGCAATGTATGGGTCAATGGCTCACTGAAAGCTCAGATCAACAATTAAGCATGGAAATTTATGTTGAGATTTCAAGACATTACTGAGATATGAGGCCTTAAATTATCACTGATAAATTCACTCTCTCTCTGTCTTTTTAAAATTAATTTATTTTAATTGGAGGATAATTATACAATATTGTGATCATTTTTGCCATACTTACTTTCTAAGTTTGAAATCTCTTCAAAGTCGGGATCTGTGGATGTGTTAAACAGAGATTTTGATGATGGATCTCCATTCTTGCTCACAATAATTAAAATAATTTATCATTTCACAGTGGCTAACTCTGAACTCTTTAATATAGCATAAGGTCAAGTCTTGAGTCTTGCTGGCTTCTGTGATGCACCATTACAGGTTGAGATGCCTTCATCGATCTCCTAGTACAGGTTCCTAGCCATTTCATGTTCCTGCTGCCTTAGAGTGGTAATTTTGTCACTTAAACTCCTTAATGGCACGAAAGAGATTAAGTCAAATGATCTTCAGTTATGGAAGTAGCCTGCAAGAGTGCCAGGGACCAGGGAGGGGGACCTTCTCAGCCCTACTGTCACTCGCAGTGACATCCAGGTCTGTACTATGTCGCTGACTGCCTCGACAGAGGCACCACCTTGTGTGACCACTCTTTCTTTGTTCAAATAGTGCTTGTGTTCTTAAAAGCTAGAGTCTTCTGGTATAGGCACCATTCAGCACTGGGCACTAATATTGTGCAGAGTTAATACCAGACAATTTTGTGGGCACCTACCTTCCCTAAGCACCTAGTGTGTTATCATTCAAACAAGGACACTTTTGAGAGGGAAAAGAGGTAGTACTAATAATATTCAAGGGTGGCAGTCCAGCACTTCCCGGGAAAAACTAAACTGTCTTGCCCTCCTACTGTGACCTACATGTGGAATATCATATATATCCATATGTCACTACCTGTACCAACCAGCTGCAGTCAGGAGCAGGCTGATACCATGAACATCTTAAGTTATTCCTGATACAAACTTGGAACTTGCTTGGGAAATTCACCATAAAGAGAGAAACCAGGATTCTGGCCTTAAGATCTCCCTCATCCAACCAGTTATCAAGCGTTGCTGATTCTATCTCCTGAAGATCCCTCTCATCCATCCCCATTTCTCCATCCCCATTACCCTCACTTTGGTTCACTAGATTACGACAGTCTTCCCACCCCAGCCTTGCCCTCTTCCAATCAGTTCTCTCTCTCTATCAGACAGAGCAATTTTCCTGAAACCCAAATCAGGTATCATTCCAGGCACAGGGGATCTAGAAGTAAATGAGCAAATCAAGGCCATGCTTCCAGTGTCTAACATTCAAAACAGATGATGAACAAGTAAACTGCTGTGTGCTAAGTCACCTCAGTCATGTCCAATTCTTTGTGACTTTATGGATTGTAGCCTGCCAGGATCCTCTGTCCATGGTATTCTCGAGGCAAGAATACCTGAGTGAGTTACCAGGTCTCCCTCCAGGGAATCTTCCCAACTCAGGGTTCGAACCCACATCTCTTACATCTCCTGCATTGGCAGGCGAGTTCTTTATCACTAGCACCACTTAAATAAACTAAGAAATAATAATTTCATTGTTTGATAAGAGCCACAGAGGTGTGTAACAGAATGAGGTGATTGGAAGTAAGGGTAGCGGGAGGAGGCTACTTAAATTAAGCTAGTCAGGGAAGCCTCTCTGGCAAGGTGATGCTGGGCCAGATTTGAAGGATGAGATGAGACAACCGTGTTGAGTGCCAGAGAAAGGGCATTCCAGGCAACAGAAAGAGGGACGTTAGAAACCTGAAAGTGAGATACTCAGTTGTTCTCAAGAAGCAGAACAGGAGACCTGTGTAAATGGCACACAGTGACCAAAGGGCAGAGTCATTTGCAAACAAGTCAAGAGGGTAGATGAGGGCCAGGTCACTTAATGCTTTGTCATCCAAGATAAAATAAGTCTACATTGCTCTTAATTTAATGGCTTTGGATTTTTACCTAAGTAGAAATGGTAATAAAACTAATTACCTTCTAAAAATTTAAGTGGACTCACTTATTTTAATTTATTTTTAATTGAAGCCTAATTTCTTTATAATATTTTACTGGTTTCTTCCATACATCACATGAATTAGCCATTGGTATACATATGTCCCCTCCCTCTTGAACCTCTGTCCCACCTCCCACCCCATCCTATCCCTATCCCTCTAGGTTGTCACAGAGCACCCATTTGAGTTCCCTGAGTCATACAGCAGAGTTCCACTGGCTATCTGTTTTACATATGGTAGTGTATCTGTTTCTGTGCTCCTCTCTCCATTTGTCCCATCCTCTCCTTGTCCTTCCTGTGTTCACAAGTCTGTTCTCGATGTCTGCATCTCCATTGCTGCCCTGCAAATAGATTCATCAGTACCATCTTTCTAGATTACATATATATGAGTATATGGTATTTGTCTTTCTCTTTCTGACTTACTTCACTTTGGATAATAGGATCTATGTTCATCCACCTCATTGAAACTGACTCAAATGTGTTCCTTTTTATGGCTGAGTAATTATTCCATTGTATATATGTATCACAGTTTCTTATCCATTCATCTGTCAATGGACATCTAGGTTTCTTCCATGTCCTCAGTTCAGTTCAGTTGCTCAGTTGTGCCCGACTCTTTGCAACCCCATGAATTGAAGCATGCAGGCCTCCCTGTCCATCACCAACTGCCGGAGTTCACTCAAACTCATGTCCATCGAGTCAGTGATGCCATCCAGCCATCTCATCCTCTGTCGTCCCCTTCTCCTCCTGCCCCCAATCCCTCCCAGCAACAGAGTCTTTTCCAATGAGTCAACCCTTGCATGAGGTGGCCAAAGTACTGGAGTTTCAGCTTTAGCATCATTCCTTCCAAAGAACACCCAGGACTGATCTCCTTCAGAATGGACTGATTGGATCTCCTTGCAGTCCAAGGGACTTTCAAGAGTCTTCTCCAACATCGCATTTCAAAAGTATCAATTCTTCAGTGCTCAGCCTTCTTCACAGTCCAACTCTCACATCCATACATTATGACTGGAAAAACCATAGCCTTGACTAGACGGACCTTTGTTGGCAACGTAATGTCTCTGCTATCTAGGTTGGTCATAATTTTCCTTCCAAGGAGTAAGCGTCTTTTAATTTCATGGCTGCAGTCACCATCTGCAGTGATTTTGGAGACCCTAAAATTAAGTCTGACACTGTTTCTGCATCTATCTGCCATGAAGTGATGGGACCAGATGCCATGATCTTCATTTTCTGAATGTTGAGCTTTAAGCCAACTTTTTCACTCTCCTCTTTCACGTTCAACAAGAGGCTTTTTAGTTTCTCTTCACTTTCTGCTGTAAGGGTAGTGTCATCTGCATATCTGAGGTAATTGATATTTCTCCCGGCAATCTTGATTCCAGCTTGTGCTTCTTCCAGCCCAGCATTTCTCATGAAGTACTCTGCATATAAGTTAAATAAACAAGGTGACAATATACAGCCTTGACATACTCCTTTTCCGATTTGGAACCAGTCTGTTGTTCCATGTCCAGTTCTAACTGTTGCTTCCTGACCTGCAAATAGGCTTCCCAAGAGGCAGGTCAAGTGGTCTGGTATTCCCATCTCTTTCAGAATTTTCCACAGTTTCTTGTGATCCACACAGTCAAAGGCTTTGGCATAGTCAATAAAGCAGAAATAGATGTTTTTCTGGAACTCTCTGGCTTTTTCCATGATCCAACAGATGTTGGCAATTTGATCTCTGGTTCCTCTGCCTTTTCTAAAAACAGCTTGAACATCTGGAAGTTCACGGTTCACGTATTGCTGAAGCCTGGCTTGGAGAATTTTGAGCATTACTTTACTAGCATGTGAGATGAGTGCAATGTGCGGTAGTTTGAGCATTCTTTGGCATTGCCTTTTTTTGGCATTGGAATGAAGACTACCTTTTCCAGTCCTGTGGCCACTGCTGAGGTTTCCAAATTTGCTGGCATGTTGAGTGCAGCACTTTCACAGCATCATCTTTTAGGATTTGAAACAGCTCAACTGGAATTCCATCACCTCCACTAGCTTTGTTTGTAGTGATGCTTTCTAAAGGCAACTTGACTTCACATTCCAGAATGTCTGGCTTTAGGTGAGTGATCACACCATCGTGATTATCCAGGTTGTGAAGTTCTTTTTTGTACATTTCTTCTGTGTATTCTTGCCACCTCTTCTTAATATCTTCTGCTTGTGTTAGGTCTATACCATTTCTGTCCTTTATTGAGCCCATCTTTGCATGAAATTTTCCCTTGGTATCTCTAATTTTCTTGAAGAGATCTCTAGTCTTTCCCCTTCTGTTCTTTTCCTCTATTTCTTTGCATTGATCGCTGAAGAAGGCTTTCTTATCTCTTCTTGCTATTCTTTGGAACTCTGCATTCAGATGCTTATCTTTCCTTTTCTCCTTTGCTTTTTGCCTCTCTTCTTTTCACAGCTATTTGTAAGGCCTCCCCAGAAAGACATTTGCTTTTTTGCATTTCTTGGGAATGGTCTTGATCCCTGTCTCCTGTACAATGTCACGAACCTCATTCCATAATTCATCAGGCACTCTATCTATCAGATCTAGTCCCTTAAATCTATTTCTCACTTCCACTGTATAATCATAAGGGATTTGATTGAGGTCATACCTGAATGGTCTAGTGATTTTCCCTACTTTCTTCAATTTAACTCTGAATTTGGCAATAAGGAGTTCATGATCTGAGCCATAGTCAGCTATTGTAAATTGTGCTGTAATGAACCTTGGGGTAGAAGTATCTGTTTCCATTACGGTTTCCTCAGGGTATGTGCCTAGTAGTGAGATTGCTTGGTCATAGTGTTATTCCTAGTTTTTAAGGAATCTCCATACTGTCTTCTATATTGAGTGTATCAATTTACTCTGCAATCAACAATGCTAAAGGGTCTCCCTTTTCTCCACACCCTCTCCAACATTATTATCTGTAGACTTTTTGATGATGGCCATTCTGACTGGTGTGAGGTGGTGTCTCATTGTCATTTTGATTTGCTTTTCTCTGATAATGAGTGATGTTGCACATATTTTCACGTGTTTGTTAGCCATCTGTGTGTATTCTTTGGAGAAATAGTTGTTTGGATCTGTCCACTTTTTGATTATTTTTCTGGTATTGAGCTGCATGAGCTGCTTATATATTTTAGAAATTAATCCTTTGTCAGTTGTTTCATTTGCTCTTTTCTCCTATTCTGAAGGTTTATCAACCTTGTTTATAGTTTTCTTCGCTGTGTAAAAAAAGTTTAATTAGATCCCACTTGCTTATTTTTGCTTTTGTTTCCATTTATCTAGGAGGTGGGTCATAGAGGACTTTCCTGTGATAAATGTCATAGAGTGTTCTGCCTATGTTTTCCTCCAAGAGTTTTATAGTTTTCTGGTCATAACATTTGGGTCTTTAATCCATTTTGAGTTTATCTTTGGGTATGGTGTTAGGAAGTATTCTAATTTCTTTCTTTTCCATGTTGCTGTCCAATTTTCCCAGCACCACTTATTGAAGAGACTTCTCTCCATTGTATATTCTTGCCTCCTTTATCAAAGATAAGATGCCCAAAGGTGCATGGGTTTATCTCTGAGCTTTCCTTCTTTCTTGTTCCACTGGTCTATATTTCTGGTTTTGTGCCAGTACCATACTGTTTTGATGACTGTATAAGCTGACTCATTTCTATGTGAAGAATACATTGTTGGTGAAAGGGACACAGATTAAAAGCCTATATCCCCATTCAGATGAAAGAGGATAGTGGCTGTTGGAAAGGAATGAAGCTTTTTGGCATGTTACCAAATTGGTGGCATTTGTGGCTACTTGGATAAACATTTACAATGAAATATATATCTTTCAAATGTTTTCCAGTCTCCTTTTATTATTCCCTTAAAAGCATAATTCTCACCTTACTTTTATTTCATTTAGTGTTTGTTTTCAAAAGCAGAGACATTACTTTGTTGACTAAGTCTGTCTAGTCAAGGCTATGGTTTTTCCAGTAGTCATGTATGGATGTGAGAGTTGGACTGTGAAGAAGGCTGAGTGTTGAAGAATTGATACTTTTGAACTGTGGTGTTGAAGAAGACTCTTGAGAGTCCCTTGGACTGCAAGGAGATCCAACCAGTCCATTCTGAAGGAGATCAGCCCTGGGATTTCTTCGGAAGAAATGATGCTAAAGCTGAAGCTCCAGTACTTTGGCCACCTCATGCAAAGAGTTGACTCGTTGGAAAAGACTCTGATGCTGGGAGGGATTGGGGGCAGGAGGAGAAGGGGACAACAGAGGATGAGATGGCTGGATGGCATCACTGACTCGATGGGCATGCATCTGAGTGAACTCCGGGAGTTGGTGATGGACAGAGAGTCCTGATGTACCGTGATTCATGGGGTCACAAAGAGTCGGACATGACTGAGCAACTGGACTGAACTGAACTGAAAGCTTTATTCTTTGAAAACTGAACTTTTGATTTCTGGTTTTGTTCATGTAGCTTTGTATATTTTTTTCATTTTTTTGCCACTGTACTTTTTTAATTGAAGGATATTTGCTTTACAGAATTTTGTGGTTTTCTGTCATACATCAACAAGAATCAGCCGTAGGTACACCAATGTTCCTTCCCTCCCAAATCTCCCTTCCATCTTCCTCCCCATCAGACCCTTCTAGATTGACACAGAGCCCCTGTTTGAGTTCCCTGAGTCACACAGAAAATTCCCATTGGCTATCTGTTTTACATATGGTAATGTGAGTTTCCATGTTACTCTCTTCATACATCTCATCCTCTGCCTCCTCCCTTCCCCTGTGTCCATAGGTCTGTTCTCTATTTCTCCATTGCTCCCCTGGAAATAAATTCATCAGTACCATCTTTCTAAATTCTATATATGTGCATCAGCATATGATATTTATATTTCTCTTTCTGACTTACTTCAGTCTGTAAAAATAGGCACTAGGTTCATCCACCTCATTAGAACTGACTCAAATGCTTTCCTTTTTATGGCTAGTAGTATTCCATTGCATATATGTACCACAGCTTCTTTATCCATTCTTCTGTTGATGAACATCTAGGTTGCTTCCATGTCCTAAATATTATAAATAGAGCTGCAATGAACATTGGGGTACGTGTGTCTTTTTTTTTTTTTAGTTTTGATTTCCTCAGAGTAATGCCTAGTAGTGGGATTGCTGGGTCATATGGTGGTTTTATTCCTAGTTGTTTAAGGAATCTTCATATCATCTTCCGTAGTGGCTGTGTCAATTTACATTCCCAGCAGCAATGTAAGAGGGTTCCTTCTCTTTTCTCCGGGGCTTCCCTGGTGGCTCAGAGGTTAAAGCATCTGCCTCCAATGCGGGAGACCCGGGTTCGATCCCTGGGTCGGAAAGATCCCCTGGAGAAGGAAATGGCAATCCACTCCAGTATTCTTGCCTGGAGAATCCCATGGACGGAAAAGCCTAGTAGGTTACAGTCCATGGGGTTGCAAAGAGTCGGACACGACTGAGCAACTTCACCTTCACCTTCTCTTTTCTCCACACCCTCTCCAGTATTTATTGTTTGTAGACTTTTTGATGATGGCCATTCTGACTGGTGTGAGGTGGTATCTCATTGTAGTTTTGATTTGCATTTCTCTAATAATGAGTGATGTTGGGCATCTTTTTATGTGTTTATTAGCCATCTGTATGCCTTCTTTAGAGAAATGTCTGTTTAGGTCTTTTCCCCACTATTTGACTGTTTTTCTGATACTGAGTTGTATGAGCTATTGTGTATTTTGGAAATTAATTCTTTGTCAGTTGTTTCTTTTGCTGTTATTTTCTTCCATTCTGAGCATTGTCTTTGCACCTTGATTGTAGTTTCCTTTGCTGTGCTAAAGCTTTTAAGTTTAATCAGGTCCCACTTGTTTACTTTGATTGATATTGCCATTACTCTAGGAGGTGGGTCATAGAAGATCTTGCTTTGATTTATATTATCAAGTGTTCTGCCTATATTTTCCTCTAAGAGTTTTATAGTTTCTGGCCTTACATATAGGTCTTAATCCATTTTGAGTTTATCTTTCCCTGGTGGCTCAGACGGTAAAGTGTCTGCCTACATTGCCAGACACCAAAGTTCAATCCCTGGGTTGGGAAGATCTCCTGGAGAAGGAAATGGCAACCTACTCCACTATTCTTGCCTGAAAAATCCCATGGGCATAGGAGCCTGGTAGGCTACAGTCCATGGGGTCGCAAAGAGTCAGACAGGACTAGACGACTTCACTTTCACTTTCATGGTGTTGGGAAGTGTTGTAATTCCATTCTTTTGCAGAGAGCTGTCCAGTTTTCCCAGCACCATTTATTGAAGAGGGTATTTTTGCCCCATTGTATATTCTTGCCTCCTTTATCAGTGTGTATATTTTTATACTAGCAAACCATGAGGTGGTTAATTTTAGAGAATAAAAATTAAAATTGTAGAAATACCCACAGAATCTTAGGAAATGGCTAGAAAAATCTATCCCAGTGAGTCGAAAACTTGTCTCCTGACACTGCTTTTTTAATTTGGAAAATCCTAAGTATTTAAACCCACTGCTTTCTAATGTTTACCTCCAATCGCACTTGCTGTGGCTTTCTGATCATCAACATGATACAATGTGTTAATTTGGGGGTAAATAATCTAGTGTTTCAAAGTGAAGGTACTGTACTCTTCAACATCTGTTGAAGTGAGTTTTAATCATGTCTGGTGGATGGGTGTAGATGGGGTTAAAGATGCAAGTATCCATATATCCGTCAATTCATGTGTGTCCTCAAAGACAACAAATCCAAGCCATGGGGAACAGTCTCTTGCTTCTATAGGCTGCCAGTGTGTCATATTACCTGCCATTCTTTAAAAAGTTAAGATCTATATTCTTTGTATATTTTTGTTCTCTCTAAGGAGCAAAGGCAGTTAATAATTGGCTGATTGAATCCTAGTTTGATCTTGTTCAAGAATTGGGCATTACCTTGTTTGCAGAGCAATAGCAATGCTTTTCTTAGTATCTTGATATGTCCTGTGCATGGAAGACACATGCAGGACAGATGTGTTGGGCCATTTTCAGCATGCTGACTGTCGGAAGTCTGCAGGAGGAAATACCTTCTTGATTAAATTCTTGGAGGCTGACATTTTTCGTTATTCAGCCTTGCTGAATGATTTCACATGTGCTTTTTGCAGAGTCAGAATACTTTAGTGATGTACAGGATAGTTATTTCCTTAGCAGCATGAAGTTCTTTTGGCCAGTAGGGTGGGGAAATCATCTTAATTGTATGAATAACAGGCAATTTCTGTTAGGCAGAAAGATATGTTACCTCTTGGCTGTTTAATATATATTTTAGGTCAAATAATTATGACATGAGGAAAAGATTACGCCATCTTTTAATGAATTTCAGATTTTTACAAGATTTCTTCCCCACACACACACCCCAACCTCCACTTTTCTCCCTAAAGAACAGCTCTAAGCAACCATCTTACCTAGTAACCCCCACCCTGAGATGCACATTCCATTGACCTTACCTGTAGATCGTCTCCTTGGATTATGTTTTCTCTAGACACGCCCCTGGGGGAAAATACTGTCCAAAAAAGGTCCTGTCCTAGACCCACCCAGAATGACATAATATTAAGTATTTTCCGTATTCAACAATGATACTGTTTTGAAAGCTCACAGCCGGTTTGAATTTGGTTAAGTCCAGTGTTTTCTTTCGCTTTTTGGTTCTTTATTTCCCAGGGGCCTGCTACCTTTGTGCTTAGCTTGAAATGTAGTATTCTCTAGCAAATAATGCTTTCTGGTATATTTAAAGCAACTAGGGCCCTGAATGAGAAGTTCAGTTATAGATAAAGATAAAAGATTAAATTTTAATTAGCTTCGGAAATCTTTATTTTGTTAAAAGTAGAGTAATTATGTAGTAGATTATTATAGGGTTATTTTATAAATTGAAAACAAGAAAAATAAAAACTTTCATTGTATGGACTCCATCTATATTTTGCCTTTACATCACCATTACCCTTAATTCTCTCAAGCACTGAGTTGTACACTTTTATTCCTGTTAAGGTGTTTGCCTGAGTTCTACAAAGAGCTGAGGGGTTTCTTGGGATGTGGGACTGGGAGCTAAAAATAGGAAAATCCCAGCCAAACTGGAACAAATTGGTCTCCCTGAAAACTATCCATCTGTTTAGTGGCCTAAAACAGAATGATCATTTCTCACAGTTCTGTGGGCTGAATGGATGGTGGTTCTGGTGTTTTTGCTGGAGGTCTCGATATTGCTGCTTCGTTGAGGCTGAATGGGGGTAAGATGCCTGGGTCCTCAGCAGAGATGGCTGAACCTCTTCCTCCATGGGATCTTCCATGTCAGCGTGGGGGCCTCTGGGTTCCACAGGGCGAGCACAGAAGCTGCAGGGTCTCCTGAACTCACACTCAGAAGTTAAATATTGCCATTTCCACCACATAGAGTAATGAAGAAAGACACAGGGCCAGCCCAATTCAAGGCATGGGAAAATAGACTTCTCTTAAAATTTTTTCTTATTGAAAGACAGTTGACATATAATGTTATGTTAGTATCAGGTGTGCTACATAGAGATTTGATACATACATTATGAAATGATCACCATGATAAATCTAGTAACCATCTGTCCACATACAAAGTTATTACAATATTATTGACCACATTGTGCTATATATTCCATCCCTGGGCTTATTTATTTTATAACTGGAGGTTTCTACCCCTTAATCCCCTTCAACTATTTCACTCACCCTCCCCGCTGGCAACCATCTGTTTTGTCTTTGTATCTATGAGTCTGTTTTCATTTTGTTTTTTAGATTCTGCATATAAGTGAGATCATATATGGTATTTGTCTTTGTCTGACTTATTTAGTATAATGCCCTCTAGAGTCATCCCTGTTGTGGCAAATGGCAAGATTCCTCTTTTTATGGCTGAGTAATACTCTATTGTATTCTGCACTTTTGATGGGAAGAGTTCCGGTGAATATGTTCATTTTTAATCCATCACAGTTCCCATAATTAACATGAGACTTTCAGTAAATTTAAGAAATTTCCAACACCATGTAGCTTCTAAGTGGCAAATCCAGCATTTGCACCAGGTCTCTGTGTTTGAAAAACCCAGTTTTTAATGGATTTGAGTTGCCATGCCCTAGTGGGGTGTAACTTCTTCATTTGATAATCTGGGGGCAACTGGGAATTTTCCTGCTGTTCTGGGTGGCGTAGAGGAGATACCAGAGAAGGCAGTGGCCCCCCACTCCAGAACTCTTGCCTGGAAAATCCCACGGGCGGAGGAGCCTGGTGGGCTGCAGTCCATGGGGTCGCTAAGGGTCGGACATGACTGAGCGACTTCACTTTCACTTTTCACTTTCATGCATTGGAGAAGGAAATGGCAACCCACTCCAGTGTTCTTGCCTGGAGAATCCCAGGGACAGGGGAGCCTGGTGGGCTGCCATCTATGGGGTCCCACAGAGTCGGACACAACTGAAGTGACTTAGCAGCAGCAGCAGCAGCAGCAGAGGAGATACAGGTAGAGAGGGAAGAAAGACACAGAAGCAGTGATCTATGATGGTTGGATAATAAGCATCACAGAAGTCTGTTCACTCTGCTTGGAGAATATAATGCATACTTTCCTGATTCTGTAAATATGTTAAGGCTCCTGCTGTTCTCCTGCCTCCTACTTAAGGTACAACCTTATTTCTGAAAGTAGATCCTTCAGTGGGCCTCAAAGATACTATATTCTTTGTCTAGATGTTGTTTCTCTTAGACAGTGGTCTCATTCTTTTACTATATAAACCTTTGTATCATCTTCAACAGTTGAGAAAGTTTTGAAAGACAGTTGCCTTAAATTCATTGTTTTCAAAGTGTAGGGATCCCTGAGAACTTTCATGAAATCCATGAGGTCAAAACTATTTTTCTAATACCAAGATATTATGTGTTTTTTTTCCTACTTTCATTCCCTCTTGAGTGTAAAGTGAAGTTTTCCAGAAGTTATGTGATGTGTGATACTGCAACAGATTTTAGTTGAAGCAGATATAATTCCATTCCTTCCTATTAAGACATTAAAGAGACTTGAAAAGTATATGCAATAATGAAATCTATGTTTTTTCCCTGTAGTTGAGACTTTTCGTTAAAATTGGTTTTTGGCATCTAAAGAGTTTGCTGTGATATTTAAATTAATGAACAAATATTTTTAAGGTTTTTCATTTCATTTCTTATATTAATAAGATTTTAATTTATTTTTAATTAAAGATTAATAATTTCAAACAACAGCTCTTTGGGATCCTCAGTTTAACATAGAGTTCTGAGAGCAAAAAGTTCAAGATGATGAACATCTTATTAGTTGCCATTTGCAAAGCCTCCACCATTTTCTACACATTTTCTTTTAATCCTCCTGATAAACCTATTGGGAAGATACACCACTAATCTCCAGCCCCTAAAGGCATAAACTAGGGCCCCAAATGATTAGTCATATAGCTTATATGCTGTGCAGCTAGAATTTGAAGCTAATTCTCACTGCAAAACCAAACTTGAAAGGAATAAATAACCTCCTTGCATGCAGCATACCTGTTGCTTTTCTGGACAGAGATTGAAGCAGAGGTCAAGAAGACTAGATAAATTACATCCAGAAGACTGGATGTCTCAGGCAGCCAAAAGCCAAGACTTTCTGTTGTCTATTCTACTCTTCATAGGGACTTGTCCTTTCATACGGCAATTCCCACTCAACAAGAAAAAACATTTGTCCCATTGATTATTCTGTTCTAAACTGCAGAAAATACATATGCATTGTGTTGCATCTTCCAATTATGCTACAGGTCAGCTTGTACATTTTATTTATTTCAATCTCTTTTGTAATAGTAAAGCAGTTAACAATGGTAAAAAATTTACTGAGTACTTACTATGTGTCCATTACTGAGAGGAGGACATGATACCAAGATCTCTCTGAATCCTCACAAGAATGCTCCCAGGTGGGCAGTGGGGTATCCCACCAGCTTTACAGGTGAGAAGATGGACTTGCTGAAGGGAAGCTACTTGCCTGAGGTCACTCAGCTAGAAAGTAGGTGGTGAGTCAGGTCTGGATGGTTTCCAGGCTAAGATTATTAACCAGTGTGCATTAAAAAATCCTTAAGTTCAGTCGCTCGGTCATGTCCGACTCTTTGTGACCCCATGAATCGCAGCATGCCAGGCCTCCCTGTCCATCACCAACTCCCAGAGTTCACCCAAACTCATGTGTATCCAGTTGGTGATGCCATCCAGACATCTCATCCTCTTTTGTCCCCTTCTCCTCCTGCTCCCAATCCCTCCCAGCATAGGGTCTTTTCCAATGAGTCAACTATTTGCACGAGGTGGCCAAAGTACTGGAGTTTCAGCCTCAGCATCAGTACTTCCAAAGAAATCCCAGGACTGATCTCCTTTAGAATGGACTGGTTGGATCTCCTTGCAGTCCGAGGGACTCTCAAGAGTCTTCTCCAACACCACAGTTCAAAAGCATCAATTCTTTGACACTCAGCTTTCTTCACAGTCTAACTCTCATATCCATACATGACTACTGGAAAAACCATAGCCTTGACTAGATGGACCTTAGTCGACAAAGTAATGTCTCTGTTTTTGAATATGCCATCTAGGTTGGTCATAACTTTCCTTCCAAGGAGTAAGCATCTTTTAATTTCATGGCTGCAGTCACCATCTGCAGTGATTTTGGAGCCCAAAAATACAAAGTCTGAGACTCTTTCCACTGTTTCCCCATCTATTTCCCATGAAGTGATGGGACCGGATGCCATGATCTTCATTTTCTGAATGTTGAGCTTTAAGCCAACATTTTCACTCCCCTCTTTGACTTTCATCAAGAGGCTTTTGAGTTCCTCTTCACTTTCTGCCATAAGAGTGGTGTCATCTGCATATCTGAGGTTATTGAGATTTCTCCCAGCAATCTTGATTCCAGCTTGTGCTTCTTCCAGCCCAGCGCTTCGAATGATGTACCCTGCATATAAATTAAATAAGCAAGGTGACAATATACAGCCTTGATGTATTCCTTTTCCTATTTGGAACCAGTCTGTTGTTCCATGTCCATTTCTAACTGTTGCTTCCTGACCTGCATATAGGTTTCTCAAGAGGCAGGTCAAATGGTCTGTTATTCCCATCTCTTTCAGAATTTAGGTGGTGAGTCAGGTCTGGATGGTTCCCATGCTAAGATTATTAACCAGTGTGCATCAAAAAATTTTAAAAGGCAGTGTCAATCTGTTTATGGAAAGGAGTTCCCTGAGGTAAGCTTGAAATTAGTGAAAGGTAGCAATTTTACCTTCAGAGATTTTAAGAAAAAACCAAGTGATACACCTTTTCATGTATAAGAAAACAGATAACAATTCTTTTAATTTTGTCCTTAGCTTAACCCTTCATAACCCTTCACTAACACTCAGCAGCTCAGAGTATAGAGAGAAAGGCAATAAATTCCTCATCTGTATCTGGTCCCACCCAGAGTGCCAACTGTGTTTTGGTTTTAATCCTGTTTGGTGTGTCTTCCTTCTACCTGGAGGTCCTGCCTTCAGTTTTAAAATCTCATGGTCACAGCAGGAGTGTGAGAAGTGATAAGAAAGCTGAGGTTTCGTCAAGTGTCAACAACATATGTGCTCATCCCCTGAAGCCCTGGAGAAAACAGTGATAGGATTTCCCTTAAGGTTGTGCTCCAGGTGCCCTGGGAGGGGATGAGGATGAGACTCATCATTTACATTGATGCTTTCAGCAAGCATCAGTTCCAGCTGCAAATTTGGATTTTAACAACCTTGCCAACAATGTCTGATTCCTGCTAAAGGTTCAGGTTGCTGCTACTGTCATAAAAAGCTGAGAATATTGGCCTAGAAAAAGATCATCTCTAGGCCAGCCTCTTACATAATTTGCATAGCATTTGTGAATTGTCTTTGAGCAATAATGCAGAGGAATTCAATATATTGTGAAGACCTATCTGACTAGACAGCTTGTTGTTGCTTAGAAACCTAATATTAGAGACACAAAACAGACAACTTTTGTCATTCTAAATCCATGCACTTAATTATCTCCACCCTAAGTTAGCTCAAGAAACATAGCAAGTGCTTGTGTACCAACCTGGATAACATAGGAAGCTGACCAGAGGGTAGAGAGAGAGTTGTGCATGTAAACTCCTTTCTGCCACCACCTGCCCTCTTGCTGATCCCCTGGCCCAGGAATGTGGTGGGTCCATCTGAGCATTCTATGTCCAGGATTGCTGCCTTGCCTTAAAACAACAATGCATGTGCATATCTCTTTGGCACTCTGTTCCTCTGAGCAACTTTATTGAATCCTGTAATTCTTGATAACTTAGGGTACTCAAAACTGCAATCAAGGCAGGATGAGTGCACTTCTCTTAACTCTTTCACTCAATTAAAAGATGAGAGCTACATTCTTGTCTCTGTGACCTTAATGCCCTCCCCCTGGTGCCTTGGAAATGGTGAACAAGTAAATAATATTACAAATAATACCAGTAACAGCTAGGGGGCTCTATGTTTCAGATAGTACACCAAGGGTTTTATCCAACTCCCCTAAGAAGTAAATACAGTCATATCCCCGTGTTATCCATCCTTTACAGACTGAGGAGTACAGGGCAAAGCCCAGTCTCCCAGCCAGCAGGCAGCGGAGCCCAGGCATTCAACTGTTGGTATTCTGCTGCTTCCAAATACTTGTTGACTGAATGAGCATCTTTGTAATTCATGTTTTCTTTCTCCCTCTCCTTCATCCTCTCCCCTGGCTGTCTCTGTCTCCTTCATAAGTCTCAGCTGTTTGTCTTCCTTTTTCCTATGAATTCACTGGCTGGCTTGGAATATTACAGGGAAATCATCTTTTTGTTTGCCTCAAAGTTTTTACTTACTTTCAAATTTTTCAGTCAATGTAGAACCATTATTTCATGCCCAGCAATTCATCTGGGTCCTAAAGCATGCCCATCATTTCTGTACCAGCACCATGTCCAAGTCCATTTACACAGGGGACACCCTGGTGTTCTGTTACTTTTTGTTGGTTTTTTCCCTCTGTGCCTGAAGTCGAGACAA
This sequence comes from Aepyceros melampus, assembly GCA_006408695.1. NCBI lineage: Eukaryota > Metazoa > Chordata > Mammalia > Artiodactyla > Bovidae > Aepyceros > Aepyceros melampus. The sequence goes on along the minus strand of SJXQ01004594.1, from coordinate 351,976 downwards.
AGTGGCTTTGTTGTTTGTTCATCTTCCTGTACCCCTTCCCAGATGAAATGAGCCTGGAGGAAACCAGGATTTTTTTAAGTTTAGTTTTGTTTTTGCTTTGGAGCCATGGGTAACATTTTTCAAATTCTGTTTGCTGAATTCAGGACTAGTTAAATTATTAAGCACTGACCAGGCAAACATTTTTTGGGTCCAAATGATGACTTTGGGAAGGGGCTTGGGGACAGCAGGACAGGATGGTGAAGAAGCTGAGGCCTGGAATACTGGAAAGCAGGCAGTGTGGTGGACACACGAAACTATAAACTGTTACATTTCGGGGGCAGAGTGGGGGGCCGGGTGCTGTGGGGCCAAACTTGTTATTCTCCAGAAACTAAAAGGAAACTTCCATCTGGATCCATGTACCCTGTTTGGTTGCCCCATGGTACACAGGTGTGCAGATACCAGGAGCATAATTCAAGGCCATCCCTCACTCTAGAAACCTCATTTGGGAAGAGCGTAGGAATCCCTCCTGATAGTGACAGCCACGTGACTTGACCTGTTAAACCTCAGTTGTCTCACCTATAGAAATTAATGAGAGTTCTACAGCAAAGATTTATTGTGGGGATTAAATTAGAGAAAACATACAAAACACTTACTGTGTTACCTGGTCCATAGTCTGCAAAGGAAGATGGGGACTCGTTCTCCTACAGGCCTCCCCTACCATTTGACATTCCAGCATTAGAGGACAACTTCTGTGTGGTAGAACTTCCCTGGTGGCTCAACTGGTAAAGAATCCACCTGCCGTGTGAAAGACCCAGATTCAATCCCTGGGTTGGGAAGACACCCTAGAGAAGGGAACCCACTCCAGTATTCTGGCCTAGAGAATTCCATGGACTAGGGTCGCAAAGAGTCAGACATGACTGAGCCACTTTTGCTCACTTTCTGTGAGTTTAAGCATTTAAAAATGCTCCTCCCAAGGGTGTTGATAAAATATCCCTTTAACATGTTATTGTGTATGATTTGTCAGCATTAGCTGATGAACAGCTATAGCCCTCCAGGAGCAGAAAATATTAATAGTGACTATCATTGATTGAGGACACAGTCTCCTAGGCAACAAGCTCAACAGGCTTTCAACAACTTTATGCTCTTAGAAAGATGGGACAGCTTACCCAAGGTTATTGGACTTGAAGTGGTAGAAATGGAGAGTTAAGCCAAGACTGTCTAACACCATACCCTTGTTACTATGCTTTATGACCCCCAATACCTTTCAATGAAATAGAATTGGTTCAGATATTGACAAGCCAGGACTTTTTAGAGTGCCAAGGCAAAGGGCATGCGGTCACTTGGTAAAAGCAAAATACAAAGTTTCAGCGATACAATAGCAGTGAGAAGTACAAAAGAGTAAGTCGGGAAGCTGTTTACAAATTTTACTTCTTCAGACATCCTTGCCTTGACTTCCAAGCTCTGCCTGTTCTCTCCTACCCTGCCTCTCTCAGAGCCTAGTCCTACAGCTCACCATATTGCTTGGAATCTTTGCATATGCTATTGTTAAACTTTTTCAAACAGGGACCATGTCTGTCTTGTATACCATTGATCCCCAACACGAAACCTCCTTCCTGGCAAGTAATAGTTGACCTACATATTTAAATGGACAAATGATTAATGTACAAATGAGTGGGACTTTTTGAAGCTTTATCTGGTGCTAGATCTAACTATCTTCTGGAGACAAGACCTACAACTTGCAATTGCTCTTTTTCTTATGTCTTATAAACTCATTTAAACACCCACACTTGTATGTTTCTGCCATTTAAGCATCTGTTCCTGCCTAGTCAACTAGACAAAGGGAAGACACCCAAGCAGGCTCTGTTGTCATCCCCCTCCCACCAGTGCAAGTTGAAGAGACAGTAAGAACTGGGCCACCTTATCATGAGGCCTCCTGCTCGTCGATCTGCTGCTGCCCCCATTTCCCAGGGTAGAATTTGCCACCTAATGAGATAGGTCAGGGGTCTTCAGGGGTCAGAAGATTAGATGCAGTGGAACTTGGTGCAGAAAGTACTCTGTAAACAGAAAGTCCAACCCTTTCTGGGTTCTGTGCCCTACTTTTGGAAGATGACTCTATCAGCCCAAGTGGATATTAGATGGCATTAGGTAAAGCATTTAGATGCTTTATTATAACATAATTTGATATAAGGGCACTAACACTGCCCTGATGATTCTCCCATTTTAAAACATAAAATTTATATATGTCAGGTCAGTAACTTATTCTGTTTTTTGACTAAAAGAAAGTAAAAGTTGTGCAGTCATGTCCGACTCTGCAACCCCATGGACTATACAGTCCATGGAATTCTCTAGGCCAGAATACTGGAGTGGGTAGCCTTTCCCTTCTCCAGGGATCTTCCCAACCCAGGGATTGAACCTAGGTCTCTTGCATTGCAGGCAGATTCTTTACCAGCTGAGCCACAAGGGAAGCCCAGAAATACTGGAATGGGTAGCCTATCCCTTCTCCAGGGGATCTTCCCAACCCAGGAATAGAACCAGGGTCTCCTGCATTGCAGGCAAATTCTTTACCAACTGAGCTATGCTGCTGCTGCTTCAGTCGTGTCCAACTCTGTGTGACCCCATAGATGGCAGCCCACCAGGCTCCTCTGTCCCTGGGATTCTCCAGGCAAGAACACTGGAGCGGGTTGCCATGTCCTTCTCCAATGCATAAAAGTGAAGTTGCTCAGTCGTGTCCGACTCTTAGCAACCCCATGGATTGCAGCCCACCAGGCTCCTCCATCCATGGGATTTTCCAGGCAAGAGTACTGGAGTGGGTTGCCATTGCCTTCTCCAACTGAGCTATGAGGGAAGCCCTAAAACTTATATTTTCAGAACTATGTGGTATCATACAAGAATATAGTTTTGTCTGGAGAAATTGCAGTTGATTTGACTGATTATTGTTATTAATCAAAGGGCAGAGTAGGGCTTTGAGGGATGGAGAGGCAGATCACTTGCATCCATATAACACTGATGAATATGATATGGAACAGTCTGGTTTCTCATAAACATAGATTACAAATTCGCTGCTAAATGTTGTACTGGTTTATTTTTTTCCCCAGAGCTATGAGTGATTTACTATCTAGAATTAGTTAGGAGTATTAGTTATCTATGTTTTTTAGCAATACTTCTACCAGTTTTGCAGTGTAAAACAATCCGTATTTACTGTTTCATGGTTTCTGTGGATAAGGGATAAGACAGAAACAGGAAGAAAGACCAATGCAAAGAAGCTTTGTCAAGTTGGCACCTGCTATGGACTTTGGGTGCTCAAGTCCACTAGAACTCTTGAGGAACTTTGTGAAATGCATTGCCTAAGCAAGAAGGGGAGAAGTATGTATCCATATCCTCCATTGCGCAGTGTTCAACAGTGGTCCCAAGGCATTAACTCCCCTACAGTTTGGGCTTGTGCATTTGTGAGTGCAGAGTGGGTTCCAATGAACACCCCATGCCACAGCATTAGAAAAGACTCGAGGCTGAAATGGATCATCTGTAAGGCTGCAGTCAAGGTGTTGACAATGGCTGGAGTCTCATCAGAGACTCAGCTGGGGGAGGATCAAACTGTCACCATAAGGGCCTCAGTTTTCTGCTGGCTGTCAGCTAGAGGCTTTCCTCAGTTTCATTCATGGCCCTCTCCATAGGAAGCTCACAACATAGAGCTTGCTTCTTCAAAGCTAGCAGCAGGGAGAGCTCTTTGCAAGACAGATGTTAGAATCATGAGTAATATAATCACTTATATACTGAAATTCTGCCATATTTTATTGTTTAGAAGTAAGTAAAAGTTTCTGTGCATGCTAAGTGGGAAAGGATTACAGTGTGACATGAGCACTAGGAGACAAGTGTCTTGGGACCCACCTTAGAGTCTGTCTGCCATGGTGGCAAAGGGGATACAAAGGTATAAGGTCATCACCAGTACACAGTTAGTTGCTTTATGAAAAGCATTAGTGGCTAACATAAACCAGCATAAATTCAGTTTTATGCAAGCATCTACATCTCTAAGAAAGCACTTACTTGTTTAAAAAATAAAAAACTGCTCTACTGTTATCAGACACCCACATCCCCTTCTTAACAAAATTTGTGTTTTTTTTTTTTTTTTTAATCTACCATATCCCATTACTTCTAGGATTTAGGATCGCTAAGGATGGAAATTAACTCACTGTTAATTAAGCTACTCTTCTCCATATAAAATTGTTCTGTGGCATTTTCCTTGACACTTCAGTGTTTGGCTATTTAGCATAACTTTAATTAGAGTATTAACAAAATTATACAAATATACAAATTAGATCAAATCACTGAAACTTAGGGAAAAAAATGCAATTTCCTGTCATTGTTTTTCTCCTTTAATTAGAACTAGGCAAGCTGCTGTCATGTACTTATTTTTAATAATGTTGTTTTCAGGAAATGCTTATTTTCCTGTTATGCTTAATGTGGCACATCTTACAGATGTTGAGAATAGTTCAGGCTCTCTTGAAGGGACAATGAAAGACTGTGGTTTCACAACAAAGCCTCTCATTGCACTGAGGCCCATTGGTCACATTTGGCTTATCGAAGTGTAAGATGCTCATGTAGTCTTCAGAAGGAATGCGTTCCTGGTGGGGCAGAGCCACATATGTTTGTATGCACTCCGGTGTCCAAAGGCTTATTGTACTTATTGCATCATTTGCTTTTATTTGTAAGAGCATTTTGGAAGCCTGAAAGCAGTTGTAGAGTCATTACCATTTCTAGCTGTCATTGGTTATGACTGCCTGTGGAAATTGTGTTGAAGGCAAACAAAAGTAAATGAAAGCCCCTCTTCTGTACCTTTCTTCTTTATCTGCATTTCCAACTACTCAGCACTGGGGACCCAACTCTGTGAGATTACAAAGAGCCAAGCTCCTTGTGATTTATGACATTTGTCTCCTGAGGAGGGCTACATGGAACTTTGGATGTAGGTGAATCATTTGCATGAAAAATTAAAGCTGGCATATTTATTTGGAAAGGCAGAGTAAAGTTAATGACCCTACAAAATCCTGACAAATGAATTTATTTTTCCTATCCTTCAAGTGAGGTAACAAAACGACTCTGTATCCAGTCCTGGGGAGCTTGATGCTTCTGAGTAAAGGTCTATGAAATGGGTTACCTGCCAGGGCACTGGAAAAGCAATCCATCTTAGGAAAATGGAATTAGCTTTAACTACACTATTAAGTACTATAAATTACCCTCCTGGGCCCAGCCAGTTAAGCACCCAAATTATTTTTCAACATGCTGATGTTTCCCTTTCCAATATCAAACAGAACTTGAAAGAGAGGAGTCTTACTATTCAAAACATATTTTTTCATAATATACAAAAATATGAATGGTATCTCTTCTATATATGTATTTGTAGTTTTGTATGTATAGCATGGTAAACCTGTTATTAGTGTATTTCTATTTACATTTTGTGTATTTGTCCTTTATTGTTGATTAAATGTCTATTTAATATGTGTTAGAGCAGGCACCGAGAAAAAAGAGAGGAAATACTTTTCCTCTAAAAGCTTTCAATCTGGACAAACTCATGACCTCAACCTTCTTAACTCCTCCAGTGAATTCCATTGCCTTGGGAGTGAGACTGACCTCCTAGCCAGAGCTCAGATTCTCGATGATCTGGTTACCACCAGCTTCTACATTAAGATCCTTCAACAATTCAACCAGACAGGTGTTATTATTCCTACCCCATGGATGCAGAAACTGAGGCTCAAGGAACATAAGTAAACTTGTGAATTTTTCCCAAGTAGCAGAGGGAAAGCAAGGCCTTAGGTATTATCCGCTAAATCCCTGACCTGCTTTCATTCTCCTAATCTGCAATTATATAATAATACAACAAATGCATTTAGTGAGATGAGAAATCACTCTAATACATATGTTATAAAACTGGGATTATATAGCAGTCTCAATTGAAAAATACTGGATTCAAAATGAAAATACTAAATCCTGCCTCTGGTTATGCCAATAATTAGCTTTGTGATCTCAGATAAATCACTTTACCTCATTTTCTTCATTTATAAAGTGATGAAAGTTGACTGATAATTTCTAGGGAATATTTCCCAAATCTGTCCAAATATTCAGGGAAACCTGCACCTTATAGATCCACACGTGGAGATTCTCCATGTATATTAACATGTTAAAGGCACCACAACACTTTTTAAACTTATTTGACCCCAGAACACTTAGTCATATCTTACAGAGCTTTGCTCCTTAGAAAATAATTTGGAAAATGGCTTTCCAAATTCTCTTCAAGCTATAAAATTTGATAGTTGACATTTTCGCTTGTGAAATGTTCCCTGTCTATGACCCATGTGTTCTCTCTTAATTGTGACTTTCCACTATCCACCCCTGCCCCCCTTAGGACTGAACACAGTGGGCAACAAATAAATGCTGTTGACTGATTCATTTAACTCTTAAGGTTAATGTATTCTAAACAGTGCTTTTTTACACTTGGCAAATTTTAGTCTAACAGAGATTTCTAGGATGGAAAGTACTATGCTCTGAGTAATGTAATGTAATGTAAAGTCACTCAGTCGTGTCCGACTCTTTGTGACCCCATGGACTGCAGCCCACCAGGCTCATCAGTCCATGAGATTCTCTCCAAGCAAGAATACTGGAGTGGTTTGCCATTTCCTTCTCCAGGTGATCTTCCCGACCCAGGGGTCGAACCTGGGTCTCCCGCATTGGAGGCAGACGCTTTAACCTCTGAGCCACCAGGGAAGTCACTGGGTGAAAACCACCAGCTCTCCCTAGAGCCATCCAGAGAGATGCCAGATGGCATTTCATTACCATTAGGCTATGACAGTTTCATTCAAATACAAAAACAAAAGACAAATTCTGTCTCTGGTTAGCAGAATTGTAATCTAACTGTTCTGCCTGAATTTAGTCTGTAGAAAATCAAAGCATTTGGTGTTGGGTGTCGCTGAGCAGTCACTCTGATGTGACAGCCATTTTTTATTTCATCCTCCCGCCAGTAGTTTGTAAGATGTGTTGGCTCAGCCAGATTCTCCCAGAAAGAGAACCCTCCTTTTCACCCCTAAAATGCCACTTGGTATCTAATTGAACAATAAATTACCAAACAACCCGCTTGTTTTGAAAAAGCTTATTCACAATAAAAATGCTTAAGAGTTTCCCAGGAATTAAATTGACTATGTGACATTTCTTAATTTGTGGGTGCCAAGAAAACAAAGTAATTTTAATAGTCAATATAATAAAAACACAGAAACAGGCTTTAAACGGGGTAATTGTTTTTAATAAACTGTCTTAAAATAGCATTCTTTTTCATCTTTGGAAAACATGTGTGTCCAAGTGATTTAACACAGTAATAAAATGTTTTACAGCCTACAAAAAAGCATAAAGATGCATAATACTTTAAGAGTTATATAGCTCCACCTACACCTATTAATATAATAAAAACTTCTTTTGTGCTTAAAAACCAAACAAAAAGATCCTATGTGATGAGAAATAATTTTAATATTGCAGGCTCATAAGGAAGAACACTGAGGAAAATGTTTTGGTTTCTTGCATCCTTTATAAGCACAAATTTTCCAAAAAAAGGGGATTCTCCTTTGAGCACCTTATGTAGTATCACATGTAATGCCATTGTACAGATTTGAAAGATGCAATATAGAATAGTGACTAAGTATAGAAAATCAACTTTGGAATAGAACCAGAGTGTGGCTCATAAGTCTGCTGCTTACAAGCTGTAAGCTTATTTTTAAAAAGTCTTTTTGCCTTATTTTCCTTAGATGTAAGTAGAAGTATACCTTCTTCACAGGTTGTTTTAAAGACGAGATGAAGTCTATAAAACAATTACCCTATGACTGCCACATAAGCAAGTAATAAATAGTTACTCTTTTATGAAGACCTGTTAGTTCATTTGGCAGGAGGTTGCTGAAAAGAAGAGAAGCGAAAAGCAAAGGAAAAAAGGAAAAATATAAGCATCTGAATGCAGAGTTCCAAAGAATAGCAAGAAGAGATAAGAAAGCCTTCCTCAGCAATCAATGCAAATAAATAGAGGAAAAGAACAGAATGGAAAAGACTAGAGATCACTTCAAGAAAATCAGAGATACCAAGGGAACATTTCATGCAAAGATGGGCTCGATAAAGGACAGAAATGGTCTGGACCTAACAGAAGCAGAAGATATTAAGAAGAGGTGGCAAGAATACACAGAAGAACTGTACAAAAAAGATCTTCACGATCCAGATAATCATGATGGTGTGATCACTCATCTAGACCCAGACATCCTGGAATGTGAAGTCAAGTAGGCCTTAGAAAGCATCATTACAACAAAGCCAGTGGAGGTGACAGAATTCCAGTTGAGCTATTTCAAATCCTGAAAGATGATGCTGTGAAAGTGCTGTACTCAATATGCCAGCAAATTTGGAAACCTCAGCAGTGGCCACAGGACTGGAAAAGGTCAGTTTTCATTCCAACCCCAAAGAAAGGCAATGCCAAAGAATGCTCAAACTACTGCACAATTGCACTCATCTCACATGCTAGTAAAGTAATGCTCAATCAAATCCTGAAAGATGATGGTGTGAAAGTGCTGCACTCAATATGCCAGCAAATTTGCAAAACTCAGCAGTGGCCACAGGACTGGAAAAGGTCAATTTTCAGTCCAATCTCAAAAAAGACAATGCCAAAGAATGCTCAAACTACTGCACAATTGCACTCATCTCACATGCTAGTAAAGTAATGCTCAAAATTCTCCAAGCCAGGCTTCAGCAATACGTGAACCATGAACTTCCAGATGTTCAAGCTGGTTTTAGAAAAGGCAGAGGAACCAGAGATCAAATTGCCAACATCTGCTGTATCATGGAATAAGCAAGAGAGTTCCAGAAAAACATCTATTTCTGCTTTATTGACTATGCCAAAGCCTTTGATTGTGTGGATCACAATCAACTGTGGAGAATTCTTCGAGAGATGGGAATACCAGACCACCTGATCTGCCTCTTGAGAAACATATATGCAGGCCAGGAAGCAACAATTAGAACTGGACATGGAAAACAGACTAGTTCCAAATAGGAAAAGGAGTACATTAAGGCTTTATATTGTCACCTTGCTTATTTAACTTCTATGCAGAGTACATCATGAGAAATGCTGGACTGGAAGAAACACAAGCTGGAATCAAGATTGCCAGGAGAAATATCAATAACTTCAAGTATGCAGATGATACCACCCTTATGGCAGAAAGTGAAGAGGAACTAAAAAGCCTCTTGATGAAAGTGAAAGAGGAGAGTGAAAAAGTTGGCTTAAAGCTCAATGTTCAGAAAACGAAGAACATGGCATCTGGTCCCATCACTTCATGAGAAATAGATGTGGAAACAGTGTCAGACTTTATTTTGGGGGCTCCACAATCACGGCAGAAGATGACTGCAGCCATGAAATTAAAAGATGCTTACTCCTTGGAAGAAAAGCTATGACCAACCTAGATAGCACATTGAAAAGCAGAGACATTACTTTGCCAACAAAGGTCCATCTAGTCAAGGCTATGGTTTTTCCAGTAGTCATGTATGGACGTGAGAATTGGACTGTGAAGAAGGCTGAGCGCCAAAGAATTGATGCTTTTGAACTGTGGTGTTGGAGAAGACTCCTGAGAGTCCCTTGGACTGCAAGGAGATCCAACCAGTCTATTCTGAAGGAAATCATCCCTGGGATTTCTTTGGAAGGCATGATGCTAAAGCTGAAACTCCAGTACTTTGGCCATAGTTGACTCATTGGAAATGACTCTGATGCTGGGAGAAATTGGGAGCAGGAGGAGAAGGGACAACAGAGGATGAAATGGCTGGGTCGCATCACCGACTCAATGGACATGAGTTTGAGTGAACTCCGAGAGTTGGTTATGGACAGGGAGGCCTGGTGTGCTGTGAATCATGGGGTCGCAAAGAGTCAGACACGACTGAGAGACTGAACTGAACTGAGGTACATATAGGAGAAGGCAATGGCAACCCACTCCAGCACTCCTGCCTGGAAAATCCCATGGACGAAGGAGCCTGGTAGGCTGCAGTCCATGGGGTCAATAACACTTGCCAAGACTGAGCGGCTTCACTTTCACTTTTCAGTTTCATGCATTGGAGAAGGAAATCGCAACCCACTCCAGTGTTCTTGCATGGAGAATCCCAGGGACAGAGGAGCCAGACAGGCTGCCGTCTATGGGGCCACACAGAGTCGGATAAGACTGAAGTGACTTAGTAACAGCAGCAGCAGGGACATATATGTAAATATATAATTAATTGTCTATGTTTTAAATAACTAAGTTTAATTTCTGAAACTCACAAATTCTATGGAATAGTTCTCCCTAATAAAATGAAAAGATGAAATATTTTATTTTTTTAAAGAAGATATTTATAATAATAAATGGCAACCCACTCCAGTATTCTTGCCTGGAGAATCCCATGAACAGAGGAACCTGGCAGGCCATGGTCCATAGCGTCGCAGAGAGTCAGACAGGACTGAAGCGAATAATCTTTCACTTGAACAATTTTTATTAAATGTTTAAAACAAAAAGCACACTTGATTCCTCTCTTTTTAGAACTCCCTTTCAATAAATAATTTATTCTACATCAATAAAAGTTAAAATAACTAGTTTACCTCTCTAGAACAAGAAGGAAAAGAAAGAAAATGTTAGTTGCTCAGTCATGTCTGACTCTTTGTGACCCTGTGGACTGTAACCTGCCAGGCTTCACTGTCCGTGAAGTTCTCCAGGCAAGAATACTGGAGAGGATTGCCATTTCCTTCTCCAGGGAATCTTCCTGACCCAGGGATCAAACCTGAGTCTCCTGCATTGCAGGCAGATTCTTTACTATCTGAGCCTCTAGGGAAGCCCCAATAAATAATTCATTATAACTTTAATCAAAGTTAAAATAACTATTTTAGATCTTTAGAGCATAGAACATACAAATAACTGCATATTTTTATCATTAAGCCAATTATTATATAACTACATATTAATAAGTGAAGAAACATGCACACAGAATTGAATTTGCAGGCATCACACCTAGATTTATTCTATTGGAAATTAAACACTAATGCTTTCTCTAAAATCCAAGTTTAATATTTTCCAATAATGTCCTATATAAAGCATATTCTTGACAAAATGCAGCATTTAACAGGTGGCACACAGAAAACTAATTCAATAAGAATTCATATAATATAGACACATATAATTAAATATGTATATTACAACATACACATTACAAATGTATAATCATGTATAAGAAATGAACCCTCAATATTCATTGGAAGGACTGATGCTAAAGCTGAAGCTCCAATACTTTGGCCATCCAATGTGAAGAACTGACTCATTGGAAAGACCCTGATGCTGGGAAAGATTGAAGCCTGGAGGAAAAGGCAGACAACAGAGGATGAGATGGTTGAATGGCATCAGCAACTCAACGGACATGCTGCTGCTGCTGCTAAGTCACTTCAGTCGTGTCCAACTCTGTGCGACCCCGTAGATGGAAGCCCACCAGGCTCCCCCATCCCTGGGATTCTCCAGACATGAGTCTGAGCAAACTCTGAGAGATAGTGAAGGACAGGAAACCCTGGTGCGCTATAGTCCATGAGGTGGCAAAGATTCAGACACTACTTCAAAACTGAACAACAACACAGCAATCAGACTCCTTTAGAAGACCCTGAAAGATCCACAATGTCAATAGCAAGTGATGCCTCCAGAGAAATGACTGAGTGCCAGGCATTTCTTGTAGCTTTGCACCTATTTTGTTTGCAAAATAGTACATGGGGAAGTACACCCTTATCATCTCTGGGCAACTGAGGTTCATAGAGGCTTAGTAACTAGTCCAACTTCACACAGCTGATAGCAAATTTAACTTGGGCATTCTGCTTCATAACCTCTAATCTTAGCCACAAAGTGATGTTCCCCTCTTTGTTTAGCCAGGCAACCTCTGAGGTTTTCTGTTCCAAGGCCTCTGCCTTCAGCTTTATACACAGTTCAGTTCAGTTCAGTTCAGTCACTCAGTCATATCCAGCTCTTTGCAACCCCATGAACTGCAGCACATCAGGCCTCCTTGTCCATCACCAACTCCCGGAGTCCACCCAAATCCATGTCCATCAGTCGGTGATGCCATCTAACCATCTCATCTTCTGTCATCCCCTTCTCCTCCTGCCCTCAATCTTTCCCAGCATCAGGGTCTTTTCAAATGAGTCAGCTCTTCGCATCAGGTGGCCAAAGTATTGGAGTTTCAGTTTTAACATCAGTCCTTCCAATGAACCCCCAGGACTGATCTCCTTTAAGATGGACTGGTTGGATCTCCTTGCAGTCCAAGGGACTCTCAAGAGTCTTCTTCAACACTACAGTTCAAAAGCATCAATTCTTTGGCGCTCAGCTCTCTTTATAGTCCAACTCTCACATCCATACATGACTATAGCCTTGACTAGACAGACATTTGTTGGCAAAGTAATGTCTCTTCTTTAGAATATGCTATCTAGGTTGGTCATAACTTTTCTTCCAAGGACTAAGCGTCTTTTAATTTCATGGCTGCAATTACCATCTGCAGTGATTTTGGAGCTCAGAAAAATAAAGTTATACACAGAGAAAGGTTAAATAATGCCAAATTCAGGAATCAATATACCTAGGATTAAATTCAGTTCTGTAGAGAGTTCTCTGGTGTTCCATTGGTTAAGGCTCCACACTTTCACTGCAGGAAGAACCAGTTTGATCCCTGGTCAAGGAACTAAGACCCCACACACTGCATGCCAAAACAATTTTTTTAGTTTTTTTTTTTTTTACTTCTATAGCAACCAACTGAGCTGTGTGATTACAGTAATTTATTTAACTTCTGCAGTGTTCAATTTTCTCATCTATGAAATAGGGCTAATAATAATTCCCATCTTGTCAGGTGAGCTCTGAGAAAAGATTAGATGAGATGGTGCAGAGATGCCTGCTGTTCACTAAGTGTGATAAGGAGAAGGATGTTGATGCTAACATTTGTTAGGAATAGGATTTGCAGCTTCTTTGTTGTTGTTCAGTTGCTCAGTCATGTCTGACTCTTTGAGACCCCATCGACTGCAGGATGCCAGGCTTCCCTGTCCATTGAGTTAATGATGCCATCCAAACATCTCATCTTCTGTTGCCCCTTCTCCTCTTGTCCTTTCCCAACATCAGGATCTTTTCCAAAGAGTTGGTTCTTGCATCAGGTAGCCAAAGTATTATTTTGATATATAAGAAATTAAAATATCTTTTTAAAGCATATTTTTGATGCTCTAATAATCTAATCAGGTTATTCCAGCTTATTAATGCTGGCATAACATTGATAATAAGCCACAGCACTAATGCTGCCATCAGAATGGAAGGTGACCTTAGTTTGAGACTGTGTTCTAAAGTCCCTGTTGCTCCAGGTTTAACCACTTAATTGAGGATTTGGGAAAACTCTTGAGAATTTCAAGGAAGGGTTTCAGTTCAGTTCAGTTCAGTCACTCAGTCGTGTCCGACTCTTTGCAACCCCATGAATCGCAGTACGCCAGGCCTCCCTGTCCATCACCAACTCCCGGAGTTCACTCAGACTCACGTCCATTGAGTCCGTGATGCCATCCAGCCATCTCATCCTCGGTCGTCCCCTTCTCCTCCTGCCCCCAATCCCTCCCAGCATCAGGGTCTTTTCCAATGAGTCAACTCTTCGCATAAGGTGGCCAAAGTACTGGAGCTTCAGTTTTAGCATCATTCCTTCCAAAGAAATCCCAGGGTTGATCTCCTTCAGAATGGACTGGTTGGATCTCCTTGCAGTCCAAGGGACTCTCAAGAGTCTTCTCCAACACCACAGTTCAAAAGCATCAGTTCTTCTGTGCTCAACCTTCTTCACAGTCCAACTCTCACATCCATACATGACCACAGGAAAAACCATAGCCTTGACTAGACGGAGCTTAGTCGGCAAAGTAATGTCTCTGCTTTTGAATATACTATCTAGGTTGGTCATAACTTTTCTTCCAAGGAGTAAGCGTCTTTTAATTTCATGGCTGCAGTCACCATCTGCAGGGTCTGGGACAATCACCGTTTACCATCTGGGTGGTAGTACTCCAGCATTTGTTGATCATAATGCCCATTCTCTTGTACAGTACTTGAAAATTGGCCTTGCCATAACATGTAGTATAGTAACAGCCCATCAAATTTCTGCCTTGTTTGTGATATTCTTCCCACTCCTTTTTTCTCAACTGTACACAAAATTTACTCCTTTTCCCTATCCATAACATCCATGTCTTCTTCACCTGCTTCTAAACCTGTGATGATGTGATTTGACCCTGGGAGTATGGTTTTGTTGTTGTCATTGTTTAGTCATTGAGTCATGTCCAACTCTTTGCATCGCCATGGATTGTAGTCTGTTAGGCTCTTCTTTGGAGAAGGCAATGGCACCCCACTCCAGTACTCTTGCCTGGAAAATTCCATGGATGGAGGAGCCTGGTGGGCTACAGTCCATGGGGTCGCTAACAGTCAGACACGAGTGAGCGACTTCACTTTAACTTTTCAGTTTCATGCATTGGAGAAGGAAATGGCAACCCACTCCAGTGTTCTTCCCTGGAGAATCTCAGGGACAAGGGAGCCTGATGGACTGCCGTCTATGGGGTTGCACAGAGTCGGACATGACTGAAGTGACTTAGCAGCAGCAGCAGGCTCTTCTTTTCATGGACTTTTCCAGGCAAGAATACTGTAGTGGGTTGACATTTCCTGCTCCAGGGTACACCTTGACAATTACTTTAGACCCAAACAGCACATTTCTCATAAGCTTGTTTTGTTGAAAATGCATCTTTTAAACTCTTTTCTACTAAAATTTTCTTCACTTCAAGTGGTTTAAAAGCACAAATTTTATTTGTTATTCATGTTTGTAGGGAACCACAGATCTGAAGTGTGATTAATGTTGATGATGCTGTCTTAAAGTACCACATCTGTTTTTTGAGAATGTCCTTTTAAAAATGTGATATTAAAAGCAAACCAAAAAGATTAAGTGATTTATTTTCACACTGTCTCTCACAACTTAATTTGACCCCTGTATTTCTGTGCTTTTTTCTCTTTCTGCTCATGGTGGTTTTATCCACTTTCTGACCCCTACAGATTTATCATCAGTGTCATATGATATGATTATTATTTATCTGTGAATTTAAGAATTGCATCTTATGTCTCATTAATACCTTTCTACCATCTACTGTCCTTGAACTGGTGCTCATTTAATAGTAAATGATTGATTTTATAGTACAAATACTGTAACATGTAGTTTTCTCTTTATCAAGCAGTAAATCTATAGATTTCTTAAACTCAGTATCAGGGTTCTTGGTTTATAACAAATAAATAATGTGACATGCCAAATTATGACATAAGTGATGAAATTGCCCCATAAGAATTCATGTTCTCTCAACTGAGAGGCTGTACCATTAAATATCAAGATGAAGATCAGAATAAAAAGTCACATGGATCAAATTATTCATTCAGCAAAGGCATTCCCTCCTCCCTCCATCTTGCCTCACTGCTTTGCTAACCACACAAGCTTTTCTGACAAAGTATAGATTCCCTTATATAAGCAGGCTTGGCATCAGTTAAGAGAGCTCAATCAGATAAAGTGACAGATAGCTTTCATGCACTGGAGTCAAAAAACCTTCTCACCATTCTCAGCGGGATGCTCACGACTATGGTGTTCCTAACGTAGCTGATTATAAATGGAGCTGGAAAGTCATTCAGCAGCAGAAACAAGATCACAATAGAGTGAAAAGGGCACTCTAGAGTAATATGGAGTCTGAGATTCATTTTCTTATTACTATTCTTCAATACTTCAAATTGCATACCTAATTTATTAGGTCTACGAGTCTGAACAACTTATTATTTGCCTTATTTTGTTCTCTTTTGATTATAAATCTGCAGCATGCTATCACATTCTTAGTGAAAAGCAATAATTTTCTATTTATAAAGAGGGCCTCTATTATCAAGTGTTAATAAATTACACAAGAGTAAGATTCAAGATTAAGATTGTTGGCAATCATAACTTATTGGTGCTGAAATTAAAACTATGAAAATGCAAGTAGGTCCCTCTCATATAAAATGTCTTCCAGGTAGGATGAGACTTTTCTCATTGCCAAGTGAAACTTATAACGAGTAATCTGAACACATTTTTTGTTTACTCATTGAAATGTGTTCTGTAGCAGGATAAATTTTTTTGAACAATGTTAATATGTGGAGGGAAAAGTTATGTCATATGTAAAAGTAATTCTACAAGTTGCTTCAAGTTAATTTAGGCATTGTTTTTTCCTCTAAGGACTAAGAATAGAGAAAACCCCATGAGGTCTAAATTAGAAAGATAAGAAAAGGTTCTTATATTTCCTACAGTGTATTAAGTGAGTATTACAAATGGAAGAATTAAAATTCTTTATTAATTATCAGGAAAGAAGAAAACAAAGAGTCCAAGTTGCTGTCATGTCTGACTCTTTGCAGCTCCATGGGCTGTAGCCCGCCAGGCTCTTCTGTCCATGGAATTCTCCAGGCAAGAATACTGGAGTTGGGAAGTCATTCCCTTTTCCACAGGATTTTCCCAACTCATGAATCAAACCCAGGTTTCCTGCACTGCAGGAGGATTCTTTACCATCTGAATCACCAGGGAAGCCAAGCAAAGAAGCATTATTGAGAAATGGAAAAATGACTAAACATTTGTAAAACTGAATGCTCCACTTTGTCCACCCTGAGGTGTAATCAGTATTTCTGTATTTCTGTGTAATCAGTTCAGAAATCGTTAAGTCATGTATGACCCTTTATTCTTGTTCTCATACTCACCCATCACCTAAACTGTTGCCATGTCATGCAATTTCTCTCTTCTTTAGAAATCCATCTTACTTATTCCCTTATCCAACCAGGTTTATACTGTCTTTTTTGCTCTTGACTTTTTCCTTACCTCTAAATTACCTTATGTACTTCTAAAAATCAAATCATGTCATGCAGTTTCAAATTTTCTATTTGCCTTCCAGATCAACCTTCTTAGATTGACAAATAAGCCTTTTATAACCTGGCCTTTGTTTTCTAATTCAACCATCCTCATACAATCAACACACTGCTACCATAATTTCTCTGCCAGGCCCAACATACACAAACTCTTTTCTGGATATACTAGACTCCTTAAAATTTCCTGACTGTGCCAAGAACTCCTAATTTCATGAACTATTTTTCTGTCCTATTGATTAACATTGATTAACTCCTCCCTCTCTTGTTGGCTATCTAATCCTCATGGTACGTCCCCCAGCACATAGAACCATTCATTTGTAACCTGGATTTAGATGCCCTATCTCCAGGAAACCATCTCTGTACAAACCTTAATCGTGGCCTTTATCACATATCATTTCACCTGTTTCCATGACTGACTTCATAAACTTTAAGAACGCTGATGTTAAGAAATGGACATTATTTGAGTTTGTATTTTAACACTTAGCATCCTGGTAAGCATGGCACCCCACTCCAGGACTCTTGCCTGGAGAGTCCTGTGGACTGAGGGGCCTGGTGGGCTGCAGTCCATGGGGTCTCTAAGAGTCAAATACAACTGAGCAACTTCACTTTCACTTTTCACTTTCATGCATTGGAGAAGGAAATGGCAACCCACTCCATTGTTCTTGCCTAGAGAATTCCAGGGACGGGGGAGCCTGGTAGGTTGCCCTCTATGGGGTCGCATAGAGTCGGACATGACTGAAGCAACTTAGCAGCAGCAGCAGCAGCAAGCACAAGGATGCAAAATAGATATTTAATACATTTGTACTGAATTTAGGAATGAAAAAATTTATTCATTCATTCAAAAAATGTATATTAATTGACTACCATATTCCAAGACTGGTCTATGGCCCCAAAAATAAAATGAGCAAACGGATAACAAAGTCTCCACATTTTTGGAATGTTTACTTTACTAAGAAAAGATATAAATAACCATTAAATATGAGATTTCAAATAGGGTAACACAAACAAAAAAAATAAAATCTTGGAGTCTTAAATACAGATACTAAATAAATGCATATTAAATTTAATTTCCATAGCTTAGTTGGTAAAGAATCCGCCTGCAATGCAGAAGACACCGGTTCAATTCCTAGGTTGGAAAGATCCTAGAGAAGGGATAGGCTACCCACTCCAGTGTTTAGACCTGGAGAATTCCATGAACTATATAGTTCATGGGGTCACAAAGAGTTAGACACTACTGAGCAACTTTCACTTCTTATTTTTTAAGATAATTCCATTTTGTTTTAAGATGATAATGTGTTCATTCAATTTATCCATTTTTTAGAATTCCTTGTAATTAGGTATGTCCATTTGATGCAGTCCTAACCATGAGCTCAGATGTCTGGGTGGGCCAGCTGATGTTTTTCTTTTTGCCTCCTTTTCTTTACCTATCCTCCCACCTGGAAAGTGGAACAGATGGTTTTAGACCAAGGCTTCCCTTGAGGTTCAGCTAGTAAAGAATCCACCTGCAATGCTAGAGACCTGGGTTCTATCCCTGGATTGGTAAGATCCCCTGGAGAAGAGAAAGTCTACCCACTCCAGTATTCGGGAATGGCTACCCACTCCAGTATTCTGGCCTGGAGAATTTGATGGACTGTATAGTCTATGGGGTCGCAAAGAGTCGGACACGACTGAGCGACTTTCACTTCACTTCAAGAACGCTAAGTAGGACGAGAAGAGCCTAGTTCTTAAATAGAAGTACCATACATCACTCGTCTGACTCTAGGTTCCAGGTCAGATAGGAAAAACAAATTAACAAGCAGGCATGTATTAAGCCACTTAGTTAGGTTCCTGTTAAGTGTACACCAGTGAATTATAACTGATATGGTAGTTGTTGTTCAGTTGCTAAGCCCTGTCCAACTCTGCAATCCCATGGACTGCAGTATGCCAGGCTCCTCTGTCACTACTATCTCCCAGAGCTTGCTCAAATTAATGTCCATTGAGTTGGTGATGCCATCCAACCATCTCATCCTCTGTCACTCCCTTTTCTTCTTGCCCTCAGGCTTTATCAGCATCAGGGTCTTTTCCAGTGAGTGGATTCTTTTCATCAGGTGGCCAAAGTATTGAAGTTTCAGCTGCAGCATCAGTCCTTCCAATGAATATTCAGGGTTGATTTCCTTTAGAATAGACTGGTTGGATCTCCTTACTATCCAAGGGGCTCTCAAGCATCTTCTCCAGCATCACAATTAGAAAGCATCAGTTCTTCAGCACTCAATCTTTATGGTCCACCTCTCACATCCACATATGACTACTGGGAAACCGTATCATTGACTATATGTACTTCTGTCTGCAGAGTGATGTCCCTGCTTTTTAATATGCTCTCTAGGTTTATCATGCATTTTCTTCCAAGGAGCAAGTGTCTTCTAATTTCATGGCTGCAGTCACTACCTGCAGTGATTTTAGAGCCCAAGAAAATAAAATCTGTCGCTGCTTCTACTTTTTCCCCATCTATTTGCCATGAAGTTATGGGACCAGATGCCATGATCTTAGTTTTTGGGTTTTCTTTCTTTCTTTTTTTTTTTTTAAATATTGAGTTTCAAGCCAGTTTTTTGACACTCTTCTTTCACTCTTATCAAGAAGCTCTTTAGCTCCTCTTCACTTTTTGCCATTAGAGTGGCATTATTTGCATATCTAAGGTTGTTGATATTTCCCCTGATAAGCTTGATTCATCTAGCCTAACATTTTGTATGACGTACTCTGGTGGCTCAGACGGTAAAGTGTCTGTTTACAATGTGAGAAACCTGGGTTCGATCCCTGGGTTTGGAAGATTCCCTGGAGAAGGAAATGGCAACCCACTCCAGTACTCTTGCCTTGAAAAGTGCATGGACAGAGGAGCTTGGTGCAGACTACTATCCATGTGGTCTCAAAGAGTTGGGCACGACTGAGCAACTTCACTCTGTATATAAGTTAAATAAGCAATATACAGACTTAAGCACTCCTTTTCCAATTTGGAACCAGTTGGTTGCTCCATGTCCACTTCTAGCTGTTACTTGCTGACCTGCATACAGGTTTCTCAGGAGACAGGAAAAGTGGTCTGGTAATCCTATTTCTTTACAAATTTTCCACTTTGTTGCGATTCACACAAACGCTTTAGTGTAATCAATGAAGCGGAAGTAGATATTTTTCTGGAATTCCCTTGCTTTCTCTATGTTCTAGTAAATGTTGGCAATTTGATCTTTGGTTCCTCTGTCTCTTTGAAACCCAGTTTGTACATCTGGAAGTTCTTGGTTCACATACTGCTGAAGCCTAGCTTGAAGGATTTTGAGTATAACCTTGCTAGCTGTGAAATGAGTACAATTGTCTGGTGCTTTCTACTTTCTTTGGTATTGCCCCTCTTTGGAATTGGAATGAAAAACTGACCTTTTCCAGTCCTTTGGCCTCTGGTGAGTTTTCCAAATTTGCTGACATTCTGAGTGCAGCACTTAAGCAGCAGCATCTTTTTGGATTTTAAATAAAGCAGCTGGAATTCCATCTCCTCCATTACCTTTGTTTGTAGTACTACTTTCTAATGCCTGCTTGATGTCACAGTCTAGGATGTCCGGCTCTAGTGAGTGACCACACCATTGTGGTTATCCTGGTCATTAAGATCTCTCTTGTATAGTTATTCTGTGTATTCTTTCCACCTCTTCTTAATCTCATCTTCTGTTACGTCATCTTTTCTGTCCTTTATTGTGCCCATCTTCACTTGAAAGGTTCCTTTGATATGCCCAATTTTCTTGAGGAGAGTACTAGTGTTTCTCCCTCTATTTCTTTCCTCTATTTCTTTGTATTGCTCATTTAATAAGGCCTATTTAGGATATGGTTACTATTCAGGTATAAATAATATACCTTAAAAATATACTCACATGCTTCAGAGAATCAGAAACTAATGTGAGACATTTTACCATTAGGAAAATATACCAGTATTGTTTATAATTTTTTGTTAAACACTATATTTTATATCTACATAACAAGATTTTAGATTTTAGAGACAGAAAAATATGTATTAATTATGATTTCAGTTCTAATTAAATGAGGTCTTATAATTTTAAAATATTGACATTAATGTATTCCTGATTATAAAAAGTACAGTAAACAATGACACAATTAAAAGTCTTATAGAAGATTGGAGATAAAAAAATGTATCACTTAAGAATAGAAGGCATGACATAAAAAACAATGAAATATTGCTCCTTCCTACAACATGGATGGACCTAGAGATTATCACGCTAAGCAAGGTAATTCAGACAGAGAAAGGCAAATATTGTATATCACTTATATGTGTAATGTAAAAAATAATGTAGATGAATTTATTTACAAAACAAAACAGACTCACAGAAATATGAAATAAGCAAGGTGGGAAATGAAGATGTGAGGGGGTATAAATTAAGAGTATGAGATTGACAGTGACAGATATACAATAATATACATAAAATAGAGAAACAATAAGGATTAACTGTATAGCATGGGAATTATACTCAATATCTTATAATAAACTATAATGGAAAAGAATCTGAAAAATGCATATAAATGCATATATTTTTGTGTGTTATATATATGTGTGTGTGTGAATCACTTTGTTATAGTCCTGAAAGTAACACAATATTATAAATCAACTGCACTTCAATTTTAAAAAATCAATTTTAATAAATCTCTATATAAGTTTTTAAAATGAGCAGAAAGTATAGAACTCGTGATTTTCTCAGTAGGGGGTGGTTAGTTGGGGACTAATATTAGTAGAGTCAGCAAATGCACAATGTCATGAAGATCAATAAGGTATTTTTGCCTTCCAGACACTTTTAGCTCATTGATTGTCTAATAATGGTAATTTCAATGTTAGAGTTTTATTTCTTTGCCCTCTGACTCTAATATTTAAAATGGAAATGACATTTAAAATTAACCTAAGTATATTAATACTTAAGTTTTAATTAACACTTTTATATTTAATAGGAATAAGTTCATCAGATTCTCTTTAGGCAGCTGAGAGTGTGTGTGTGTGTGTGTGGTGCATGTGCCCATGTGACTATATGATTTGATGTGGAGACTATGGTTCAGATAAGAGGAAAGACAACAAGCAAAAGGACTTATATTCCTAAATTATGTTTGTGTGTGATATTCTTGCTATAATTATGCAAGATTAAACAAAAAATTATAAAACTTACATTTTATTGTTTCTTGAAACACACACCATGAGTTCAGCCTTCCTAGAAAGTGGGAGCAGAACAATTCTTCTCACAGGGGTGTAGGAGCTGTCTCCAGACCGAATATTGATACCCTGGCCTGCCGTCTCCAGCAGGGTATTAAGTATCAGCCACCTCAAAGGTTGGCGCCAAACTTCTCTTTCAGACACCACAAACCAGAATTAATTGCAAATCAATCGAACAAAGTACAACTGATCAGTAAACCAATTAGTAATTTTAGCTGTTCATCCTGTCTTCATTTACGAGGGGGCAAAGTGGGAAATGAAAGTGCTTTTTAGACCACATATAAGAGTCTACTCTTTCCTTCCCTCCCCCTGCTTCCTCATCCACTTCCACTGCAATAATATTCTTATTTAAACATTGTAAAAAACATATGCTGCATAAATAGTTTACAGGTAGTCTTTGAATTTCTTCACTTGATTGTGGAAGTATAAATTAGCGTTGACAAATAATTGCTGGAGAAAGTGAAAGTAAATAAGTTTTCCTATGCAAATAGTGCATATTATATTTTAATGTTAGTTTGAAAAATCCCTGATTCATATAACATTTCTTCCACAGATTTTGTTATAGGACACTTATCCTTCTCATTAATGATAGGTATATAAAGGTCTCTGGTTAAAGAATAAGTGAATATCAGAGGTAAATGTCAGTTATCTGTCCTAAATTTCTTCATGTGAATGATATCTTTTACTTTCAATACCCTTTGGCATATAGATATTATAATATAAACATTGATATGTGACCCCATGGCCTGAAGCCCACCAGGCTCCTCTGTCCATGGGATTCTCCAGGCAAGAATATTGGAATGGGCTGCCATTCCCTTCTCCAGAAACATTTATATAAAATAAATCTATATTTATAGCTTCTTCAGTTTCCTTCCAGTCCCAAAGGAATTCATCTTTGCTAATACCTCATATATTACCTGTTACTGAGTAGAGGTTCAGATCATATACATTGCATAACCTGCACTAAGAATTGGACACGACTGAGCGACTTCACTTTCACTTTTCACTTTCATGCCTTGGAGAAGGAAATGGCAACCCACTCCAGTGTTATTGCCTGGAGAATCCTAGGGATGGGGGAGCCTGGTGGGCTGCCGTCTATGGGGTTGTACAGAGTCGGACACGATTGAAGTGACTTAGCAGCAGCAGCAGCCTGCACTCTAACCTCATTAGGAATATTCTTTGTTATTTAATTTTCCTTAACCATTTGGCTAGGTTTACATAAAATTATTCTGCTTGAGAAATAAATTTAAGTTACTACTGGCATTCATAGAAGATGATAGGTTTTTAGTCTAGCTCTAGAAAAGATTTTTAAGGAACTATATTGTCTTTTTATGGATTCAGGTCATTGCTAATAATGTCCTGTGAGTACAAATGTCCAAGAAAAGTAGCATTCTATTTATTCCAGTTAAAATAAAAGTAGTTCAATTGAGAACACTTAAAATTCCCATGGAAATTCATCCAGTTATCTTAGTCACAGTACTCTTAGTTACAATACTTTTCTGTAAGGCTCTGTTTTTCAAAAATCAATGATAGAGAAAATCTAAATGGCCCTCAGGTAGCTTTCATCACTGGAGAGTAATCTATCTACTTCAAAATTATTTTATTTTATAACAGGTCTCCAAAAATAAATATTTCCTATTTCAATAGAAAATTCCAAGGAGAACAAGTTGTTCTAAGCCAAACAAGTAGTTTGTCTACTTAAATTAAATTAAATTAAAATTTGTCCAATAAAATTAAAATAAGAAAATAATTATTGTTTTCCAATCAACACTCAAACTTGTTACAAAGTTTATTTAATATTACCTACCTTTCCATTGAGCTTCCCTGATGGCTCAGAGGTTAAAGCTTCTGCCTCCAATGCGGGAGACCCAGGTTTGATCCCTGGGTTGGGAAGATCCTCTGAAGAAGGAAATGGCAATCCACTCCAGTATTCTTGCCTGGACAATCCCATGGACGGAGAAGCCTAGTACGTTACAGTCCACGGGGTTGCAAACAGTCAGACATGACTGAGCGACTTCACCTTGTTTACACCTTGCTACCTTTCCATTATTATTTATTAAACTTTTTACGCATTCTTTATTTTTAGAGAAGCATTTTTAAGAAATCTTGCATTATAAGAAATAACCTGTTACGGAAGCAGATGTGCATTGAAAGGGCTCAGAAAAACTGTGTGGGTACCAGTGAAGAAAGGTAAGCAGCGTAATCCAAAGTGGTTTCTACAAATTACATGCCATTGGGCATGCATTCTAAGTCACTTCAGTAGTGTCTGACTCTGCAACCCTGTGGACTGTAGCCCACCGGGTTTCTCTGTTCATGGGATTTTGCAGGGAAGAATACTGGAGTGGTTTGCCATGCCGTCCTTCAGGGGATTTTCCTGACCGAGGGATCCAACCTGCATCTGTTATGTCTCCTGCATTGGCAGGCGGGTGCTTTACCACTACCACCACCTGGGAAGCCCTTAATTAATGTTATTAAGTAGCTAAAAGAAAACCTTTCCTCCGTGCAATATAAAATATAAATAAAAATAATCTAGATGTTGCATCTGTATACAAATATATGCATTCACAATATCACAAGCTTAGAATCTGCACGTTAGGCATGAAGTGACCTTGTTCATAACTGAAACCTTAAGCATTATGTAGATCAGCAGCCTCCAAACCTTTTCAATTGTGCACCATGGTATTTAATGTGAACAAGATATACATGAACTACTGTATTAATACAATATTCACATTATAAATCATACAGGAAAATACAAATATATATATATATATATATATATATACACTCAGAGTAGCCAGTGTTGTCCTCATCAATCTAAGAGAATATCTGGCATGTACCAGCAGGCGCATGTATCTGGAAATCACCAGGGCAGCAAAAGTAATCGTCATCCACACAGAAAGGAAAAGCAAATCAAAAACACCAACATTTGTCCACCGTCAATGCTGGATTTCTCAGGTAAGCATATTGAGACCGTCTTTGCTTATTGTGACAGTTAATGAGAAATCTTGTGTTGCCATTTTTCCTTTGGGTGATTGTGTGTGGTGTCTTGTCCTGCTTTTTCTTCTCATTGTCCCATTGTTTAGTTTTGTGTTACAAACATAAAAGTTGTTGAAGGCCTATCACCTACTACACTCCTGCTTTATTTTTCCCTTCATCGTAGCCCCTTCCAACATGTGTGGCCTTTCTACATTACTTTTTTCCCTAAACTATTTTTGATTATCATGTAGATGTATAGCATGATTATCAGCACACGTTCCCCAAAGATGGATTTTCCACAAATTAGAATATTCTATTTCGCTCTAAATATGGAAACTAAAAATATATTACCCATCGTGAAATGAATTACTCATACATTGCGTGTCACATTTTAAACTAGCAACTCTATAACCTTAAAATATAGCTCAATCTTTAAGTATTAATTTTGAAATGATGCATTTGTGCTAATGATTTACCGGGAGGAAAAATCCTTTAATCTAACCCTTTTGCTTATGAACTTGAAAGTTGAACTCCATAGAAATGACTGACTGCAACAGCAGGGCTTTTCACCAGCTGATCAAAATTAACAGTTTCTTTCAATTGTTCTAATTAAGACCAAGGGGAGTTCTGGAATGTACCAACAGTATCTCAAATTGCTCCCTGCTTAAAACTAGCTCTAGGGGAGAAATGTCAGCTTTTACATTTCCCTACAAATAGTTTAGTCTAAGTTGCTATTATTACTATTTACTAAAAGGCCTTATGTATATATCCCATGAGAATTTTTTTTCAGTTTTACTGTGTTTTATTAGAAAAGATAACAATTAAAGATGAGAAATATAATCATCTAGAGTAGAAATTTATTAGAAGTGAGATGGTATATCAATAATCTGTAAAACTGATGAAAACTCTATAAATATGGTTAATGTTTTACAGACTAGTCATTTTATCTTAAGAACTTTTTCACTTTATACTAGAAACATATTTAGAGAAATCAGATAATTGAATCAATAATCATTGTAAAAATACAAAAATTAAATGTATTTAAACCTTAGGAAATATAAGATTATTGCTTTCAAGTGTACATTTTTCCTGCTAGCTGAATATCTCTCAAGGAACATTTTCTACCCCTCAAAATCAATTCATTTATATTAAGTTGTAGTCTTTTGTCATTTATCATCCAAAGTTCTGATGTAGGTTATTAATGAAACATGTTTTCTTGTAGTAATTTCTTTCAAACTTATTCATTTTCTCAAGATTCTTTTTTCTTACTATTTATATAAAACATCTACTTTAAAAGTTATATAAATGGTGAAGAGACATAAAAGCAAACACCAATATTTTCATTATAGAAGCAAAAACAGAGTAAAGTTTAAAATCTTGACCTACATGCAACTCAATAGTAAGTTATTTAAATGGTACTTTTAGGTGATAATAATTAAATGGAGAATGGAAGGTCAACCTATTGAACAAGTGTCTTGTATACTATGACACCAATTTCAGAATTTCAGAATCCTAGGAGTCAATCAAACACCAGTTTGCTTATAAAGTATGATAGTGTTATGAGTGATGAAAATACATTGCCCTGCTTCATAATTTTAAGCCATCTCTTCTTTGAATTGGGAATTCTCAGTTTAAAGGCCTTTGAGAGGTCATACTCTTTAACCCCATATGCAATCCCTAAATAAGTAATTGACTCTTTCAACTCTCACCACTGTGTTAAGATATAAGCAATCTCTTGTTGTAATTAGCATTCTTTCCTAGGAGAAGAATGATGTTTGGGTGGCTAAATGGGCTAGCAGTCTTTAGAGAAGCATTCTCTTCCCTAGGGCTGGACACAGACTATTTAAAACTGCTGTGAAAGAGTCAACAGGATTAACATGGAGTCAACTTCCTTGGAAAATGGAGCCAAAGAGATTCTAAGGAGACAAAATACTTCAAGGCAATCACAGTAGTAGTGAAAATGTCCAGGCTTACTGGCCCTGTCACATCTAATTTAACTGATGACATGAACATTAAGCAGGGCCACCAAAACTTTTTTTATGAGCCTAAATTCTATTTTTTTTTTTTTTACCTCCTGTAAACTTAGGATATTTCCATTTTTTTTCAAACAGAAATTGAAAAAGATGTATCATAAAATCTTGGAAAATACCTTCTATTTATTTAAAAGTGCATACACACTTAGCACTGTTATAGAAAAGCACGTTTGCCATCAAATTTTAAACTGTATTAAAAAGTGTTTATTTTGACTTGCAATTCTTATCATATGCCTTTACAAGTCTCAATTTTGCATAAAAAGTTTTAATTTATAAAAACAGACTCACAAAAGTAATTTCTATTTTGTGGAAATTGTCCATGAAAATTTCTTCAAAGATTTGAGTATTTTCTCATTATCAAGTTTCATATCTAAGGATTTAAATATACAAGTAGAAAAAAGAACTTCAGGAGACAATTTCATAACCTATAAAATAATGATTTCATTGTCAATAGGTTAAATCCAAATAGTCCACCAATGATTGGTTTTCCTTAAAGATAGAAATTTTAAACATAAAAAGCTATCACTCTTTGTTTTATTTGTATAATTAGAAAATCATTTTATTGACTATGAACTCTGTGCAAATCATTATGATGCAAATTTTTAATGAACATATGAGTAACAATTTTTACCTGTAAAGAATGTAAATGGTGATTGGCTAATAAGACATATTTATGAATAATAGTATTAACTATTTAATATAGTGGGATCTGTTTGGAAATAACTAGTTTCTAAGTTGAAACTTCAACACTGGTGGACCAGCATTAAGTTTTATCTCAGGAGTTACAGATGTCAAAAACCAGTCTGGGTATATGGGTGGGAGAAAGGCTGGCACTTTTAATGATTTACCAATTTTAAACTAGATCAACTGCCTAAGAAAAATAATTTTTATTTTGAGAGAAAATATACAAATGATTTTTGTATAGTTATGATTACTTACCAGTCTAGGAATAAAGATTCAAATATATCTTGCATGTAGTTCAGTTCATTTATTCATTAATATGTTCATTAATTTATATATGCAACCATTTAAAATAAAGCACTTGTTGGTGCATACAATGTGCTTAGCACTGGTTTAACAGCATTACAAATACTATTTTCACCTTCTTGTAAGATTTTGCTTCTCCTGGTATATGTGATACTATGGATTTTACAAAGTAAATTAACTCTGTTCATGATTGTTGCACTGGCTTAAAGTTATTTGGTTTACAAGGATGCAGAAAAAGTAATGATAGAATCTACCATAAGGGAACCTATGCCTTGGGAGAAAGAAAATTTAATATTAAAATAAATAAAGATCAAGACAACCTAATATGGGGGGGAGGGTGAGTAATAAAGCATGAAAGTCAGTAGAGTATAGCTTAGTGGCAGTTATTTAAAGCCTTCTTGACCCAGGCACACTGGACATGTTACGTATCCTAAGAATGAGTTACTAGGTGACATTGTGTAACATACTGTGCATAAGCCAATGCATTAAACACTTGTACTACTTTGTTCCCAAGCATCCTGCTATGGGACCCCTTATAAATGTGTAATACTAAGTAGAAGGAACTTTTTCTTACTGTGAATTAAACTTAGAATCAGTACAACACTATGATAACTGAAAGAATAATTATTTAAGACAATGTTTTGAGAATCTGAAACCTAAGTGTCTCTTAAATATTCTGAACTTACCAAAAGGTGTCCTTGGAATGAGTCCTAAAGATCTTTTATTCTCACAGGTGGGGGCTGATTAAGTAGAAAAATTCATACTGTAAAGAGAAATCTTCATATTTGTAGAGATCACTATCTACCTCGAAATAAAACCAAGAAGTCATGAAAGTTAAATCCTAACCTTCTGGCATACCTAAAAATATTACCTTAGCTTAGGGTCTTTTTATTAAATTTCTAAGACCAAAATGTTAATGGAAAAAATTGAAGGTAGCTAAACTGGTGTCTTATCAGAATGCTACATTTTCTGTCCTATTATTTGTTTACCATTAAAATACTATATTATCTAGGCTATTAGATTGGAAGAATTAATAGTGTTTAAATGGCCAGACTTTCCAAAGCAATCTACATATTTAATGTAACCCTTATCAAATTACCCATGACATTTTTTCATAGAACTAGAGCAAATAATCCTAAAATTTACATGTACTCAGAATTGCCAGAGAAATTCTAAGGGAAGAAAAAAAAAAAGTAGAGGCATAAAAACCCTCCCAGACATCAGAAAATATGAAAAAATTACAGTAATTTTAAAAAAGGTATTGTCTCCAAAACCATAACTACAGATCAGTGGAAAGCATAAAGAGCCCATAAATAAACCCATACACCTATGATAAATTAATCTTTGACAGAGGTGGAAAGAATATACAACAGAGAAAAAACAGTATCCTCAATAAGTGGTGATGGGAAAGCTGGACAGCCTCATGTAAGTCATTGACATTAAAACACTCCCTCACATCATATGCAAAAATAAACTCAAAATGGTTTAAAGACCTAAATATAAGACAAGATACAAACAACATAGGCAAAACACTCTCTGATATAAGCCGTAGAAATATTTTCTAAAATTAGTCTCCCAAGGATAAAAAAATAAAAGAAAAAATAAACAAATGGAACCTAATCAAACCTCAAAGATTTTGCAAAGCAAAGAAATCTAGAGAGATTATATTCTTTACCATGCTCTTACTTTCTCTCTGCTAGAATCGGACTCACTACCTCTAAATAGAGGTATCATCTCTATTATATCATCTATATAAGCAATTGATCAAAAATATACCATTAAGAGTCCAGAGGTCCATGTCATGTAAAAACTTAGAATAATGCCAGACAAAGAGGAAGTATTCAAGAAGTTTCAGCTGTAATTATTATTATCCACTTAATTACCAGATTTAAGGCCCAAATCATGCTCAAAAATATTTACTACTTTAAGTTTATCTAATTTTAAATATTTCAATAAATAGTAAAAGTAAAAGCAAACTTCAGTGATAATAATCATAAAAGAATTGCTATATTATTACCAAACTTAATCATGCCAAGTAAAATTTTTATGTGTTATTATTGCTATTTTGATAAAGGAAAAATGTTGTGACATTAAATTTTGGATATTGAGTAAATAGAAGATCTTGAACTTAAATAAATACAATGTTATGAAAAATTGACTAAATTATTATTTCATTCCATAGCAAAATTATAAAATTAATCTACAGACTTGGAAAACATTTCTTTCAATTGTATATTGGAATAATTATGACAATAAAAAGCACTAATAACCTACTATTGCTACATAACAAGCACACTCTTCCAACAATACAAGAGATACTCTACATATGACAGCACCAGATGGTCAATACCAAAATCATATTGTTTGCAGCCAAAGATGGAGAAGCTCTATACAGTCAGCAAAAGCGAGACCAGGATCAGACAGTGGCTCAGATCAAGAGCTCCTTAGTGCCAAGTTGAGATTTAAATTGAAGAAAGTAGAGAAAACCACTAGACAATTCAGGTATGACCTAAATCAAATCCCTTACAGATTATAAGAAGTGACAAATAGATTCAAAATATTAGATCTAATAGACAGAGTGCCTGAAGAACTATGGACAGAGGTTTGTGACATTGTACAGAAGGCAGTGATCAAGAACATCCCCCCAAAAACAGAAACACAAAAAGGAAAAATGGTTGTCTCAAGAGGTCTTACAAATAGCTGAGAAAAGAAGAGAAGCTAAAGGCAAGGGAGAAAAGGAAAGATATACCTATCTGAATGCATAGTTCCAAAGAATAACAAGGAAAGAAAAGAAAGCCTTCCTCAGTGCTCAGTGCAAAGAAATAGAGGAAACAATAGAATGAGAAAGACTAGAGATCTCTTCAAGAAAATTAGAGATACCAAGGGAACATTTCAAGCAAAGATGGGCTCAATAAAGGACAGAAATGGTATGGAGCTAACAGAAGCAGAAGATCTTAAGAAGAGGTGGCAAGAATACACATAAAAACTATACAAAAAAAGACCTTAATGACCCAGAAAACCATAATGGTGTGATCACTCAACTAGAGCCAAATATCTTAGAGTCCGAAGTCAGGTGGGCCTTAGAAAGCATCACTACAAGAAAAAATGGTGGAAGTGATGGAATTCCAGTTGAGCTCCTAACACATGATGCTGTGAAAGTGCTGCACTCAATATGCCAGCAAATTTGGAAAACTCAACAGTGGCCTCAGGACGGGAAAAGGTCAGTTTTCATCCCAATCCCAAAGAAAGGCAATGCCAAACATTTCCAAACTACTGCACAATTGCAATGGCAACCCACTCCAGTGTTCTTGCCTGGAGAATCCCAGGGATGGGGGAGCCGGTGGGCTGCCCTCTATGGGGTTGCACAGAGTCGGACACAACTGAAGCGACTTAGCAGCAGTAGCAGTAGCATATACAACTAAGTAATGCTCAAAATTCTCCAAGCCAGGCTTCAGCAATATGTGAACCATGAACTTCCAGATGTTCAAGCTGGTTTTAGAAAAGGCAGAGGAACCAGAGATCAAATTGCCAACATACGCTGGATCATTGAGAAAGCAAGAGAGTTCCAGAAAAACATCCACTTCTCCTTTATTGACTACACCAAAGCCTTTGACTATGTGGATCACAACAAACTGTGGAAAATTCTTCAAGAGATAGTTATACCAGACCACCTTATCTGCCTCCTGAGAAATCAGTATGCAGGTCAAGAAGCAACAGTTAGAATCGGACGTGGAAAAATGGACAGGTTCCAAATCAGGAAAGGAGTACTTCAACTCTATATATTGTCATGCTCCTTATTTAACTTATATGCAGAGTACATCATGTAAAATGCTGGGCTGGATGAAACACAAGCTGAAATCAAGTTTGCAGGAAAAATATCACTAACCTCAGGTACGCAAATGACACCACCTCTACGGCAGAAAACAAAGGGGAACTGAAGAGCCTCTTGATGAAAGTGAAAGAGGAGAGTGAAGAAGTTGGCTTAAAACTCAACATTCAAGAAACCAAGATCATAGCATCTGGTCCTGTCACTTCATGGTAAATAGATGGGGAAACAATGGAAATAGTGACAGACTTTATTATCTTGGTCTCCAAAATCTCTGCAGATGGTGATTGCAGCCATGAAATTAAAAGACGCTTACTCCTTGGAAGAAAAGCTATGACCAACCTAGACAGCATATTAGAAAGCAGAGACATTACTTTACCAACAATGGTCCATCTAGTCAAAGCTATGGCTTTTCCAGTGTCATGTATGGATGTGAGAGTTGGACCATAAAGAAATCTGAGCACCAAAGAATTGATATTTTTCAACTGTGGTGGTGGAGAAGACTCTCGAGAGCCCCTTGGACTTCAAGGAGATCAACCTGTCAATCCTAAAGGAAATCAGTCCTGAATATTCATTGGAAGGACTGAATCTGAAGCTCTAATACTTTGGCCACCTGATGTGAAGAACTGACACACTGGAAAAGACCCTGATGCTGGGAAAGGTTGCAGGCAGGAGGAGAAAGGGACAGCAGAGTACGAGATGGTTGAATGGCATCACCAACGAATGGACATGAGTTTGAGTGAGCTCCAGGATTTGGTCATGGACAGGGAAGCTGGATGTGTTGCAGTCCATGAGGTCGCAAAGAGTCAGACACAACTGAGTGACTGAAGTGAACTGATAACTTACTATTCAAAAGGTAAAAAATCCAGAGTTAAGGTAGATATTGTTGTGTGTTTATCTAGAATTACTTTCCTCCTTTCTTCACACGTTCTAGCTTTGTTCAGGAATTTAGTTTCCTCCTATATGTCCACATGCCTTGGCAAAAGTTGGTCCATTAGTAGTTCCAAAAGGTATATACAGATTAGATCATGCCCCTCCGCGATCTTGCCTTGATACACAGTCCCAATTGTGTTTTCTATACCATGCAATTCATACTAACAGCTAAAATGATAGCAATGAACAACAGATATTAAAACTTGAGAGTTTGAATTCAAATCATATTGTTGTAAGAGTAGTGAATCCAATTAACTAGAAAGTAACACAACATCATAAAACAACTCTATGATAATAAAAAGTAATTAACAAATTGACCCAAAAACTTAACTTGTGATGTATCCTATACAAGACCAGCTGCACAGTATTTGAGGCCCTGTACAAAATGAAAATGCAGAAACCATGGTTCAAAATTACGAAGTGGATAACAACTGAGCACTAATTCAAGAATAGGACTCTTCTGAGTATGATGCCCTATACAACTCAGGTCTCATGCCCATGAAGTCAAAGGAAGTTCCTGAACCTCTTTATGCCTCAGTCATTAATTAGTAGCATTATTATTGTGTCTGTGTTAGCGATTTGGAGAGCATTTTTCAAACTATCAACAATGTATGAGTTTAGGTATTTAGAATCTTTATTGAGGGGTAAAAGTAAGAGTGAGATTCCAGTAGGAAAATCATTTAGGCTGGGCAAGGGGACAGCAATCATAACAAGTCAAGCACACCCTCTTCCTCCCTAAGCTTCTCCACGTAACCCTTGTAACTCCACAAATAAGTAAATGTTACAATATTCACTATGAAATAATGTGAATTCCTCTTAAATTATAATCTTATTCTATGTGTCTTTGTGTATGTGTGTGTGTGTTGTCGGGGGATAGCAGGGGTAGCTTTTGCTATTCATTTGCTTATATCATGAAGTAAAAGGAATTTATGAATAATATTTCCTTTTCTCCAAATTACAAATGTATCTTATAATTTAAAAGAGCCAAAATCTATGCCTAGCCAAAAAAAGAGCTCATTCTATACTTTTAATGTCTTTAAAAATACAAAGAAACCAGGATAGCAGGAATGATACAAGAAAGAAATAATAGCATCATGGCCATTCACAAACATAAACACAAATAATTAAGGAACTCATTTGGATCTATTTGCATATGTCACAATGCACACCTGATCTTTTCTAGACATAACGTTAAATAAATATTTGCTTTAGAGAGCATTGCTCTTTGGGGAAATGTTAAATATATTCTAATTCAGAGTGATTTGCACATGACCATTTCACACATTCCTCTAAACCAATTTTACTTCTTTACCAGTGAAAAGACAGAACAGCAATGACAAACATTCTTTACAACAGGGTGAGTGGAAAAAAAAAAGAAAAGTGAAAATATTTTTACCAAGCTGAAAGATTACTAATAGAAATTTAAAAAAATAGAAAATCTGTGACTTAAAATTTTAAGAAAGCAGATTCTCTGAATCACTATAAACCAGGGCAGCATTATTAGGTGCCATTTCCCAGTGAACCTACAGTAAAAAGCCATAAGGCTTGCACCTGTCACCACTATGCTGAGATTAGTTACTCTGATTGGTGTGACATTTAAGTAAGGTGCTGAATGCTGTTTCACACAACAATCTGAATATGTTGCAAGAAAATGAATATAAAGTTTCCATTGTTATTTTTCTTAGGTTTTTGGTCCCTTTATATCGCTACTAGAAAGATTTTTATTTTAACATAGAACTCTGATATGCTGCCACATACATAGACGTTTTACACAAATTACAGTCCCCTTTGATCCATTAAGATACAGCAGCATAAGACGTTCATTTCCTTGAAGAAATTCTAGGCTTCTAAAAGGAATTTAGAAACAAGATACTACTTTGGACCTCACACCACCAGGGCTGTCAGGCTTTTCCTCCTCTAAGACTGGAATATAGGTAATAACAAAATGACTTAATAGCAGAACAACACATTACCTTATAAAAGACAATTTTAACTACTTCAAACCTGGATAACTCATGTTAGCTCTCAATAATTGCTATAGTAATGCTAGCTACTCTAGTTTCTCCAAGAGATATCTTTTGCTTTTTCCTTCCCCCTAGTACAAGAGATGAGGTAATTCCATAGATTACCTACTATTGTTAGATAATTATGGCCAAACAAACCATTACAGTTATCAGATGCAACACCTAAATAAGTGGAGAATATGACATAAATACTCTTGCCCATAAACAAGCTCATGTTTGGGAAATTGATAAATTAAAGGCTGAGTTTGAACCTAAAGATATCACCACCATTATGACCCTCTTCCTCGGCTGGCCAGAGAGAAAACAATGACCAGAGGTCATAGGGTTATGCAAAGGCGTGGCTTATTTTGGTGATTTTACTCAAGAAGTACAACTTAAAGAAATTTAACATGAAGTAACTTGAAGCAAATTATCATTTGATGAGGAATATTTATAGATAGATTTACTCAAAGGCAAACACTTTTAATTCTTTTTTTTAATTAATTTTTATTTTTTAGTTTGTTTTGCTTTACAATACTGTATTCAATTTGCTATACATTGACATGAATCAGCCACGAGTGTACATGAACTTCCAATCCCGACCCCCACCTCCCCCCTCCCCCTCCACACCATCTCTCTGGATTATCCCCATGCATCAGTCACAACATCCTGCATCTTGCATCGACCCTAGACCAGCGATTCGTTTCACTTATGATATCATACATGTTACACTGCCACTTTCCCAAATCATCCCACCCTCTCCTTCTCCCACAGAGTCCAAAAGGCTGTTCTATACATCTGTGTCTCTTTTGCTGTCTCACGTACAGGTTTATCATTATCATCTTTCTAAATTCCATATATATGTGTAAGTATACTGTATTAGTGTTTTTCTTTAAAAAAGAAACCCTCAGGTGAGAATTATCTATCAGAGAGGCTTGGGTTTTCCCATGACTGGGAAAGTTGCCACTATGTTTTCTTACAGTATTCATCCAAGTCTTCTATAAAGATGTGTAGAAGTATTAAATGGTGGGGAATCTAAAGCTGTTTGTGAATTGATTCATCTATGATCAAACACAGAGCCAGAAATATTGATAGTTGTCATAAATTTTATATCCCAACACAAGGCAGACATGATAACATCTTTAATAAAAGCTTCTGCACAACAAAGGAAACTATAAGCAAGGTGAAAAGACAGCCTTCTGAATGGGAGAAAATAATAGCAAATGAAGCAACTGACAAACAACTAATCTCAAAAATATACAAGCAGCCTGTGCAGCTCAACTCCAGAAAAATAAATGACCCAATCAAAAAATGGGCCAAAGAACTAAATAGACACTTCTCCAAAGAAGACATACGAATGGCTAACAAACACATGAAAAGATGCTCAACATCACTCATTATCAGAGAAATGCAGATCAAAACCACAATGAGGTACCATTTCACACCAGTCAGAATGGCTGTGATCCAAAAGTCAACAAGCAATAAATGCTGGAGAGGGTGTGGAGAAAAGGGAACCCTCTTACACTGTTGGTGGGAATGCAAATTAGTACAGCCACTATGGAGAACAGTGTGGAGATTCCTTAAAAAATTGCAAATAGAACTGCCTTATGATCCAGCGATCCCACTGCTGGGCATACACACCAAGGAAACCAGAATTGAAAGAGACACGTGTACCCCAATGTTCATCACGGCACTGTTTATAATAGCCAGGACATGGAAGCAACCTAGATGTCCATCAGCAGATGAATGGATAAGAAAGCTGTGGTACATATACACAATGGAGTATTACTCAGCTATTAAAAAGAATACATTTAAATCAGTTCTAATGAGGTGGATGATGCTGGAGCCGATTATACAGAGTGAAGTAAGCCAGAAAGAAAAACACCAATACAGTATACTTACACATATATATGGAATTTAGAAAGATGGTAATGATAAACCTGTACGCAAGACAGCAAAAGAGACATAGATGTATAGAACAGCCTTTTGGACTCTGTGGGAAAGGGAGAGGGTGGGATGGGTTGACAGAGTTGCAGTGTAACATGTATGATATCATAAGTGAAACGAATCGCCAGTCTAGGTTTGATGCGGGATGCAGGATGCTTGGGACTGATGCACGGGGATAATCCAGAAAGAAGGTGTGGGGCGGGAGGGGGGAGGTGGGGGTCACGATTGGGAGTTCATGTACACTCGT
The DNA here is from genome assembly GCA_006408695.1 of Aepyceros melampus. Lineage (NCBI taxonomy): Eukaryota > Metazoa > Chordata > Mammalia > Artiodactyla > Bovidae > Aepyceros > Aepyceros melampus. Next base: position 314,854 of record SJXQ01004594.1, on the reverse strand, counting down.
GGCTGATTCATGTCAATGTATAGCAAAACGAATACAGTATTGTAAAGCAAAACAAACTAAAAAATAAAAATTAATTTAAAAAATCTGCAATAAAAAGATGCAAAAGTGAACTATGCATACATAGCCTGATCATGATATATATATTTAGAGGGGAAAGCTGCTACTCTTATTCATTTGTTCAATTTGTCATTTGTCTATTCATTCAACATGCCTCACATTATTTCAGAGTTGATCACATAACCATTATGACCTTGAAATAAAGAACACCTTAGGAGTTTCTTCGGAGAAGGCAATGGCAACCTACTCCAGTACTCTTGCCTGGAAAATCCCATGGATGGAGGAGCCTGGTAGGATGCAGTCCGTGGGATTGCAAAGAGTCGGACACAACTGAGCGACTTCACTTCACTTTTCACTTTCATGCATTGGAAAAAGAAATGGCAACCCACTCCAGTGTTCTTGCATTGAGAATCCCAGGGTTGGGGGAGCCTGGTGGGCTGCCATCTATGGGGTCACACAGATCAGACACGACTGAAGCGACTTAGCAGCAGCAGCAGTAGGAGTTTCTTAAAAAGATACTCCTTTATTTGGGTTCATTCTTCTTCTATGGGTTCCACAAGGATGACACCACTTAAAATAGTCTCAATATATTTTTTTATTTTGGAGCAGGCTGAGCTTCTCTAATGGATTCTCTCCCCCTCATCCAGACCCTCTTGGACACTCTTTGTAAGGAAATGCCAGCCAGCTGGAACAGCAGGGCAACAAGTACAGCTGGGAATTCCTGGCCCACAGGTGTCCAGCCTCGCATTTGTTAGCTTGCCAATATCAAAGCTAGATTTGTTGAGGGGATCCCCACAGTTGTTTCACAGAAAGGAAATTATCCACTGGCACTAATAGTAATAATCCCCTCCTCCATATCTGACTTAGTACTTGAGCTAGAGCCACAGGTTCCTTGCCCCACCGATATTGGACCAGTATCAAGTTCTCCATCCTTTTAACAAGTGGGTGGCAGACTGTCAGGACAGGAATTAGATGGGTACAGGTGGCACCACCTGCTTGAAATGCTTTTGAGTATTTTGTGTTTCATTATTGCTGCACGCCACGGTACCTTTCTTTCTTTTCTTGCCAATAACCATTGTACCATTTGTTTGAGCTTAAAGTTTGTTCCAAACTCAGATTTTGGATAAAAAGAATATGAAAAGGATTTTTTTTCCAATTAAGAAACAAATCAGAGAAAAGATAAATATTTTGTTGTGTAGAATGGAATACTGATTGGAAATCTAACTGGAAAGTACCTTGGTTCATTAGCAGATGGGTGAGAAGTGAGATTATTGATGATTCTCCAGGAGATAATTATTTTGGGCTGTTGGTTTAGCTGATATACAATAATCAGTCTATGTATTCCTAAATAATATTTACAGAGATAAAATTTAAATATAAGCATCTACAGTTTGTTGTTAATCATTTTGTGTTTCTAAGCTTTACACAGATAAATGAACTGGCATGCTGATCTTGTGAGATGGGGAATAGTTGCATTGCATCATTGAGCTAGGCAGACAACAAAGAAATTGTATACAAACTAGAAGCAAAGGATGAGACAATGTAACCAAACTTCAGTCTGAGTTAAAATATCAGGATAAAGACCACAAAAAAGGGGTTTCAAACTTCCTGCAGATGATATAGAGTAGTTAAGAGAGGTTCTAGGGTGTCTGTCTACTCACAACACTGTTTTCTAAACAGACCTCAATGTATGGCCACAAAGACTATAGCTTAAGTTTATTTATTTTTATCAGCTGGGGCCTTGGTATGAAAGATATAGCACATTTAAATAGCACATTTGAGAATGAATTTAGTAAAAGAACCATTTATAAATGTGTGATTGGAGATAAGGAAACTAACAAGGACTGACGTATTTCCTAGACCAAGATCTGAATGGACAAGTAGAGTGGTTACTGAAACTTAGAGAGTAATTATAAAACAGAGAAGGTCAACTCACAGCAGATGCAGCATTGTATAAAGGAATGGAACTAGCCAACGCAGACAAGGAAGGAGATAGGACTTCACACACCACCAGGCCCCAGTCTCCTGGTTGTCTAACCCAACCAGAAGCCAGAAACAAGGGGGTCCTATAACGTAGTCCACACAGCATAGTCTCTCAAAGAAATAAGCAAGGAGTCAAATGACAGCAGTCTGGAAGGGAAAATTTTAAATGTCCAGTATAATCCACACATTTTTGCCTAGTAAAATCTTTTTTTTTTCTGTTTTTAAGTCAGAGTTATAATTTCAGTTCACATTTAATTTATTGAATTATTTTCAGAGGGTCACAAGCAAATAAGAAGAAAAGAAATATATAAATATCAGAAAAGAGGAAAAAACAAAGGAAGGAAGAAAGGAAAGGAGAACAAAAAACAAAACCAAAAATTATATCACTGCTATAATACTGCTTCTATACCTGATCATCAGGCCTAAATTGAAAACTTCAGTTTTTGTCTTCCACCACATAATCCATATTTCCTTTATTTTTAGTCATCCATGATCTAAACTGCAGGGATTCTCTAGTCTCTCGATGGTAAAGAATCCACCTATAATGCAGTGGACCTTAGTTTGATTCCTGGGTTGGGAAGATCCCTTGGAGAAGCAATATTGCTACCTGCAGCAGTATTCATGGGCTTCTCTGGTGGCTCAGATGGTAAAGAATCTACCTGTTATGTGGAAGACCTGAGTTTGATCCCTGGGTTGGGAAGATCCTTTGGAGGAGGGCATGGAAACTCACTCCAGTATTATTTCCTGGAGAATCCCCATGGACAGAGGAGCCTGGAAGGCTACAGTCCAAGAGGTAGCAATGAGCTAGGCATGAATATAGTGTCCTTTCCCTGCTTGAGTGAACGAAACCTTCATTTTCCTAGTATTTGAGTTGTTGGTGATCTTCTTCAACATCTTTATTCAGTTGCTAAAGCTTTTCACTGACAGGAATATTAGGCAAGAAAGTGCTACGGGGTAATTCCCCTGGGCTCTTGTTCATCCTGCCTCAGATGTGTAGCTGAAACTCATTGATAGTTAGGATCATTCTTCCTGACTTTATGTGATCCCCTCTCTCAGACATTCATTTAAGAAAAGGGAACCCTCTTACACTGTTGGTGGGAATGCAAATTAGTACAGCCACTATGGAGAACAGTGTGGAGATTCCTTAAAAAATTGCAAATAGAACTGCCTTATGATCCAGCGATCCCACTGCTGGGCATACACACTGAGGAAACCGGAATTGAAAGAGACACGTGTACCCCAATGTTCATCACGGCACTGTTTATAATAGCCAGGACATGGAAGCAACCTAGATGTCCATCAGCAGATGAATGGATAAGAAAGCTGTGGTACATATACACAATGGAGTATTACTCAGCCATTAAAAAGAATACATTTGAATCAGTTCTAATGAGGTGGATGACGCTGGAGCTGATTATACAGAGTGAAGTAACCCAGAAAGAAAAACACCAATACAGTATACTTACACATATATATGGAATTTAGAAATTTATAATAGCCAGGACATGGAAGCAACCTAGATGTCCATCAGCAGATGAATGGATAAGAAAGCTGTGGTACATATACACAATGGAGTATTACTCAGCCATTAAAAAGAATACATTTGAATCAGTCTAATGAGGTGGATGACGCTGGAGCTGATTATACAGAGTGAAGTAACCCAGAAAGAAAAACACCAATACAGTATACTTACACATATATATGGAATTTAGAAAGATGGTAATGATAAACCTGTACGCAAGACAGCAAAAGAGACACAGATGTATAGAACAGCCTTTTGGACTCTGTGGGAGAGGGAGAGGGTGGGATGATTTGGCAGAGTGGCAGCGTAACATGTATGATATCATAAGTGAAACGAATCGCCAGTCTAGGCTCGATGCAGGATGCAGGATGCTTGGGACTGATGCACGGGGATAATCCAGAGAGAAGGTGTGGGGCAGGAGCGGGGAGGTGGGGGTCGGGATTGGGAGTTCATGTACACTCGTGGCTGATTCATTTCAATGTATAGCAAAACAAATACAGTATTGTAAAGTAAAACAAACAAAAAAATAAAAATTAATTAAAAAATAAAAAAAATTTAAAAAACACATACTCAAAATGAGCCAGGAAAGGCCTCAGTTTCTAACTCATCTGACCTATGACAATGTTCTCAGACTACTCCAATCTTGAGTAGTAAGTAGAACTTCCAAATACACAGAGTCCAAGGTAGCAGAGAAGATAAGCAAAATGTATTCCAGTGTGTAATTTAGGAATAATGAAAGGACCACTTCTATCTTTAGCCTTTTTTCCCTCAAACAAATAATTCTGGGTATGAGATGGTACCAAAGTTTATCAACCACAAGTTTATGGTATATGGAATATCCAGTAGGAAAATGGTCCATACTCTCACAGTGCTGTCTCCCAGAAAATACCAAAACTAAATCTTCAGCAGGCTATTTATTTATCTTATCAAAGCTCTTGCTACTGGAGGATGAAAGCTAGGTTTCACAGAGCCTCATAGAACTTCTAGATAAATTTCTAGGAGAGACTGTTGTTGAATTTCTTTTGCATAACTTGAAGCATCTGATTAGAAGTGATGCTGTATGGAATTCTATCATGGTGATAAGTAAGGCATTTTTAACCTTCTTTAATGGTTCATGGTAGAAGCACTGCCCAAAAGGAAGAAACCTAATTTGCATAAATCTCTGCTCCCCTCCATGGGAAAGGGCCCAATGTAACTTACCTGCCAGCAATGGATGGTGTCCTGTGGGGGCAGTAAGAATGTCCTCTGATGTTGGCAGGTTGAAAAATCAACTGGGAAGAAAGCAAAAATAATCTTGATGAAATAAAATCCATGTTGCTGAGCCAACATGGTTTAATCCCTGTGTCCATGGGCTTTTCATATATAAGCATTTTGATCAAGGGTGTCTATGGAAATAGATCAACTGACATCCTCAGGATAGGTCATCTTGTCTACCTATTTAATGAGAGTCTCTGTTTAGTGAATGGCACCTGGAGTGCATTTTGTGGAGTATTATTGTCTTCAGACCGTATTCCATTTATGAAAGGTCCAACCACATACCTCTCATCCAGATTTCTTAATCATCACTTTTATTTTGTCAACCACCCAAATCATCAGGCACTATAAGTATTGTATCCAATCCAAGCATCTTAGGAATGAGGTGATAACTCACTGTGATTTAGATGTATATTTCCTTAATATTAGTGATGTTGACATCTTTTTATATGTCTCTTGACCAATTGTACATCTTTGTTAGAGGAAGAAGTGTTCCCAGGTGGCTCAGTTGTAAGGAGGTCAGCCTGCAATGCAGGAGGCACAAGAGATGCAGATTTGATCCTTGGGTTGGGAAGATCCCCTGGAGTAGGAAATGGCAACTGCTCCAATATTTTTGCCTGGAAAATTACATGGCAAGAGGAGCCTGGCAGGCTACAGTCCATGGGGCCCAAAGAATCAGACATGACTGAGTAAGCATGAGCATCCAGAGGACTGTCTATTCAAGTTTTTAACCCATTTTTTAAATTGGGCTATTTATCTGTTTTTTACAATTGAAGAAAAAGAGTTCTTAATATATCTTAGATATTAATTCCTTATCAGGCCTATGGTTTAAAAATATTACTTCACATTCTATAGGTGGATTATGATTGGTTTCCTTTCTTCACCACACATTTTAGTTACTGTAGTTCATTTGTCTATATGCTTTGTTGCCTGCGTATCTGGTGTTATATCCAAGAAAACATTGCCAAGCTCGATGTCAGGAAAGTTTTCCCCTGTGACTTATTCTAGAAGTTTTATAGTGTCAAGTATTATGTTTATGTCTTTTTTCTATTTTTACTTTATTTTTGTGTGCGGTATAAAATAGCCAATTTCTTCCTTTTGCATGTGGTTGTCTAGTTTCCATCCTCTATTTTTGAAGAGACTATCTTTTCCTTATTGTATAGTCTAGGAACACTTGTCTATGATCAAGTCTGACCATATTACGTGTGAGTAAATTTCTGCACTCTCTATTGACTTATATGACCATTTTTATGCTGGTACCATACTGTTTCAATGACTATAGCTTTATAATATGTATTGAAACTGGGAAGTGTGAGTCTCCAGCTTTGCTCTTCTTTCTCAAGATTAATTTGGCCATATAGGATCCTTTTAAGTTGCATTTGAATTTTACAACTAACTTTTCTATTTCTTTAAGGAATGCTATTGGACTTTTTGTAAGGATTGCATTGAAATTGCACATTACTTTGGATAGTCTTGAGAGTTGGAGATATTTAATATCCTCTGAACTGAGAAGCAGACTGAAATATGAAGTGGGCAACTCCATAAAGCACAATTATGCAGTTTATCATGGCAATTTATGACAGGAAATATAAGGTAGATGGACAAACCAAACACATTTGCAACTGCACTCCATACAACCTAAATGGGTACAGGGAGATTTAAGGGAACAAAACTGAAAACAGAATCTATCAAGTGAGAAGCATATCTGCACTGACTGGAACTGGGGCTTTTTCTTCACCATAGGGGATCTTGTCACCATTCACTATCTATTTCAGCCAAAGATACATTTCTGGTTTTCATATCAGACAAAGGCAAAGGTAAATGTTGGCAAGGACTTTATCTGGCTTGGATTCATTCTCTATGAGTAGGCTAAAGTTCAGTCACACAGAAAGGTGAGTGGGTATACTGCAGATCTAAGATAGAGCTGACAAAGTGCAGTCAGTGTGGTTCAGCTACACATATAGTATGGACATTTTAATATTAAATCCTCCAAAACATGAACAATGACATAGATATTTTTACATTTACTTGTATTTGTATCTTTATAAATTTATTTCATCAATGATATGTAGTTTTCAGTGTACAAGTGGTATACTTGTGGTAAACTTCAGTGGTAAAATTTATTACTGATTATTTTATTCTTTTTTTAAACTACTGTGAATAAGATTGCTTATTTTTTTAATTCTCAGTTTTTCATTGTTAATATGTAGAAATATCGGAGAAGGCAATGGCACCCCACTCCGGTACTCTTACCTGGAAAATCCCGTGGACGGAGGAGCCTGGAAGGCTGCAGTCCATGGGGTTGCTGAGGGTCAGACACGACTGAGCCACTTCACTTTCACGGATTGGAGAAGGGGATGGCAACCCACTCCAGTGTTCTTGCCTGGAGAATCCCAGGGACGGAGGAGCCTAGTGGGCTGCTATCTATGGGGTCACACAGAGTTGGACACAACTGAAGTGACTTAGCAGCATATAGAAATGTAAGTTATTTTTAGATCTTGATTTCATGTCCTGAAACTTTGCTAAAATTATTTATTAATTCTAGTTTATTATTCCTTGTGGATTCTAGGATTTTGACATGTAAGATCATGTCATCTATAAACTGAGATAATTTTACTTCTTCCTTTCTAACTTTGATGCATTTAATTCCTATTTCTTACTTAGTTGTTCTTGCTATCCCTTCAATGTAAGTGAGGAGAGTAGGTGTCACTGCATTATTTTTGAGGAGAAGCTATCAGTTTTTTCTTCTGTTGAGTATGATGTAGAATATGAGTTTTGTTTTGTTTTGTTTTTTCATTTATGACTGCCGAGAGTGGATCCAGGGTGATTCAAAGCGGGGACGGTGTGGGCGAGGAAAAACTTATTTATTTATTAATATAAGATTAGATTAGGAAATAATAGTATAGTAGGAAAATTTAGATGGAGAAAGAGGCTGAATAACTTGGTTTACGTGGAAAGCCAATAAAGTTCCAGACAAGGAGCTTGCACCATCTACATGGGGCCACCGGCACCCGTTTGAATATCGGAGAGTGCCCCGCCCTGGGCTCTCTCTCTTACGGATCTTAGCAGCCAGGACAGGTAAGTAGACATGGCGAGCCTCCACGCCCCAGATGGGAATTCAGCCAGAAATTAGAGTAAATGGGAGACAATATGATGCAGGAGAAGACTCCAAGGACATCAAACCAGTGAATTCTAAAGGAAATTAATCTTGAATATTTATTTGAGGAACTGATCCTGATGCTATGCTCCAATACTTTGCCTACCTGATGCGAAGAACTGACTCATTGGAGAGGACCTTGATGCTGGAAAAGATTGAGAGCAGAAAGAAAAGGGGATGGCAGAGGATGAGATGGTTGGATGGCATCACCAACTCAATGGACATTGCCGGAGTCCAGCCCCAGTGGATTCAGGGAATTCTAAGGGGAGACGGAGTCAGTGAGGAAAAAACTTATTTATTATTAATATAAGATTAGATTAGGAAATAATAGTATAGTATGAAAATTTAGATGGAGAAAAGAGGCTGAATAACTTGGTTTACGTGGAGAACTAATAAAACTTCAGGACAAGAAGTTTCCACCATCTACATTAGGCCACCGGCGTCCTCTTGAATATCAGAGGGTGCTCCACCTTGGACTCCCTCTCGCGTGGAACTTAAAAAGCTGGGGCAAGTAAGTAGACATGGTGAGCCTCCATGCCCCAGATGGGAATTCAGCCTGAAATTAGAGTAAATAGGAGATATGGGGGAAACCAGTCCTTCCAATGACTAGTCCCACCTCTATTGTTCAGAAGGCCTTTTATACCTTTTTGATTGTACATAGAGATCAGTGGGTAATACAAAATTATGTAGCATTAGCAGCCCAGATTCTCATCAAAATCGGGCTTTCTTTTTGCATACCCTCCCGTATACAAAAGGTCTCAAGTGGTTTAATTATCTTCTGGCTAAGAGGCCTGTTAACATTTTTATGGCTCTCTTCCTGGATAATTGTCTATCAACCAGAAAACTCCTTTTCCCTAGAAGTGTTTTTTCTTTACTCTGCATTACCCTCAAAATACTAAATAAAGTTACATTCCTGTAGGACATAGGTGCAGTGAGTTATAACAAAGAAAGTACTTAACTCAAAGATCTAATATTGCTAATACCAGGTCTGCTGCTGCTGCTGCTAAGTCGCTTCAGTCGTGTCCGACTCTGTGCGACCCCATAGACGGTAGCCCACCAGGCTCCCTCGTCCCTGGGATTCTCCAGGCAAGAACACTGGAGTGGGTTGCCATTTCCTTCTCCAATGCATGAAAGTGAGAAGTAAAAGTGAAGTCGCTCAGTCGTGTCCGACTCTGAGCGACCCCATGGACTGCAGCCTAGCAGGCTCCTCTGCCCATGGGATTTTCCAGGCAAGAGTACTGGAGTGCGGTGCCAATGCCTTCTCCGAATACCAGGTCTACTACCTGTTTTTCTATATACCAACTATATCTTACAAATAAAAGATATAAAAATTTGGCAGCAAGTATTGGCTCAACAAGTGAAACCTTTAATCAGTCCTATTCTAATGATTTTGACTCCTCGGAAGCCCCTACATTCCTAGGATGTTTTAAGCTTCCTGTGCCTCCCAAGGTCGGGAGGCCTCAAACAATCACATGTGCAGCCTGCAGGCAGGCTAGAAAGCCATCAGAGGGGTTTTTGGATTAAAACACTCTTTCAAATGCAGAAGACTAAAGCCCTGAGTTGACTTTTTCCAGAGAATATCAGAAGAGTGGAAAAGCAGGCAGATTCTTATTTTTGGGGGGTATATGCTCAGTAAATGCCAGAGGGAAAACCTGAGATCTGACTCGTCCTTGCCCATCAAATCTCTGCCACATGACCTTGTCACAGGTGGGATTCCTCATGCTGGCTTCCGGCATATGACTTTTATTATGTTAAGGTAATTTCTTTTTATACTTAGTTGAATGTTTTTTATAATGACAGGATACTGAATTTTGTCAAATGCTTTATCAGCATCTATTGAGATGGCAGTGTGATTTTTAATCCCTTATTCCATTAATATTGTATATCACATTGACTGATTTTCATATGTTGGAATATTGTGCATCCAAGGGATAAATCCCATTTGGTCATGGTGTATGATCCTTTTAATATGCCTTCAGAAAACAACAACATTCTGTAAAGCAATTATCATTCAATTAAAAAATAAATAAATTTTTAAAAATGCCATCAAATTTGGTTTCCTTGATTTTCTGCTGAAAATTTTTGCATCTATAGTCATCAGGGATATTGGCCTGTCACTTTCTTTTTTTGTAGTGTCTTTCTATGAATTTGGTATCAGATATTAAGGACCTAAATTAAAGGAATTTGAAAGTGCTGCCTCCTCTTCAATTTTTTGAAAGAATTTGTGAAGGATTGGTATTAATTCATCTTCAAACATTTGATAGCTTTTACCAGTGAGGTGATCTGTCTTGAGGTTTTCTTTGTCAACATATTTTGGGTTATTAATTTAATCTCCTTACTAGTTATATGTGTGTTCAGATTTTCTGTTTCTTCGTGGTTATATCTTGATAGATTGTATGCTTCTAGTAATTTATCCATTTCTTCTAGATAATACAATTTGTTGGCCTTAGTTGTTAATTGTAGCCTCTTATAGTCTTTTTTATTTTGTGGTAACAGTTTTAATGACTCCTCTTTTACTTCTAATGTTGTTGATTTCAGTCTTCTCTTTCTGCTTAGTTAATCTAACTAAGGTTTGTAATTTTGGTGATGTATTCAAAATGGCAGCTCTCAGTTTTATTATATTTTTTTTTCCTATTCTCTAGTTCATATTTTTCATGTTTATCTGATCTAGTCATGATCATTTCCTTCATTCTGTTTCTTAAGTTCCTGAGATTTAGTTACGTTGTTTGAGACCTTATAAAATGTAGTTGTGAATCATCATAAAATTTCCTCTTAACACTAATTTTTCTGCACCCATAAGTTTTGGTGTTCTGTTTTTATTTCCATTTGCTTCAAGATATTTTCTAATTTCTCTTTTGACATCTCCATTGACCCATTTGTTACTCAACAGTGTGTTATTCAATTTCCACCTGCTCACAACTCTTCAAATTCTCTTTCTGCCATTAATCTCTATTTTTTATTCCATCATAGGTGAAATACTTAGTATGATTTTGACCTTCCTAAATTTGTCAAGGCTAATTTTGTAACTCAACCCTCAGTCTGTACTGGCAAACGTTTCTTTTGCACTCGAGAAGACAGTATATTCTGCTGCAGTTGGGTAGAATGTTCTCATTATGTCTGTTAGATACTTTGGGTTGATCATATCATTTGAGTTCTCTGTTTCTCTATTGATTTTATGTCTGGATGTCCTATCTATTATCAAAAGTGGGGCACTGAAATTTCCTATTATTTTTGTGTTGCTTTCTCAGGGAGCTTGTTGCTCCCTTTAGTTCTCTTTCTTTGTTTCATATATTTGAATATTCTGATGTGTGTATATATGTGTGTGTGTGTGTGTGTGTGTGTGTATAATTATATCTTCACGGTAAAATGATCCTTTCATCATTATATAATGTCTTCTTTGTCTCTTTTGACAGTTTTTTTTTTACTTAAAGTTTATATTATTTGATATAATAATCTTTGGGTTTTCTATCCTGTTCCATTGGCCTATATTTCTGGTTTTGTGCCAGCTCCATACTGTCTTGATGACTGCAGCTTGGTAGTATAGCCTGAATTCAGGAAGCCTGATCCCTCCAGCTGTTTTTATTTCTCATTTCTTTGGTTTTTCAGGATCTTTTGTATTTCCATTCAAATTGTGAATTTTTGTTCTAGATATGCAAAAAAATGTCATTAGTAATTTGAAATGGACTGCATTGAAACTGTAGACTGCCTTGGGAGGCATAGTTATCTTGACAATATTTATCCTTCCAATCCATGAACATGGTATATCTTTCAATCTGTTGGTATCACCTTTGATTTCTTTCCTATGTGTCATATTTTTCAGATTACAGCTTTTTTTGCTTCCTTAGGTAGATTTGTCTCTATGTATTTCATTCTTCTTGATGCAGTGGTAATTGGAATTGATTTCTTAATTTCTCTTTCTGATATTTCATTGTTAGTGTACAGAAATGCAAGAGATTTTTGTGTATTAGCTTCATAACCTGCAACTTTACCTAATTTATTGAGGAGATCCAGTAATTTTCTTATTGAATCTTTAGGATTTCCCATAGATGGACCTAGAGACTATTATACTATGTCAAGTAAGTCAAACAGAGAAAGACAAATATTATATGACACCATGTACATAGGTAATACAAAAATATACAAATGAAGTTATTTACCAAATAAAAAATATATTAACATGGAAAACAAACTCGTGATTACCAAAAGGGAAGGGAGGAGGGATAAATTTTAGAAATTTGGGATTAACAGATACACAGTGAGTGTATATGTGCTAAGTCGTTTCAGTCGTAGCCAACTCTTGCCACACTATGGGCCATAGCCTGCCAGGCTCCTTTGTCCATGGATTCTCCAAGCAAGAATACTGGAGTGAGTTGCCTTGCCCTCCTCCAGGGTATCTTCCTAATCCAGGGACTGAAGGAAGTCTCATGTCTCCTGCATTGGCAGGTGTGTTCTTTACCACTAGTGCCACCTGGGAAGCCAACAGATACACAGTACTATCTATAAAATAGATAAACAATAAGGGTCTAACAGAGATCATATTGCCAGCATCTGTTGGATCCCAGAAAAAGCAAGAGTTACAGAAAAATATCTACTTCTGCTTTATTGACAACACAAAGCATTTGATTGTGTGGATCACAACAAACTATGGAAAATTCTTAAAGAGATGGGAATACCAGAGCACCTGACTTGCCTCCTGAGAAATCTGTATGCAGATCAAGAAGCAACAATTAGGACTGTACATGGAACAACAGACTAGTTTCAAATTGGAAAAGGGGTACGTCAAGACTGTATTTTTTTTTTTCATCCCGTTTATTTAACTTATATGCAGAGTATATCATGTGAAATACTGGGAAGAATAAAACACAAGCTGGAATAAAGATGGCTGGGAGAAATACCAATAACCTCAGATATGCAGATGACACAACCCTCATGGCAGAAAGAAAAGAGGAACTAAAGAGCTTCTTGATGAAAGTAGAAAAGAAGAGTGAAAAAAAGTGGCTTAAAACTCAACATTTAAAAGACAAAGATCATGGCATCCAGTCCCATCACTTCATGGCAAATAGATGGGGAAACAATGGAAACAGTGACAGACTATATTTTCTTGGTCTCCAAAATCTCTGCAGATGGTGATTGCAACCATGAAATTAAAAGACACTTGCTCCTTGGAAGAATAGCTATGACCAACCTAGACAGCATATTAAAAAGCAGAGAAATTACTTTGTGGGCAAAGGTCCTCATAGTCAAAGATATAGTTTTTCCAGTAGTCATGTATGGATGTGAGAGTTGAACTGTAAAGGAAGTTGAGCACTGAAGAATTGATGCTTTTGAGCTGTGATGTTCGAAAAGACTCTTGAGAGTCCCTTGGACTGCAAGGAGACCAAACCTGTCAATCCTAAAAGAAATCAAAGCTGAATATTCATTGGAAGGACTGGTGCTGAGGCTCCAATACTTTGGCCACCTGATGTGAAGAACTGACTCATTGGAAAAGACCCTGATGCTAGGAAAGATTGAATGCAGGAAAAGCAGGGGATGACAGAGTATGAGATGGTTGGATGATATTACCAACTCAATGGACATGAGTTTGAGCAAGCTCTGGGAGTTGGTGATGGACAGGGAAGCCTGGCATGCTGCAACCATGCAGTCACAAAGAGTTGGACACGACTGAGTGACTGAACTGAACTGAACTGAACTGAATAGCATAGAGAACTCTACTCAATATTCTGTAATAACTTATATGGGAAAAGAATCTGAAAAATTATAGATACTTATATATAACTGAATCACTTTGGTGTACATGTGAACATTTTAAATAAAATATGTTTCATTGTAAATTATTTTTAAAATAACTGTTCAAATGCCACAGAAAGATATTTACAACAAAGATATATACAACTTTCTGGCCCAGGCTGTATTTTGATCTTCTGTTCCTACATACAATCATAGAGTCCCATAGCCTGTCAATATTCAAGATCTCTGTTTTACTTTGCCATTTGCAACATTATTTCAGACACCTCCCTTTAGGAAAAAAAATCAAACCAATTCAAGCTGCTGCACCATGAGTATTAAAGCAACCATAAAAATTTCTTCAAAATAAATATACAAGAAAATCCAGATAATGAAAATACATTTGATATAATTGATTTGAGAATGTGCACAGCCCAAACTTGACATTTCCATTCTCATCTTCATTTTGCTTTTAAGGATATCTCTTATTTATTTTGACACTGAGCCAGTTTTCTAAGAGTATATTCACTCTAAGGATCCTAAAATAAGTAACAAATATTATGCTATTTAAAATATTCTTAGTTTTACTGTGAAAATTAGCATACTGATAAGATTCACACACTACATCTCTCATGAAAAATATGCCATTTCTATTAATAAATCTAAAACTTTACATCCCATCTTGCAAAAGAAACAAAAATCTCAACTTACAACAGAGTAACAGGTTTTTATCTCCTTCTCCATGATCCCCTATGTAGGTTGTCATTTAGATGTCAATTTTGGAGGACTAAGGTTTCATTTTATTAAAAGTATAATGGGTAGAGGAAAACAAGCTGATGGAGGAGTAGGTGGACATGTAGTACATCTCTCTCCATGGATACATCAGGAATATACTTTCAGACACAGAAGTGCATACAGAATACCAGCTGAGGTGGACAGAAGTACCTGACCAGTGGAAAATAATATACAGAACCATGCAAAACTCAGTAGGATGAAGAAGCAGAGGAAAAAGAGGAGTGTTAGTAGGACTGGACCTGCCCTCGGCCAGTGGAGGAACTGAAGCAGGTGTCCAATCCCCACATCAGGGAAATTGTCTGAGTCAGAGGAGAAACATTTAAGGCTGAGAGTGAAACAGCTGATCTGTGGCAGCCTAAATGGAATAAGAATCAGAAAGTCCTTGCCACAGCCATACTGGACAAGGACACAGGTCTCCTGGAAGGCACAGCGGCTGGGAGCTGGAGTTTAGGGATTGTGGAGCAATCCCAGGGTGAGGGCTTCTTTTGACTGCAGAGAGACAGATTGAGGCGATGTGAAGGAGTAGATTGGGTGGGAAATGCCTTTGGAGGAAATCCGACTGCTGAGTCATGCATAGTGGGTGGAGCCATCACTATAGCCTCTCTCTTCCCACCTGCCAGCATTGGCAGCTGAACAGTAGAGATGCTGGTCATCAAAGGCCTAACACACAACTACAGAGTAGGACCCTACCCAGGGTGCCCCTTTAAGTGCTTGCCACGCCAGTCTACAGAGGACCCCAGCCAGGGGAGCCTCTCTATGTGCCTGATGTGATGAACAACAGAGAAGGACCCCAAAAAAGGGAGCCCTCTAAGTGCCCAAACAGGCGGAGCTATGGAGAAAGACTGGCCGAAGAAGCCTCCTGATGGTCAGCTACAAGGGGCTTGAATAAAGACTCTGATAGGGCCATAACTCCTGCAGCAGAGGCAGTCCATGTCCCTGCACACTTGGCTCCGCCAGGGTCCCCACAAGTCAAGCAGCTGTGCCACCTTCACATTCAACTCTCACTGGGACAGAGTAGCCACAGGCCAAAAAGTCTGGCCATCTATGCGTGCAGGGTCCCTTTGGTAGTATCCGACTCTGCGACTGTGTAGATTGTGGCATGCCAGGCTCCTCTGTCAGAAAGGAGGTTCTCCAGGCAAGAATACTGGAGCATATTGGCAATACTGGTTGCCATACCCTTCTAGAGCACTCTATTTCCTGCTGCTCTAGCTGCCAACTCCCCTGAGTACCTGGTGCTGCCAGAACCCCTGCAACCCAAGCAGCTGCACCACCTCCACACATGGCCCTCACAGGGGCAAACCCCAGTGGATGACCCACAGGCAGAGGTGAAAATAAAACTGCAATTGAAACCCAGGGGCAGTGTGGCTAAGGAAGAAGACCCAAAACCTTTCCACCAGCTGTACAAGTGGCAAATTAAATCCACACAATCAATTTGACAGACTCTGTCTATGGAATATATAAAAGAACATTGAGAGCTCCCACAAAAGAAAACACACTAATTCTGAGAGCTGTGGACATTGAAGGCAAGAAGACACAGGAGTAGGACCAGATTAGAATCTGAGCTAGCCCCACAGCAGGTCCAGAGATGAGCATGGTGTTGGAGGGCATCCTAGGGAGGTGAGGTGAATTGCAACTCCCAGCGAGAGAAAGGACTCTGACAGTGACTCAAGAAAAATATTTTTTATTCTTATGTTTTGACTTGTTCTGTAGATTCTTTTTTATTTTTAATTTTTATCTTTACTTTATTTTACTTTACATTACTGTATTGGTTTTGCCATACATTGACATGAATCCGTCTCGGGTGTACATGAGTTCCCAGTCCTGAACCTCCCCCCTCCACCTCCCACCCCATATCAACTCTCTGGGTCATCCCCGTGCACCAGCCCCAAGCATCCTGCAGATTCTTTTAGATATTTTTTTCTTTTTTATCCCTTACTTTGTTTTAGTTGTCAATTTTACTGGCTCTATGAAATCTAATTAAGCTTAAAAAATATTTTTTTCCTCAGTCACATTTTTTATTGTTTTTATAAACCTCTGCCTCTACATTGGGCTTTTGTAGTTCTGTGGGGTTTTCCTGTTTTTCTTTCTTTCTTTTCTCTTTTTTTAAAATTTTAACTTTTAATTTTTTAAACCTATTACTATTTTTATAGTAATTTACTATTACTATTTCTCTACATTTATCCTTTGTTTGCTTTTCCTACTGTTATTTTCCCCTTGCAATTAGTCTTTAATGTATATAAATCTTTATCTACCTCCATTTAACTTTGCATATCTATTCTTTCTTTCTTTTCTTTCCTCTCAACATATTTGTTAGTTTTATTTTCATTGATTTATTCTCCAATTGGCACCTTGCTTTAGTTTTCTTTTCCAGTTTGTGCTTTAGTAAGTTTTGTTCTTAACTGGTAAATATGATTTTTGATTTCCTTTGTTCACTGGGTCAATCTACTGTATTTTATTTTTGTTGGACTGTTTTTACTTTGCTCATGAGTGTATATGTATATGTGTATATTCCATTATTTTAATTATTATTTGCCTGATTTTGTAACTGCCATTTGTCTGGAGTTCATCTCTGGTTTCTCCTTTTTGGATATTTGTTTTAATCTCACTTAATGACATAAAGAAACACTTGTGGAATCTTTGTTCCTGACCAGAAATCAAGCCCTGAGACTTTGGAGTGGGAACACTGACTCCAAGACCCTAGACTACCAGAGAACTAACCCTAGGGAGTATCAAATAGTGATAACTCACACAAAGGAAATCACTTGAATACAAGACCTGGCATCACCCAACCACCAGTAGCACCCTGTGCAGGACACCTCATCTAAACAACAAACAAAACAAAAATACAAATCCAGTCACCAGCACACAGGATTACCATCTCACTCAGCCTTGCCCATCAGAGGAAAAATAAACAAACAGAAACTCAGCACAAATCTCATCCTCTACAAAGCTTACACAAACCTCTGGACCATCTTTTTTTTTTTTAATTAATTTTTATTTTTTTAGTTCGTTTTGCTTTACAATACTGTATTCGTTTTGCTACACATCGACATGGATCAGCCACGAGTGTACATGAACTCCCAATTCTGACCCCCACCTCCCCTCTCCCGCCCCACACCCTCTCTCTGGATTATCCCCGTGCATCAGTCCCAAGCATCCTGCATCCTGCATCCAACCTGGACTGGTGATTCGTTTCACTTATATATCACACATGTTACACTGCCACTCTGCCAACCCATCCCACCCTCTCCCTCTCCCACAGAGTCCAAAAGGCCGTTCTATACATCTGTGTCTCTTTTGCTGTCTTGTGTACAGGTTTATCATTGCCATCATTCTAAATTTCATATATATGTGTAAGTATACTGTATTGGTGTTTTACTTTCTGGCTTACTTCACTCTGTATAATCGGCTCCAGCGTCATCCACCTCATGTGGGCGGCAGTGCTTCTTAAGAATCAGGCTGGAACGCCCGCGCTTAGCCCGCGTGTAACCAGAGTGAACTAACTCAGGCTAGCACAACCTCTGGACCATCTTAGGAGGGAAGAAACCAAAAGGTAGAAAGAATTCAACCTTGAAACCTGGGAAAAGGAGACTTCAAACGCAATAAGTTAAAAAATAATATTGAAAAGGCAGAGAAATACTACAAAAATTAAGGAACAAACTAGAAATACAGAAGTACAAATAAATGAAGAGGAAATAGGCAAACTACCTGAAAAAGAATTCAGAATAATGATAGTAAAGATGATCAAAAACCTTGAAAACAAAATGGAGAAAATGCAAGAGTCAATTAACAAAGACCTAGAAGAATTAAAGAATGAATGTACAGAGACAAACAACACAATTACTGAAATTAAAAATACTCTAGAAGGAATCAGTAGCAGAATATCTGAAGCAGAAGAACGAATCAGTGAGCTGGAAGATAAAATGGTGGAAATAACTTCTGAAGAGCAGAATAAAGTAAAAAGAATGAACTGAGGATAGCCTCAGACACCTCTGGGAAAATATCAAACACACCAACATTCAAATTATAAGGTTCCCAGAAGGAGAAGAGAAAAAGAAAGAATATGAGAAATTTTTTGAAGATATTACAGTTGAAAATTTCCCCAACATGGAAAAGGAAATAGTTGAACAAGTCCAAGGGATACAAAGAGCTCCATACAAGATAAACCCAAGGAAAACATGCCAAGACACATACTAATCTAACTAACAAAGACTAAACACAAAGATATTAAAAGCAGCAAGGGAGAAGCAACAAGTAACATACAAGGGAAGCCCCATATGCTTAATAGCTGATCCTTCAGCAGAAACTCTGCGAGCCAGAAGGAAATGGCATGATATATTTAAAGTACTGAAAGGGAAAAATCTACAACTGAGATTACTATAACTGACAAGGATCTCATTCAAAATTATGGAGAAATAAAAAGCTTTTCAGACAAGCAAAAGTTAAGAGAATTTAGTACCACCAAACCAGCTTTACAACAAATGTTAAATGGACTTATCTGGTCAAGAAATACAAGAGAAGAAAGAAGATCTACAAAATCAACCCCAAAATGTTAAGATAATGACAATAGGAATATATATATCAATAATTACCTTAAATGTAAATGGATTAAATGCTCCAAGCAAAAGACACAGACTGGATGAATGAATACAAAAATAAGACCCATATATACACTGTCTACAAGAAACCCACTTCAGACCTCAATACACATATAGACTGAAAGTGAGAGGATGGAAAAATGTATTCCATGCAAATGGGAAGTAAAAGAAAGCTGGAGTAGCAATCCTCATATCAGACAAGACAAAATAGACCTTAAAACAAAGATTATAAGAGATAAAGACTCTACATAATGATCAAGGGATCTATCCAAGAGGAAGACATAACAATTGTAAACATCTATGCACTCAACATAGAAGCACCTCAATATATAAGACAAACACTAACAAACATAAAAGGGGAAATTGATGGTAACACAATAATAGTAGGAGACTAACACCCCACTCACACCAATGGACAGATCATCAAAACAGAAGATTAATAAGGAAACACAAGTCTTAAATGATACATTAGATGAGAAGGATCTCGTTGATATCTTCAGGACATTCCATCCACATACAAGAATACATCTTCTTCTCAAGTGAACATGGAACATTCTCCAGGATAGAACACATCTTGGGTCACAAATCAGACCTCAGTAAATTTAAGAAAATTGAAATCATATCAAGCATCATCTCTGACGACAATGAATGAGACTAGAGATGAATTACAAGAAAAAGACTGTAAGAAACACAAACACATGAAGATTAAACAACAAGTTTCTGAATAACCAACAGGCCACTGAAGAAATCAAAAAGGAAATCAAAATATTTCTAGAAAAAAAAGACAATGAAAACACAACAACTCAAAACCTATGGGATATAGCAAAAGCATTTCTAAGAAGGAAATTAATAGCAATACAATCCTACTCAAGAAAAAAGAAAAAACATCAAATAAACAACCTAACTTTACACTTAAAACAACTGAAAAAAGAGCAAAATCCCCCAAAATTAGTAGAAGGAAAGAAATCATAAAAATCTGAGCAGAAATAATTGAAAAAGAAACAATAGTAAAGATTAATAAAACTAAAAGCTGGTTCTTTGAGAAGATAAAATCAACAAAGCTTTCAGTTCAGTTCAGTCACTCAGTCATGTCCAACTCTTTGTGACCCCATGAATCACAGCACGCCAGACCTCCCTGTCCATCACCAACTCCCGGAGTTCACTCAGACTCATGTCCATCGAGTCGGTGATGCCATCCAGCCATCTCATCCTCTGTCGTCCCCTTCTCCTCCTGACCACAATCTCTCCCAGGATCAGGGTCTTTTCCAATGAGTTAACTCTTCACATGAGGTGGCCAAAGTACTGGAGTTTCAGCTTTAGCATCATTCCCTCCAAAGACATCCCAGGGCTGATCTCCTTCAGAATGGATTGGTTGGATCTCCTTGCAGTCCAAGGGACTCTCAAGAGTCTTCTCCAACACCACAGCTCAAAAGCATCAATTCTTTGGCACTCAGCTTTCTTCACAGTCCAACTCTCACATCCATACATGACCACTGAAAAACCATAGCCTTGACTAGACAGACCTTTGTTGGCAAAGTAATATCTCTGCTTTGTAATATGCTGTCTAGGTTGGTCATAACTTTTCTTCCAAGGAGTAAGCGTCTTTCTATTTCATGGCTGCAATCACCATCTGCAGTGATTTTGGAGCATTCCCCCGCCCCCCCAAAAAAGTCTGACACTGTTTCTGCTGTTTCCCCATCTATTTCCCATGAAGTGATGAACTTTTAGCCATCAAGATAAAAAGAAAGAAGAATCAAATCAACAAAATTAGAAAATGAAAAGGGGGAGGTTGCAACAGACAATGCAGAAATTCAAAGGATTATAAGAGAGTATTATGAACAACCATATGGCAATAAAATGGACAACCTGGAAGAAATGGACAGATTCTTAGAAAAGTTTGATCTTCCAAGACTGAACCAGGAAGGAATAGGATTTATGAACAACCCAAATATAAGCACTGAAATTGAAGCTGTGATCAAAAATCTCCCAAAACAGAAAAGCCCAGGACCAGATGGCTTCACAAGAGAATTCTGTCAAACATTTAGAGGAGAGCTAATGCCTATCCTTCTAAAACTCTTTCAAAAATTTGCAGAGGAAGGAACACTTCCAAACTCATTCTACGAGGCCACAATCACCCCGATACCAAAACCAGACAAAGACAACACACACACAAAAGAAAACTATAGGCCAATATCACTGATGAACATAGATGTAAAAATCCTCAACAAAATTTTAGCAAACAGAATTCAGAAACCCATCAAAAAGCTTGTACACCATGATCAAGTTGGGTTTATTCCAAGAATGCAAGGATTATTTAATATATGCAAATCAATCAATGTGATACACCATATTAGCAAACTGAAAGATAAAAACCATACGATCATCTCAATACATGCAGGAAAAGCCTTTGACAAAATTCAGCACCCATTTATATTAAAACTCTTCAAAAAATGGGCATAGAAGGAACCTACCTCAATATAGTAAAGGAGAAGGAAATGGCAACCCACTCCAGTACTCTTGCCTGGAGAATCCCATGGACAAAGGAGCCTGGTGGGCTACAGTCCATGGGGTCGCAAAGAGTCAGATATGACTGAGTGACTAACACATACACATATATGATAAACCTACAGCAAACATTATTTTCAATGGTGAAAAACTGAAAACATTCCCCCTAAGATCACGAACAAGACAAGGTGTCCACTTTCACCACTATTATTCAGCATAGTTTTGGAAGTCCTAGCTAAAGCAATCAGAGAAGAAAAAAATAAATAAAAGAAATCCAGATCAGAGAAGAAGTAAAGCTCTCACTGTTTGCAATTATGTAATAGTGTACATAGAAAACCAAAAATATAACATCAGAAAATTACTAGAGCTAATCAGTGAATTTAGAAAAGTTGCAATATACAAAATCAATACACAGAAATCACTTGCATTTCTATATACTAACAATGAAAACTCAGAGAAATTAAGTAATCCTATTAACCATTGAAACAAAAAGAATAAAATATCTAGGAATAAACTTACCTAAGGAGACAAAAAAACTGTACACAGAAATTATAAGACATTAATGAAAGAAATCAAAGACAACATAAACAAATGGAGAGAAATTCCACATTCTTGAGAAGGAAGAATCAACATTGTGAAAATGACTATACTACCAAATGCAATCTACAGATTCAATGCAATTCCTATCAAATTACCACTGGCATTTTTCAGAAAACTAGAACAAAAAATTTCACAATTCATATGGAAACACAAAAGACCCAGAATAGCCAAAGCAGTCTTGAGAAATAAGAATGGAGCTGGAGGAATCAACCTTCCAGACTTAAGATTATACTAGAAAGCTACATCCATCAAGACAGTATGGTACTGGAGCAAAAAACAGAAATATAGGCCAATGGAACAAGATAGAAAGCCCAGAAACAAACCCATGCACGTGTGAGTACCTTATTTTTGACAAAGGAGGCAAGAATACACAGTGGGGCAAAGATAGCCCCATTAGAACACGTCCTTACACCATACACAAAGATAAACTCAAAATGGATTAAAGATATAAGACCAGAAACTATAAAACTCTTAGAAGAAAACATAGGCAGAACAATTGATGACATATATCAGAACAAGATCCTCTATGATCCACCTCCTAGAGTAATGGAAATAAAAACAAAAGTATATGAGTGGGACCTGATTAAACTTTGAAACTATTGCACAGCAAGGAAACTAGATTCAATGTGAAAAGACAAACCTCAGGATGAGAGAAAATAATACCAAATGCAACAACTGACAAAGGATTAATTTCCAAAACATACAAGCAGCTCATACAACTCAATTTGAGGAAAAAAAAAAAAAAAAAAACCCAATCAAAAACTGGAAAAAAGACTTAAACAGACATTTCTCCAAAGAAGACATACAGATGAGTAACAAACACATGAAAAGACACTCAGCATTGCTCGTTATTCAGCTCAGTTCAGTCCAGTCGCTCAGTCGTGTCCGACTCTTTGCAACCCCATGCATCAAAGCACGCCAGGCCTCCCTGTCCATCACCAACTCCCGGAGTTTACTCAGACCCACCCCCATGGAGTCAGTGACGCCATCCACCCATCTCATCCTCTGTAGTCCCCTTCTCCTTCTGCCCCCAATCTCTCTCAGCATCAGTCTTTTCCAATGAGTCAACTCTTCGCATGAGGTGGCCAAAGTACTGGAGTTTCAGCTTTAGCATCATTCCCTCCAAAGAACACCCAGGGCTGATCTCCTTCAGAATGGATTGGTTGGATCTCCTTGCAGTCCAAGGGAATCTCAAGAGTCTTCTCCAACATCACAGTTCAAAAGCATCAATTCTTTGGTGCTCTGCCTTCTTCACAGTCCAACTCTTACATCCATACATGACCACAGGAAAAACCATAGCTTTGACTATATGGACCTTAGTCAGCAAAGTAATGTCTCTGCTTTTGAATATGCTATCTAGGTTGGTCATAACTTTTCTTCCAAGGAGTAAGCGCCTTTTAATTTCATGGCTGCAGTCACCATCTGCAGTGATTTTGGAGCCCCCAAAATTAAAGTCTGACACTGTTTCTACTGTTTCCCCATCTATTTCCCATGAAGTGATGGGACCAGATGCCATGATCTTCGTTTTCTGAATGTTGAGCTTTAAGCTAACTTTTTCACTCTCCTCTTTCACTTTCATCAAGAGGCTTTTTAGTTCTTCTTCATTTTCTGCCATAAGGGTGGTGTCATCTCATATCTGAGGTTATTGATATTTCTCCCAGCAATCTTGATTCCAGCTTGTGTTTCTTCCAGTCCAGCGTTTCTCATGATGTACTCTGCATAGAAGTTAAAGAAGCAAGGTGACAATATACAGCCTTGATGCACTCCTTTTCCTATTTGGAACCAGTCTGTTGTTCCATGTCCAGTTCTAACTGTTGCTTCCTGACCTGCATACAGATTTCTCAAGAGGCAGGTCAGGTGGTCTGGTATTCCCATCTCTTTCAGAATTTTCCACAGTTTCTTGTGATCCACACAGTCAAAGGCTTTGGTATAGTCAATAAAGCAGAAATATATGTTTTTCTGGAACTCTGTTGCTTTTTCCATGATCCAGCGGATGTGCTCATTATTAGAGAAATGCAAATCAAAACTACAATGAGATATCACCTCACACTGGTCAGAATGGTCATCATCAAAATGTCTAGAAACAATAAATGCTGGAGAGAGTGTGGAGAAAAGGGAACAATCTTGCACTGTTGGTGGGAATATAAATTGATACAACCACTATGGAAGATGGTTTGAGATTCCTTAAAAAACTTGGAATAAAAACACCATATGACCCAGCAATCCCACTCCTAGGCATATACCCTAAGGAAACCAAAATTGAAAATGACACATGTATCCCATTGTTCATTGCAGCACTATTTACAATAGCTAGAACATGGAAGCAACCCAGATGTCCATTGACAGATGAATGGATAAAGAAGCAATGGTATATATATATGCAATGAAATATTAATCGGCCATAAAAGGGAACTCATTTGAGTTCATTCTGAGGAGGTGGATGAACTCAGAGCCTATTACACAGAGTGAAGTGAGTCAGAAAGAGAAAGATAAATATCATATTCTAACACATATATTAGGAATCTAGAAGAATGGTACTGAAGAACCTATTTACAGGGCAGCAGTGGAGAAATAGACATAAAGAATAGTCTTTTGAACATGGGGAAAGGGGAGAAAAGGGTGAGAAGTATGGAAAGAGTAACATGGAAATTTAATTGCCATATGTAAAATAGATAGCAAATGAGAATTTGCTGTATGGCTCAGAAAACTCAAACAGGGGCTCTGTATCAACCAAGAGGAAGATGGGAGGGAGTTTCAAAAGAGAGGGCATATATGTATACCTATGGCTGATTCATGCTAAGGTTTGACAGAAAACAACAAAATTCTATAACCCAATTATCCTTTAATAAAAAAAATTAAAAATATGTATAATGTGTAAAGTGGAAAATATTTAACCACAATATAGTAGGGACACAAAACCATGTGAAAAGACACTGGCCTTGTGTTGCACTCCAGTTTTGGCCCCCAACTGTGTCAGACATCATTCTTTTATTTGCTGGATTGTGAGAATTTAAAAGGGTAGTCAGGATATCAAGGACACTCAGGGAGTTCAAGATAGTTATTATTTATCAACCACTGTGAAAATATAACACTTGAACTATCAGTGAGTTAACATGTACCAACTAAATAATGACTAAAATGGCATTTGCTCTTTTGCATCCTCATGGACCCACCAGGCTTAATTGCAAAGCTCAGTCCCTTCACAGGACTGTAGAGGTATAACAATCAAAACAGATACACCATACCCTTACTGAAGATTTGCAAGTCACAAGAAAGGATCACATCTCTTAGCACACAGCATTTATTTGAAAAATATCCACAGGGCTTTCCTCAGGGTTCTTCAGCCTTCTTCTAGCCAAAGAATCTTTTTTTATTTCCTTACTACCTTGTTCCATTTGGCCTCAAAATTAGCAGAGAAAATTCTTTTTTTCTGAACATTCTCCTCTTCTCTGTAAATCAGGATTTCTCAACCTTGCCACAACTGAGATGAGAGTCAGATAATACTTTGTTTTGAGAAATATGGGGATATTTTGTGCATTGTAGGTCATGTAGCATTATCCCTGAACTCTGCCCACCAGTTTCCAGTAACAGAACCTCTCTCAAGTTATGGACATTATTAAATGTCCCCTAAGGAACAAAATTGCTCCCATGGAGAAAAATTGCACTAAATCTGTTCCCATTTTTACTTAATTAAAAATTGTACTTTAGTGCCTTTAAACTTCTACACAGGGTTGTAGTCTGACCCGTCTGGGAAGAAGGGCTCTGGGGACAGGGGGCGTTCCTCACCTCAGTCACATACTGCAGCATAGCCATCTGGGCCAGCTTCTCCTGGATCAGCCCAAAGTTGTGAATTTTCTCGCCAAACTGGGTATGGTTAGCAGCATGATCCACCTGGAAGAGGACACATGTCCCACTACAAAAAAAAAAAAAAAAAACTTCTACACATGTATCCACACATAGCTCAGAAAACAAGGCTCATATGCTCCTAGGGAGGTGAAGAGGATTCTGTTCTGTTGTCGTTAGCCAAGTGGATTCTAGGGGACTAAACAAACAACTTGAATTTGTACTCAATGAGACAAGGAATTTCATTATTTCAGGTGTTTGAGCTTTTGTGTTTGGTATGTTGAAAAGATATTCAAAAATAAAACATAATCTGTTACTCTGTTGTATATGAAATCTTTACAAAAAAAAAAAAAAAAAACTTCTACACATGTATCCACACATAGCTCAGAAAACAAGGCTCATATGCTCCTAGGGAGGTGAAGAGGATTCTGTTCTGTTGTCGTTAGCCAAGTGGATTCTAGGGGACTAAACAAACAACTTGAATTTGTACTCAATGAGACAAGGAATTTCATTATTTCAGGTGTTTGAGCTTTTGTGTTTGGTATGTTGAAAAGATATTCAAAAATAAAACATAATCTGTTACTCTGTTGTATATGAAATCTTTACAATGACCAAGTCTAAAATAAATCCTATATGTAATACTATTAATCTAGGATCTTTTTTTTTTAATCCTCTGTGTGAGTAGAATCCTCTTGTGAGTAGAATCCTCTCTGTGAGTAGAATCCAATGTGTGAGTGGAATCCTCTGTGTGAGTGGAATCCTCTGTGTGAGTGGAATCCTCTGTGTGAGTAGAATCCTCTCTGTGAGTAGAATCCCCTCTGTGAGTGGAATCCTCTCGGTGAGTGGAATCCTCTCGGTAAGTGCAATCATCTGTGTGAGTCGAATCCTCTCTGTGAGTGGAATCCTCTGTGTGAGTGGAATCCTCTGTGTGAGTGGAATCCTCTGTGTGAGTGGAATCCTCTCTGTGAGTNAACCAGTCTGTTGTTCCATGTCCAGTTCTAACTGTTGCTTCCTGACCTGCATACAGATTTCTCAAGAGGCAGGTCAGGTGGTCTGGTATTCCCATCTCTTTCAGAATTTTCCACAGTTGATTGTGACCCACACAGTCAAAGGCTTTCGCATAGTCAATAAAGCAGAAATAGATGTTTTTCTGGAACTGGAAAGATATACTCATTTGAATGCAGAGTTCCAAAGAATAGCAAAGAGATAAGAAAGTCTTCATCAGTGATCAATGCAAAGAAATAGAGGAAAACAACAGAATGGGAAAGACTAGAGATCTCTTCAAGAAAATTAGAGCTACTAAGGGAACATTTATGCAAAGATGGGCTCAATAAAGGACAGAAATGGTAGGGACCTAACAGAAACAGAAGATACTCAGAAGGGGCAAAAATACACAGAAGAACTGTTCAAAAAAGAGCTTCATGACCAGATAACCAGACCCAGATAACATGACCCATGATAACATGGCCCAGATTACACCACAATGGTGTGATCACTCACCTAGAACCAGACATCCTGGAACGTGAAGTCAAGTGGGCCTTAGGAAGGCATCACTACAAAGCTAGTTGAGGTGATGGAATTCCAGCTGAGCTATTTCAAATCCTAAAAGATGATGCTGTGAAAGTGCTGCACTCAATATGCCAGCAAATTTGGAAAACTCAGGAGTGGCCACAGGACTGGAAAAGGTGTTTTCATGCCAACCCCCAAGAAAGGCAATGCCAAAGAATATCCAAACTATCTCACAATTGCACTCATCTCACACGCTAGTAAAGTAATGCTTAAAAGTTTCCAAGCCAGGCTTCAACAGTACGTGAACTGTGAACTTCCAGATGTTCAAGCTGGATTTAGAAAAGGCAGAGGAACTAGAGATCGAACTGCCAAAATCTGTGGGATCAACAAAAAACCAAGAGTTCCAGAAGAACATCTACTTCTGCTTTATTGACTATGCCACAGCCTTTGAGTGTGTGGATCACAACAAACTGTGAACGTTCTTCAAGAGATGGGAATGCCAGACCACCTGATCTGCCTCCTGAGAAATCTGTATGCAGGTCAAGAAGCAACAGTTAGAACTGGACATGGAACAAAAGACTGGTTCCAAATTGGGAAAGGAGTACATCAAGGCTGTATATTGTCACTCTGCTTATTTAACTTATATGCAGAGTACATCATGAGAAATGCTGGACTGGATGTAGTCCAAGCTGGAATCAAGACTGCCGGGAGAAATATCAATAACCTCAGATATGCAGATGACACCACCCTTTTGGCAGAAAGCGAAGTAGAACTAAAAAGCCTCTTGATGAAAGTGAAAGAGGAGAGCGAAAAAGTCAGAACATTCAGAAAACTAAGATTGCGGCATCCGGTCCCATTGCTGCTGCTGCTGCTGCTAAGTCGCTTCAGTCGTGTCCAACTCTGTGCGACCCCATAGATAGCAGCCCACCAGGCTCCCCCTTCCCTGGGATTCTCCAGGCAACAACACTGGAGTGGGTTTCCATTTCCTTCTCCAATTCATGAAAGTGAAAAGTGAAAGTGAAGTCACTGAGTCGTGTCCGACGCTTAGCGACCCCATGGACTGCAGCCCACCAGGCTCCTCCGTCCATGGGATTTTCCAGGCAAGAGTACTGGAGTGGGTTGCCATTGCCTTCTCCATTTCCATTGGTCATGTATGGATGTGAGAGTTGGACTGTGAAGAAGGCTGAGCGCAGAATTGATGCTTTTGAACTGTGGTGTTAGAGAAGACTCTTGAGAGTCCCTTGGACTGCAAGGAGATCCAACCAGTCCATTCTGAAGATCAACCCTGGGATTTCTTTGGAAGGAATGATGCTAAAACTGAAGCTCCAGTGCTTTGGCCACCTCATGCGAAGTGTTGACTCATTGGAAAAGACCCCGATGCTGGGAGGGATTGGGGGCAGGAGGAGAAAGGGACGACCGAGGATGAGATGGCTGGATGGCATCACGGACTCAATGGACGTGAGTCTGAGTGAACTCTGGGAGTTGGTGATGGACAGGGAGGCCTGGCGTGCTGCAATTCATGGGGTCGCAAAGAGTCGGACATGACTGAGCAACTGAACTGAACTCAAATAGACAGAGAAACAATGGGAACAGTGAGAAACTTTATTCTGGGGGACTCCAAAATCATTGCAGATGGTGACTGCCTCCATAAAATTAAAAGTCGCTTACTCCTTGAAAGAAAAGTTATGACCAGCCTGGACAGCATATTAAAAAGCAGCNTCCATGGGATTTTCCAGGCAATAGTACTGGAGCGGGTTGCCATTGCCTTCTCCATTTCCATTGGTCATGTATGGATGTGAGAGTTGGACTGTGAAGAAGGCTGAGCGCAGAATTGATGCTTTTGAACTGTGGTGTTAGAGAAGACTCTTGAGAGTCCCTTGGACTGCAAGGAGATCCAACCAGTCCATTCTGAAGATCAACCCTGGGATTTCTTTGGAAGGAATGATGCTAAAACTGAAGCTCCAGTGCTTTGGCCACCTCATGCGAAGTGTTGACTCATTGGAAAAGACCCCGATGCTGGGAGGGATTGGGGGCAGGAGGAGAAAGGGACGACCGAGGATGAGATGGCTGGATGGCATCACGGACTCAATGGACGTGAGTCTGAGTGAACTCTGGGAGTTGGTGATGGACAGGGAGGCCTGGCGTGCTGCAATTCATGGGGTCGCAAAGAGTCGGACATGACTGAGCAACTGAACTGAACTCAAATAGACAGAGAAACAATGGGAACAGTGAGAAACTTTATTCTGGGGGACTCCAAAATCATTGCAGATGGTGACTGCCTCCATAAAATTAAAAGTCGCTTACTCCTTGAAAGAAAAGTTATGACCAGCCTGGACAGCATATTAAAAAGCAGCCATTACTTTGCTGACAAAGGTCCCTTTAGTCAAAGCTATGGGTTTAGTCATGTATGGATGTGAGAGCTGGACTATAAAGAAAGCTGAGCAC
Source organism: Aepyceros melampus (assembly GCA_006408695.1). NCBI lineage: Eukaryota > Metazoa > Chordata > Mammalia > Artiodactyla > Bovidae > Aepyceros > Aepyceros melampus. The sequence continues at coordinate 284,862 of SJXQ01004594.1, read as the reverse complement.
CAAAGAATTGATGCTTTATAACTGTTTTGTTGGAGGACTCTTGAGAGCCCCTGGGACTGCAACAAGATCCAACCAGTCCATCCTAAAAAGAATCAGTCCTGCGTATTCATTGAAGGATTGATGCTGAAACTCCAATACTTTGGCCACCTGATGTAAAGAACTGACTCTTTTGAAAAGACCCTGATGCTGGTAAAGATTGAAGGCGGGAGGAGAAGGGGATGACAGAGGATGAGATGGTTGGATGGCATCACCGACTCAACAGACCTAAGTTTGAGTACTCTGGAAGTTGGTAATAGACAGGCAAGCCTTGGGTGCTTGGTCACAAAGTGTTGGACACAACTGAGTGACTGATCTATGATATATCTTCGTTTAATTTTCTTTACAATTTAGCAGTTTTTCTACATTCTAGGAATAAATCCTGTGGTGGTCTTACAGAAGTATCTTCTCTGAGCCTGTCATGTCCGTCATCCTTTACAGATATGATTAGTAACTAAATACTGTACAGTTTGCATTGCTACTGTGAAGTTTTCTTTTTAAAAAATTAGTATCTTTTCCTTTAATTACATTATCTAATTGGGTACTGCCCTTGTGGAAAAACTGTTTTTTTATAAGCTTACTTTATGGTTAGCAACCTTAAACTTAGGGCTTTAAAGGTGGTACAGTGGTAAAGAATCAATGCAGGAGACACAAAAGATCTGGTTTGATCCCTGGGCTGAAGATCCCCTGGTGAAGGAAATGGCAACCTGCTCCAGTATTCTTCTTTGGAAAGTTCCATGGTCAGAGGAGCCTGGTAGGCTACAGTCCATGGCGCTGCAGAGTTGGACATGATTGAGCACAGGAGCAGCAGCCTTATTTTTAATGGTATTTTTTTTTCTCTTGGTTATTTTATTTTTTGGCTTCATGGCATGGCTTTTGCAATCTGTTTCCTGACCAGGAATTGAACCCAGGCCCACAGCAGTGAAAGAAAGCAGTCTTAACCACTGGACTGCCAGAGAATTCCCTCTTGGCTTTTTGCACAAATGTTTCTACATCTGAAAATACTGACTTAAATATAATGGGTTTTCTCACTTGCCAATATTGAAAAGCTCTTTGTACTCTGGATCAGAACTTCCAGTTCTGTATTAAGCAGCAGCATGATATTGGGCACAGTAGGTCTGTTAGGATACTGGTTTGGCTACTTTAGCAAAAACCAAATAATGATGGCTTCAAGAAGATGGAAGGTTTCTTTTATGTGAAAGCCTGAGCTAGCAGGCAATTCAGGGGGTAAGTGGTTACCCCGTATGGTTACCGTACTCTTGCTATATCGCCTGTTCCCACAGAAAAAAACTGGTCTGCCATAACCACTGACTGACTACATTCACATTCTGGCGCATGGGGAGAGGAAAATTAGAAAGGAGGGCAAACTCTTCCCTTTTAAGGATGTGGCCTGGTTGTTATGTACTTCTGTTTCCATCTGTTTCCATCCCATTGGTCAAAACCCAGTCACTTGTTTACATCCAGTTGCAAGACAGGCTGGAAAAGAGTCACTTACCAGGAAGCTACTGCCTACCCAAAATGTAGGGGATGCTGGTTCCAAAATGAGGAAAAAGGGAGACGGTGCAGACTGCACAGCAGCCTTCCTCCTCTACGGTGGTGGCAACTACTGTCAAATGAATGAGATCTCCTAAGAGATTCAGAATTTCAATTAAAAAAGGTGAACTATCACAGGCTCTTCTTGTATCATTGATACTCCATGTATTATTTACCTTTTTCAATGCAGTGAAGTGTATCAAAGGATTTCTGTAATGTTGATTACTATGCATGTAAGCAAGCTCATGAGTGAAGAATATGAGATTTAGTGTATATAGTCTTTAGTTATTTTAAATAGTTCATTCCAATATATTGAATTGATGATGCTGGGTATTATGTTTTACAGAATCTGAAGCACTGAATTTAGTGAAAATTCAGGCTGTAGTGGGGGAATTAGCATTTATTTAAAATCTTACTATATGCCTAGAATCTGCAGGTGTTATAGTAAAAAAGAGATGACATTGAAAACCTAGCATGTTCCAAGCACAACTTACAGAAGTTGGTATTATTCCCAGTTTAAGAGAAAACTGAGGCACAGAGAGGTTAGGTAACTAACTTAAGGCTATACAAACAGTAAAGAAAGAAGACTAGGCTCCAGAGCTTCTGATCTTCCCACTCTGTAACAAAGGCTCACAATTATTTTTCAGTGATGAAATAAAGTATGATGATGATAGGAGGAATTGGGGGTACTGTTGCTTATTTCAATTCAGAATCACAAGGACTTTTTCTATTTGCATAGAAAATTAAAATTTGAATTTAATATAAAAACTGGGACTCATTTACATAATTTCATTTTAACGTAAAACTTTTCAGAAAACTTTGTTAAAAAAACAGGAATGCCACAAGGCAGGTAGGTAAAAACAATCTATGTGGAATCTGAAGGTGTATTTGCACAATATCAAGATAACTAGAGTCTAAGGAAAATGCCACCTAGTCTTACACCCTCAATTTAACTATGTATTCATAATTAAGAATATATCCTTTATTCTAATCTCATGACTTCAACACGATTCAAGCTGAACTAGGTAAGCTGTGTAAATCTAAAAAAAAGTCTGCTTAAAATGAAACACAGATCAGGTTGATGCAGACATAACTGCGGTTTCGGACTATGAATTTTAGATCATTATGAGCAGCATCACGCACATCTTTATTAACCAAAACAGGAATTACTGCATCAACACATTTTTGCCAATGAGAAACAAGTTTTATTCCCATCGCATAAGAATCTGTGCTTCAGGATTCAAAGAACTCTTGGAAAGCATTTCCTGCCTCCTGCTGGTTGTGGAATCCTTTTCTCTGTGCAAAGGTGAGCTGCCTGAAGAAGTGACGGTCGGTGCGAGGTGAGGTGAGTGTGGCGGCTGAGGCGGCTCTGCCGGTCCGCCCCACTTCTGCAGCGCTGGCGGTGAGATGCGCAGGCAGGCGGCGTCGTGCAGAACTGGGTCCTTCCTGGTGGCCAGTGCTGGCCGCAGGCGTTACGGTTTTTGGTGCATCTCATCGAATTGTTGAGCATATATCTCAGATGCAATGGTTTTGATGGGATTCAGAAAGCTACAGTGAATCAGATGGGCAGCAGACCACCAGTGACCATGACCGTTTTTTGGTTCAAGTTTAGCTTTGGGAAGTGCTTTGCGGCTTCTTCTCGATCCAACCACTGAGCTGGTTGTTGCCTGGTATAAATCCATTTTTTGTCACATGTCATATTCTGATCAAGAAATGGTTTGTTGTAGTTGTGTAGAATTAAGATGACACTTCAAAATGATGATTTTTTTTGATCTGCAGTCAGCCACAAGATAAGTGAGGTACCCACTTACCAAGCTTTTTCACTTTTCCAATTTGCTTCAAATGCCAAATGACCATAGAGTGGTCCACACTGAGTTCTTCGGCAACTTCTTGTGTAGTTGTAAGAGGATCAGCTTCGATGATCTTCTCAATTTGCTGTTGTGAACTTCCCACAGCCGAACACTGCACTCCTCATTGTCAAGGGTCTTGTTTCCTTTGCAAAACTTCTTGAATCACCAGTTCTGGGCCAAGTGCATTGATGATGTTGTGAGTTGTCTCTACTGCTTTACAACCCATTTTGAACTTGAATAAGAAAATTACTAGAACTTGCTTTTTGTCTAACATCATTTCCCTAGTCTAAAATAAATATAAACAGCAAGTAATAAGTCATTAGCAAAAAAATTAAAGAAATGTACATAAAATAATGTATAATATAACCACATTTAAGAAATGTACTCAATAATATCAAATAGCAAGGTTCAATAATGCAAAACCGCAGTTACTTTTGCACCAACCTAATACTTGATGCTTCTACCTTTCAGGGCTTTGAAAATAGTAATAAATTAAAAACCAGAACAAGTCTTTGATGGGGGAAAAAAACAACTGAAAGATTTTGCAATGAAACAAGGTTTTCTGGACTGAATAAAAACCAAATAATTTATTTTCTGAAAACTGATCTCTTTCTTTGTAATATACCATCTGTTGGATCATACCAATAGGGTCAAACAGAAAAAAATATTTAAAATTCTTTCAAGACATAAAGAAAATGAATAATTCACCCATCAAATACAAATATACTATTTTATTCTAAGGGAATATTTCTGTGGTTTCTGCAAGGTGAAAACCCGAAAGTGTTTAAAAAACAAAGAAGAACAGATAATTTAATGTTTCTCTTGTCTGATATTTTTTCCTCTCCTGGGGGAAAAAGAACCAATTTTACATAATTTTAATAAAATTTAAAAAAGCAAATAACTGGACACACACATCAACAGCTATGCTTATGAGGAATGACCAATAATGAATCAATATTTTCTTTTACAAATTATTCCAGGATCTGGACAACTCTGTGGACTAACATGCAACTGACATCTTGATACAGTCGTTTACCTGGATACTGGCTGTTCTCAATTAAAAGATACAGAATTTTTTCCTCTAGTGTTTTATAATAGTTTATCTACTATGCCATAAATTTGCATTTCTACAGAAGGGGAAACATTAGTGTTTACATAAACCATAAAATTTCTTAGTGGGGACTATTACACCTGATGTTTCTGGATAGTTTATTGGCAGACATCAGACAATCCAATTGTTTTTCCTCCATATCAAACAAGGTCTGGAAGTAAGTTTTCCAGTCAGAAATGACAAACACAGATGGAATTAATCATACAGAACCGGGGCAGATTTACTTCTTTCACATAGTTCTTGGTAACAAAAACAAGTTTGTTACAGGCAGAGGGACAGAACCGTAAGCACACAATGTCAAAAGGCCTACTTTAAAATTTTTATTGTATTTAAATTTATTTATTAAAAAACAGAAAAACCACCTGCCACTCCCATCTAAAAAATGGGACATATGGTAAAGTCTTTCAAGGTTAAAATTTCTAAGAGGATTTTTAGACTTCTCTCATTTCTATTAAAGGATCAAATTAACCTCAGCCAAAGAAATCCTGTGATTGGCCAATATTATAGAAGCTTTGATTCAAAGTTTTGTGGGGAAGAAACAGAATGGAGAAGAAGGAAATGGATCCATTTGCCAAACACTCCTATGACTTGATCCTCATCAAACTACTAAAACAGCTAGAGTTTGGAATAATGCTACAAGAAGACCTTGTGGATATATGCAAGACCATCAGTGTCTTTGTATCCTAACCCCAGAATCCTATTTTTAAGTTTCTCAGGGTAACAAGGTCATCTTCCAATGATTTATATAGGAAAATACTAGTTCTTCTTCTATCATAATTCTGATAGCTAAGTAACACTGTGTCTCTGTGGAATCACACACAGGTTTGCCAGAGAAGGAAAGACTCTTCTTTTTGAAATGACAAGGGCCTCCAGAAACTGGTGCAAAAGTCAAATTATTTGGGAAACGGGAAGATAAAACAACGGGAGGAAAGCTGCCATTTGGGGATAAAATAAAAACAAAAGAAACCCCACTTCTGTGACCACAGCTCATGCTGTGAGACAGCAGCAAGAGAGGCTGACACCCAGAGAAGTGGGCATTTTAGTGGGTTTTCTACAAACATTTCAAGACACTTGGGGTCTAACAAGTGCCACAGATTTTCTGTGTGCATAATTAGTTTGCAGAGTTTCAGCCCCTTTAACTTAATTTACCCACATCCAGACCCACAGCTGAGAAGGCTAGACCCAGAAACTGAAGGGGACACATTACTGAATGAACAGCAGGGAAGGCCTTTTCCCCGGATGTGAGGGACCCTATGGCAAAAGCACCAGAGGCTTCTATCTTCACAGAACTGGCTTGGCAGTGAAAATCAAAATCAAGACCACTTCACTCTCTACCTTAAAAGGAAAAAAAAAGGCGGAGTATTTTTACTGGGTCTTCAAGTCTGGGCCCCACAGTCCTCATCTGACACCACTCTTAGCTCTGTACTGGTTTCTCCCCTGACTTTTACAGAGGGCTTGCCCAAGTAGCCTCCTTCAGCCAAGGTTTCACTCCAAAGCTACCTCTCTAAGGTCTAAGGTTACTATGGTAGAATTTTATACAACAGTTTTCCTTAAAAATATTCCACAATTTGTTATTCCCAAACAAAATAAGATTATGCACCACTCAGAGAAATTGGTTAGTCATTCTGAAGATGTCTAACAACTATATCACTGCCAAAGAACGAGGTTTCTCAGTTCATATTCTTTCCTTCAATTTTCATTTGTACATCCACACTGTGGTTCACGAGTTGTCTGTTTTCCATTATCTCATAATCAAGTCAAGAGGACTTGGGACTTATCGTTTTCCAAAGCTGGATGCATTCACAGTTTGGTGCATACCAACATGTATGAAAATAGGAACCCCACTTCCACTTTAATCTGATAATTCAACATCAGAGTCTTCTGATTTGGCTTTGGCAAGTTCTTCGTGTACCTCCCTCACCATGAGAATGCGCGTTAACATGGTGTCCAGGGTCCCAGGGTCTATGGGAAATGTGGAGTACCACATGGGGCTATTTGGGACACAGGCGCGCTCAGGCTGAAGGTAAAACACATCGCTCCTCTGCTTCACACTTTCAGAACTATCCACAGGAGAGAAAAGAGAGAGAAAGAAAACTGGGATCAGAGAGTACGGCACATATGTAATTACTCTTTAAGTATAATGGTCCTCTATCTTTCGTACTATGACTAACATCGCAAACAATGTACCCACAGAGATAAACAAGTTTACAGACATTTATGCTCCAGGAGCAACCTGTAACTGCGTATTTTTTCCCCCACACTCAAGAATCACACTGGATTCGAAGTAAGTATAATGTTAATGATGACAAACTGTAAATCCTTCACAAGTGTTAGTACTTAAAACTTACCAGGAGCAAAAAAAAATTCAACTCACAAGTGACACTATGGCTGAGACTCATCTTCAGTACCCAATACCCTGTAATGAATCCCCAAAATATTCCACACAACTCTACTAAAGAGCAAACTCAGTCATTGTATTTCTTTAGGGGGAAAAAAAATTTGCTTTAGTGTGGATCTTGCAACTTTTTAAAATCATAAAGTTTCTATAAGAAAAAGACCACTCAAAAAATTTCAATTCTCTAAAAACTGTTTTCTCATTTACAGACCTAGTAGTACAGTCTCACCCCTATTTTTCTATGTAAATAACAAATTCACAGCAGTTTAGATGTCACATTAAGTTAAGCAACAGTTGTAAAGATCCAATGATAGTGATTCTTGCTTTGTAAGAGATTTTTTAGGAAAAAAATGCTTAAGATAAAGCAATTTGTTCCTTAGTTCAAAATCCAGGCAGATATAAAAGTGGGGAAAAATGAAACTGTAAGCAAATCTTCATTTAAAGTCACAGACCAGCTACATTTCTGGGATTTGAGCATCTGAAATCTAAAATATAATTACTTTTTGAAGTGTGCCGTATCAAGTTCACACTTACCATTTGGACAGGTAAAACTCATAAAGTCGGACTGGGCATCTGAGGGGGTTATCAGTATTCTCTGCCATCTCCACACCCACTGGAACATCATCATCTTCATTTCGTTTCCTCTTGCCAACAGTTAGTTTATCTTGAGACAGAAAATTATAAGCAAAAAATTAGAAAAGTCTTTCTTCAAGTCTTAAGATACCCACTTACGTGGCTCCCTTTCCCTTCCTTTCACTTACACGTTCAACAAACATTTATGGAGGACCTACGGAAGCACTAGACTAGTGCTGGGCTATCAAGCAAAGTCCCTGTCCTGTAGAATTTATGTTTCTATCCTTACCCAGGTTGGGGCAGCATGACAAACAAAAAGCATGATGCTTGAGAGTACGTCTCAATTCTGAGCCTGCTTGGTCAGGCAATTTTATTAGGCATAGGGTTCTTAATCCGTAGCAAAATAAAGAGAAAAAAGGGTTCTGCATGTTCTTCTCATACTGCTCCTGCTAAGTCGCTTCAGTCGTGTCCGACTCTGTGTGGCCCCACAGACAGCAGCCCACCAGGCTCCCCTGTCCCTGGGATTCTCCAGGCAACAACACTGGAGTGGGTTGCCATTTCCTTCTCCAATGCATGAAAGTGAAAAGTGAAAGGGAAGTCGCTCAGTTGTAACCAACTCTTTGCGACCCCACGGACTGCAGCCCAATTGGGGCAGCATGACAAACAAAAAGCATGATGCTTGAGAGTACGTCTCAATTCTGAGCCTGACTTGGTCAGGCAATTTTATTAGGCATAGGGTTCTTAATCCGTAGCAAAATAAAGAGAAAAAAGGGTTCTGCATGTTCTTCTCATACTGCTCCTGCTAAGTCGCTTCAGTCGTGTCCGACTCTGTGTGGCCCCACAGACAGCAGCCCACCAGGCTCCCCTGTCCCTGGGATTCTCCAGGCAACAACACTGGAGTGGGTTGCCATTTCCTTCTCCAATGCATGAAAGTGAAAAGTGAAAGGGAAGTCGCTCAGTTGTAACCAACTCTTTGCGACCCCACGGACTGCAGCCCATCAGGCTCCTCCATCCATGGGATTTTCCAGGCAAGAGTACTGGAGTGGGGTGCCAAGAAATCAAAACAGAAGCTGGCATCTCTTTCTCTGAAAATAGTTCTCTCGTGGGACACTAGTGTCCACTGTGCGTTTGTTTTAAGTCTCTTTCATTTGTTATAGTATTATGAGAAATGAAATCTTTTGTTAGAAAAAGAATTCTCAGTCAGTAAAGCTGACCATTTGATAAGGAAAGAGCAATCAATCCCTTTTTCACCAACAGAGCTGTGCGGAGGCCAAGGGTTATCAGAAAGAAGCCAGGGTAAAGACATGGAAAGCAGGCTGTTTCCTTCCCACTTTCTCCATTCAAACTTCAAGAGCATATTAGATGGATCTGGAAACCCGAAGGAAAAACGTTTTCTTCTTCTTTTATCTGCTTTTACCAAGCAATCCACAGATTTCCCCAGCTTCCCATATTAGCTCTGAATGAGGCATAAGTCATCCAGTTTTCTATTTAGAGACTATCTAAATGGAAAATGTGCGAGCTGCTCATTCATAAAAGAAGCTAAATTTATTACCAATCTGGTCAAGCATCTAATCAGAAAACAGGGAAATGTTGTCCCATTGTCTCTACCTCCCTGAATTAATATAAAATTTTAAAGTTATCTATTTTTATTTATTTGACAGAATCAGGTCTTAGTTGTGGCATGTGGAATCTTCAGCTGTGGCGTGTGAACTCTTTAGTCATGGCATGTGAGACCTAGTTCCCCAACCAGGGATCAGACCTGCAACCCCCGCACTGGGAGCGTGGATTGTTAGGTACTGGACCACCAGGGAAGTCGCTGAATTAATATCAACTATGGAATGAGGTTCGTGACACTGTACACGAGACAGGGATCAAGACCATCCCCACGGAAAAGAAACACAAAAAAGCAAAATGGCTATCTGGGGAGGCCTTACAAATAGCTGTGAAAAGAAGAGAAGCGAAAAACAAAGGAGAAAAGGAAAGATATAAGCATCTGAATGGAGAGTTCAAAAGAATAGCAAGAAGAGATAAGAAAGCCTTTCTCAGCAATCAATGCAAAGAAATAGAGGAAAAGAACAGAATGGGAAAGACTAGAGATCTCTTCAAGAAAATTAGAGATACCAAGAGAACATTTCATGCAAGGATGGGCTCAATAAAGGACAGAAATGGTCTGGACCTAACAGAAGCAGAAGATATTAAGAAGAGGTGGCAAGAATACACGGAAGAACTGTACAAAAAAGATCTTCATGACCCAGATAATCATGATGATGTGTTGACTAATCTAGAGCCAGACATCTTGGAATGTGAAGTCAAGTGGGCCTTAGAAAGCATCACTACGAACAAAGCTAGTGGAGGTGATGGAATTCCCGTTGAGCTGTTTCAAATCCTGAAAGATGATGCTGTGAAAGTGCTGCACTCAATATGCCAGCAAATTTGGAAAACTCAGCAGTGGCCACAGGACTGGAAAAGGTCAGTTTTCATTCCAATTCCAAAGAAAGGCAATGCCAAAGAATGCTCCAACTACCGCACAATTGCACTCATCTCACATGCTAGTAAAGTAATGCTCAAAATTCTCCAAGCCAGACTTCAGCAATATGTGAACCGTGAACTCCCTGATGTTCAAGCTGGTTTTAGAAAAGGCAGAGGAACCAGAGATCAAATTGCCAACATCCGCTGGATCATGGAAAAAGCAAGAGAGTTCCAGAAAAACATCTATTTCTGCTTTATTGACTATGCCAAAGCCTTTGATGTGTGGATCACAATAAACTGTGGAAAATTCTGAAGAGATGGGAATACCAGACCACTTTACAAACCTCTTGAGAAACCTATATGCAGGTCAGGAATCAACAGTTAGAACTGGACATGGAAAAAGAGACTGTTTCCAAATAGGAAATGGAGTACGTCAAGGCTGTATATTGTCATCCTGCTTATTTATCTTATATGTAGAGTACATCTTGAGAAATGCTGGGCTGGAAGAAACACAAGCTGGAATCAAGATTGCTGGGAAAAACATCAATAACCTCAGATATGCAGATGACACCACCCTTATGGCAGAAAGTGAAGAGGAACTCAAAAGCCTCTTGATGAAAGTGAGAGAGGAGAGTGAAAAAGTTGGCTTAAAGCTCAACATTTAGAAAACGAAGATCATGGCATCTGGTCCCATCACTTCATGGGAAACAGATGGGGAAACTGTGGAAACAGTGTCAGACTTTATTTTTGGGGGCTCTCAAATCACTGCAGATGGTGACTGCAGCCATGAAATTAAAAGATGCTTACTCCTTGGAAGAAAAGTTATGACCAACCTAGATAGTATATTCAAAAGCAGAGACATTACTTTGCCAACTAAGATCCATCTAGTCAAGGCTATGGTTTTTCCTGTGGTCATGTATGGATGTGAGAGTTGGACTGTGAAGAGGGCAGAGTGCTGAAGAATTGATGCTTTTGAACTGTGGTGTTGGAGAAGACTCTTGAGAGGCCCCTGGACTGCAAGGAGATCCAACCAGTCCATTCTGAAGGAGATCAGCCCTGGGATTTCTTTGGAAGGAATGATGCTGAAGCTGAAACTCTAGTACTTTGGCCACGTCATGCGAAGAGTTGACTCATTGGAAAATATTCTGCTGCTGGGAGGGAATGGGGGCAGGAGGAGAAGGGCACGACAGAGGATGAGATGGCTGGATGGCATCACTGACTCAATGGGTGTGAGTCTGAGCGAACTCCGGGAGTTGGTGATGGACAGGGAGGCCTGGCGTGCTGTGATTCATGGGGTCGCAAAGAGTCGGACATGACTGAGTGACTGAACTGAAGAACATAAAGTGGGCTATATATAAACAAAATATAAGAAAGAGGGTATGAATGCATGGTGGAAAAAGCAAGATAATCTTAGTATTTTCTAAAGAAAACGAGCAACTGAGAAAAAAGTAAACACAAAGATGAACATCACAATTACTCTTTACAGATTCTAGTTTTAGTAATTCAAAATTCTTACTTTCAAAATATATACTTCATTCTTATCTCAAGGAAATAACAGCTTGGTTTTGGGAATTTCAGAACTTGCAATTCTGTTCAAAATCAATAAATATAATTTCTAGTTCCATAACAACAACATTAATTTTTAAACATTAAAAACAAATTATTAACAGACTTTTTAGAATGCAAGATCATAAACCTTCTAATAAAACAGTCACTGCTGATATTTTTCTACTGTGTATGAAGGCACTATACTCTAGGACAGGTTTAAGTTCCCTCAGAGTTTTACAATGTTAACACATTATTGACTAGAGACATTTTTAGAGAGTGATACAATTAACATCACCAGGTGAAGTTGTTAAGAGTTTAAAACTGATCAAGGATTCATTATGTAACTTATGATTGTTATCATTCACATTTTGCTCCACTAGGTTTTTGTACCAGCCTTGTGTATAACATAAGATTTTCAAAACTGACACACAGAAAATTTTTGAGTAAAGAAGAATTTTTTGGTGAATTTTATACAGGTACTTTCTCTGATTTTCCAAGTGACATACATACTAGTGTCTTGGAAGATGACAGTTCTTCAAAATATAGTTCTGATTCAAACAATGCAAATATTAGAACAAAAATAAGACAAAAGGCCGTAGTAATTGATTCTGATACATACAAGGAAACTCATGGTGCTGGAAATGTACCTTTGCTTCTCCAAAAGAGTGGACTAAAGGCAACATTTCAGGAAAATCAGAAGACTTCACAGGTGTGCCAAGTGTGACTACTGAGGGCAATAACCACAAAGCGTTAGTGAAATAAGAGAATTGACTTCTGGCTGGTCAAAACAAAAACCACCAGCCACAGCTGTGAGTTTCTACAAAAATCCTGTGGCCAATAATGAGTTAACTAAAACGGAGTACTCTGGTCAAAAAACCCTCAAACTTTTAGAAACACTAGATTTAAAAGTTATCCAAGTTCCCTTTAACTAGTAATTGACCCACCTGTTGCCTCTAAATCAATGATCCTCAATCTTGGTTGTATATTTCAATTCCTTGCAAAATTTAAAAATGAAGATTATCTGGGTCACATCCCTAACCAATTATATTAGACTTTCTAATTTAAATGACAATAAAAGAGGAGTTTTAAGTGATTAATACTCTGCACTGCAGGGGGTACAAGTTTGAACCCTGGTCAGGGAACTAAGATCCCATAAGCCATGCAGAGTGGCAACCACTGCCCCCCACCAATAAAAGCATACTGAAGCAACTGATTTCTCTAATTTTGAGTCAAGCCTTTAATATGACCCTAACAATAGAGTAAAGCATTTAAATGTTAAACTAAAGCTATACTCTTCCATGTCTAGAATTTGCAATTACTCTTCTCTGGTAAGTGTCTATCTGAATACTAATAAGATTTCAAATAGAAATCTTACAAGGAGGGGACAAGATGCAAGAGTAGGAAGATCCTGGGCTCATCTCTTTCCGAGAACACACCCAAACTGCAACTATACACAGAGCAACTATCCTTGAGAAAGACCTGAAGACCAGCACAAAAGATTTTCCACAACTAAAGATAAAAAGAAAATCACCATTAAGATGGGTAAGAGAGGCAGAGATGGTATCTGGCCAGGACCCACAGGCAGAGAGGACATCACAGCTGCAGACGTCCTCCTGAAGAACAAAGTGTCTAAACTCCACATCGAGCTCCTCAGCTTGGGGGAACCAGCACCAGAAAGATAAACCGACAAACCCTCACAACACCTGGATTTGAAAACCAGTGGGACTTACATCCAGAGATCTGTAGGAAACTAAAATTTAAAGGGCACATGCAAAAACTCTCTTGCCCCAAGTCCCAGAGGTAGCAGTTTGAAGAGGACTTGGGCCATATGTGAAGGAGAGTCCCTGACTGATCTTAGGGTGTGTGCAGCAGAGCCAGGGACTTTCATAATTTTCTCTGGTTCTGTAGCCACTGAGGAACACCAGGATATCTGCTCACCTTCTACGCCCACTTGGTCCAGGGCTGGTGGGCGCCAGTTTGACTCTCCCCATCTCATCCCAGGCTCACTTGTAGACCCATCCAGGCTGGCGCTGCTCCAAAGCTACCCTACTACACCTAGCAAGTAGCTCTGGCCAGCACTAGAGTCCCTTCAAAGCAGCTCCACCCTAGGAGATGGCCCTGCAAACCAAACTGCCCCCAGCGGTCACAACTCACCATCATAGCCAGCTATCGCAGGGTCCAGTCCTGCAGACTAGTAAACCTACAGCCATCATGGCCTAACCAGAGAAGGGTTCATGCAGCCCTTTTACATAAAGTCATCCTTTAAAGGCTGGCAGATGTGGCTGATCTATCTAGCACATAGAAACACACGTAGAGAGCTAGGAAAATGGAAGAGACAAAGGAACTGTTCCAAGTGAAATAGGGGAAAACTTTAAAAAAAGATCGTTTGAAAGACTTCTGGGGACAACATCAAGCATACTAACATATGCATTATAAGGATTCCCAAAGAAGGGAGAAAGAAACAGAAAATCTATTTGAAGAAAAAACTGGCTGAAAACTTCACTAACTTGAAAAAGTAAAGTCATTCCAATTCCAGGAAATGGAGAGTCCCAAACAAGATGACCACAAAGAAACCTACACTGAGGCACATTATAACTAAAATGTCAAAAGTTAAAGATAGAGAATATTTAAAGCAGCAGGAGAAGAAAGGAGTGACAGAGGACAAGAATGGTATCTGGCCAGGACCACAGGCAGAGAGGACATCACAGCTGCAGATGTCCTCCTGAGGAGATGAGAGGGCTGGATGACATCACCGACTCAATGGACATGAGTTCGAGCAAGCTCTGGGAGATGGTGAAGGATAGGGAAGCCTGGTGTGCTGCAGTCCATGGGGCTGCAAAGAGTCAGACATGACTGAGCAAAAGAGAGAAATAACTAGTTACATACAGAGAATACTCTGTCAAGATTATCATTCAGAACTAAAGGTGAAATAAAGTTTCCCAAACAAGCAGAAGTTAAAGGAGTTTATCATTACAAAACTGACCCTACAACAAATGTTCAAGGGACTTCTTTGAACATAAAAAGGCCATTACTTGAAATATGAAAATTATGGAAGAAAAAAACTCAATGTAAAGGCAAGGATATACTAAACGTAGTGACTCAACCATCTATGTAGCTAGTATGAAGATTACAAAAGTAGTAAGATCAAATAATCTATAATTATTAAAATACAACATTAAAAAAAATTTGTCAGAAACATAAAAGATGGGGTGGGGTGATGAGAGTAAAAATTTAGTGCTTTTAGAACAAACTCAAACTTAAGCAATCATCAACTTAAAGTAGACTGCTATATACATAAGTTGTTATATAAGAGCCTCATGATAACCACTAACCAAAACCAAATAATAGATATACACACAAAAAAGAAAAAAGAATACAAACAAAACTAAAAAGTAATCAAACTGCAAGGGAAGAGAGCAAGAAGAAAAGAAACAGCCATGAACAATACAATCATAAAACAATTTTTTAAATGGTAATAAATACATTTCTGTTGTTCAGTCATTAAGTTGTGTTGGACTCTGTGACCCCGTGGACTGCAGCATGCCAGGCTTCCCTGTCCTGTACATACCAATAACTACTTTACATGTAAATCAACTAAATGCTGCAATCTAAAGACACAGGGTGCCTGAATGGATACCAAAATAAGAGCCATATATATGCTGCATATCAGAGACTCACTTCAGACCTAAAGATACACATAGACGGAAAGCAAGGGAAAAGAAAAAGATATTCCACGTAACCGGAAACAGAAAGCTGGGGTAGCAGTACNTGTAAATCAACTAAATGCTGCAATCTAAAGACACAGGGTGCCTGAATGGATACCAAAATAAGAGCCATATATATGCTGCATATCAGAGACTCACTTCAGACCTAAAGATACACATAGACGGAAAGCAAGGGAAAAGAAAAAGATATTCCACGTAACCGGAAACAGAAAGCTGGGGTAGCAGTACTTACATTAGACTAAAAAGACTTTAAAGCAAATATGGAAGAAGGACACTGCATAATGATAAAGGGACTATTCCAACAATAATACAAAACACCTGTATGTATGCATGCATCCTACACAGGAGTACCTAAATACACTATATAAGCCACTATTAACAGACACGTAACAGTAGGGGGACCCTAACATCCTATTATATCAATGGACACATCAATAAGGAAACATTGGCCTTAAAGGACATATTAAATCAGATGAACTTAATAAACAGTATGCTACATCCCCAAACAAAAATAATATTCAAGAACATTCTCCAGGATACATCACGTCAGACCACAAAACAAATCTCAGTAAGTTTGTTGTTATTCAGTTGCCAAGTAATGTCTGACTCTATGACCTTACAGACTGCAGCAAACCAGGCTTCCCTGTCCTTCACTATCTCCTGGACTTTGCTCAAACTCATGTCCACTGAGTCAGTGATGCCATCTAACCATCTCATCCTCTGTCACCCCAAAGTTGAAATCATACTAAGCATCTTTCCCAACCACAATGCTATCACACTAGACAGCAACTAAAAGGAAAACACTGGAAAAAACAAATATGTGGAGTCCAAACAACATGCTATTAAACAATCAATGGATCACTGAAGAAATCAAAGAGGAAATTAAACAAAAAAAAAACCACATATTTTGAGACAAAAAAATCTATCAGCTGAAGCAAAAACAGTCTAAGAGGGACGTTTATAGTGATATAGGTCTACCTTAGGAAACAAAAAACCTCAAATAATCTAACTTTATACCTAAAGGAACTAGAAAAAGAACAGCCAAAAACTGAAGTTAGTAAAGGAAGAAATAATAAAGATCGAAAGTGAAAATACATAAAATAGAAACAAAAAAATAGAAGAGAACCTGTCCTTTGAAAAGATGAACAAAACTGACTAACTAGATTCATCAAAAAGAGAGGGCTCAAATAAATAAAATGAAAACTTAAACAGAAGTTACAATTGACACCACAGAAATACAATGGATCACAAGAGATTACTGTGAACAGTTCTATGCCAACAAATTAGACAATCTAGGGGAAAACAATGGATAAATTCTTAGAAACAATACTATCTGTCTAAATCAGGCAAGAAATAGCAAACATGAACAGACCAATCACCAATAACAAAACTGTATCAGTAATCATAAAACTCTCAAAAAACAAAACCTGGAGCCAGATGGCTTCACAGATGAGTTTTACCAAACATTTAAGTTAATACCTATCCTTCTCAAACTATTCCAAAAGAGGAGAGGAAGGAATTCTTCCAAACTCATTCTACATGGCCAGCAGAACCCTGATGCCAAAACCAGTCAAAGACACCAGAAAAAGAAATAAAATGACAGGCCAATATCACTGATCCTCAAAAAGATATTAGCAAACTGAATTCAACCATACATTAAGAATATCATATGCCATGAAGAAATGGGATTTATCCCAGGGATACAAGAATGATTCAACAATCACAAATCAACATAATACACCACGTTAAGAAAATGAAGGATAAAAAGCATACGATAATCTCAGTAGATGCAGAAAAAGCTTTTGAAAAAAAATTCAACATCCATTTTTCATAAAAACTCAACAAAGCAGCTACAGAGGGAAGATATCCACATAATAAATGTCATATATGATAAACTCACAACTAACATTATATCCAATGGTGAAAAGCTGAATAAATTTTCTCTAAGTTGGAGAATAAGACAAGAGTTCACTCCTGACAGTTTTATTCAACATAATATTGGATGAAATCCTACCATGGCAATCCTACAAAGACTGAGGCAATCTAAAAAGTCCTAGGCAATCCTACAAAGTTCTAAGCAATCAAACAAGAAAAGGAAATTTTAAAAATCAAGAACTTTGCTGGCGGTCCAGTGGCTAAGATTCCATGCTCCCAATGCAGGGGGCCCAGGTTCAATCCTTGGTCAGGGAATTAGATGCCACATTTGCAACAATTAAAGATCCTGCATGCCACAACGAAGATTGAAGATGCCAGGTGCCACAACTAAGACCTGGAGGAGCCAAATAAATAAAATAAATAAATATTTTTTAAAAAAATAATAAAAGACACGTCATAGGTTACAAGAAAATATTTTTAAAAATTCAAACTGGAAAAGAAGAAGTAAAACCATCACTACCTGCAGATGACATGATACTATATATAGAATATTCTAAAGACACTAACAAAAAATTATAAGAATGAATCAATTCTGGTAAATACATTTTATAGGATACTAAACATGCAGAAATATTTCAGATTTCTATACACTCATAACAATCTATCAGAAACAGAAATTAGGGAAACAATCCCATTTACAACTGCAACAAAAATAATAAAATACCTAGGAAGAAATTTAACCAAAGAGGTGAATGACCTGTACTCTAGAAACTATAAAAAGATACAAATAAATTGGAAGATACACCATGCTCATAGACTGAAAAATAGCGTTAAAATGTCTATTCCAAAATAACTGACAGATTCAATGCAATCCCTAACAAAATACTGGTTTTAGAAAAGGCAGAGGAACCAGAGATCAAATTGCCAACATCTGCTGGATCATGGAAAAAGCAAGAGAGTTCCAGAAAAACATCTATTTCTGCTTTATTGATTATGCCAAAGCCTTTGACTGTGTGGATCACAAGAAACTGTGGAAAATTCTGAAAGAGATGGGAATACCAGACCACCTGACCTGCCTCTTGAGAAATCTGTATGCAGGTCAGGAAGCAACAGTTAGAACTGGACATGGAACAACAGACTGGTTCCAAATAGGAAAAGGAGTATGTCAAGGCTGTATATTGTCACCCAGCTTATTTAACTTATATGCAGAGTAAGTACATCATGAGAAACCCTGGGCTGGAAGAAGCACAATCTGGAATCAAGATTGCCAGGAAAAGTATCAATAACCTCAGATATGCAGATGACACCACCCCTATGACAGAAAGTGAAGAGGAACTCAAAAGCCTCTTGATGAAAGTGAAAGAGGAGAGTGAAAAAGCTGGCTTAAAGCTCAACATTTAGAAAACGAAGATCATGGCATCTGGTCCCATCACTTCATGGGAAATAGATGGGGAAACAGTGAAAAAAGTGTCAGACATTATTTTTTGGGGCTCCCAAATCACTGCAGATGGTGACTGCAGCCATGTAATTAAAAGACACTTACTCCTTGGAAGGAAAGTTATGACCAACCTAGATAGCATATTGAAAAGCAGAGACGTTACTTTGCCAACTAAGGCCCGTCTAGTCAAGGCTATGGTTTTTGCAGTGGTCATGTATGGATGTGAGAGTTGGACTGTGAAGAAAGCTGAGTGCCGAAGAATTGATGCTTTTGAACTGTGGTGTTGGAGAAGACTCTTGAGCATCCCTTGGACTGCAAGGAAATCCAACCAATCCATTCTAAAGGAGATCAGTCCTGGGTGTTCTTTGGAAGGACTGATGCTAAAGCTGAAGCTCCAGTACTTTGGCCACCTCATACGAAGAACTGACTCATTGGAAAAGACTCTCATGCTGTGAGGGATTGGGGGCAGGAGGAAAAGGGGACAACAGAGGATGGAATGGCTGAATGGCATCACCAACTCAATGGACATGAGTCTGAGTGAACCCTGGGAGGTGGTGATGGACAAGGAGGCCTGGTGTGTTGCAATTCATGGCGTTGCAAAGAGTCAGACACTACTGAGCGACTGAACTGAACTGAACAAAATACCATTTGCATTTTTCACAAAGATACTGCGAGTAATTCTAAAATTTATGTTAACTCACAAAATACCACAAATGGCCCAAGGTATCTTGTGTAAGAACAAAGCTGGAGGTTCACACTTCCTGACTTCAAACTACCGCTGATTCTTAAAAACACAAGTTTGAACTACACGGACCTACTCATAGATGGATTTTTTTTCCAATAAATACACACTATGTACTATATAATACATGGCTTTGAATCTGCCGACATGAAACGGCAAATGAGGAGGGCTGACTGTAAAGTTATATGCAGATTTTCAACTGGCTGGCTTAAGGTTCAACTGTACACACAAAGCCATAGTGATCGTCACAGTACAGTAGCGGTGTGAAGACAAAGACACAAATCAGTGGGACAGAAGATATAGACCAGACACAAACCAATCCTTTTACGATCAACGTATGACAAAGAAAGCAAGAATACACAATGGGGAAAGACAGAGTCTAAAACAAATGGATTGGGAAAACTGGACAAATACATGGAAAAGAATGGAAGTGAACCACTTTTTCACACCATGTACAAAATTAAACTCAAAATGGATTAAAGACTTACATGTGAGACCTGAAACCGTAAGACTCCTAGAGGAAAACACAGGCAGAAAACTCTGACATTGGTGTTAATATATTTTTTTGGATCTGTCTCATCAGGTGAAAATAACAAAGCAAAAATAAACAACTGGGGCCAAATCAAACTTAAAAGATTTTGCATAGCAAAGGAAACTCAACAAAATGAAAAGGCAACTTACTGAATGGGTAAGGATATTTGCAAAGTATACATCTGGAAAGGGGTTAACACAAAAATCATACAAAGAACTCAGAAAACTCAATATAAAAAATATAATTAAAAAATGGGCAGAGGATCTAAATAGACATTTTTCCAAAAGGGACATACAAGCTGCCAACAGACACATGGAAAGATGTTCCACATCACTAGTCATCAGGAAAATGCAAGTCAAAACCCACAACAAGGTATCATCTCATATCTATCAGAATGACTATCATGAAAGAGACAAGGAAGCCCCTGTGCACTGCTGGTCGAACCACTGTGGAAAACAGTATGCAGCATCCTCAAAACTGAAAACAGAACTACCATATGATCCAGCAATTCTACTTCTGGGTATTTTATACCCAAAGCAAACAAAAACACTAATTCAAAAAGATATAAATGCACCCCTATGTCCAACAAAGCATTACTGACAAAGCCAAAATATGCAAGTGTCCATCAATAGAAGGATTAATTCACTCAGCTATAAAAAAGAATATAATCTTGCCATTTGTGAAAACACAGAGTGTGCTATGCAAAGTGAAAAAAGTGAGAAAAAGACAAATACCGTATGATTTGATCTGTATGTATAATCTAAAATAATAAACTAACAGACAAAATAGGAATAGACTCCAGCTACAGAGAACAAATTCAGTTCAGTTCAGTTCAGTCGCTCAGTCGTGTCCGACTCTTTGCGACCCATGAACTGCAGCATGCCAGGCCTCCCCGTCCATCACCAACTCCCGGAGTTCACTCAGACTCACGTCCATCGAGTTGGTGATGCCATCCAGCCATCTCATCCTCTCTCGTTCCCTTTTCCTCCTGCCCCCAATCCCTCCCAGCATCAGGGTCATTGCCAATGAGTCAGTTCTTCACATGAGGTGGCCAAAGTATTGGAGCTTCAGCTTTAGCATCATTCCTTCCAAAGAATACCCAGGGCTGATCTCCTTTAGAATGAACTGGTTGGATTTCCTTGCAGTCCAAGGGACTCCCAAGAGTCTTCTCCAATACCACAGTTCAAAAGCATCAATTCTTCGGCGCTCAGCTTTCTTCACAGTCCAAATCTCACATCCATACATGACCACTGCAAAAACCATAGCCTTGACCAGATGGACCTTTGTTGGCAAAGTAACGTCTCTGCTTTTGAATATACTATTTAGGTTGGTCATAACTTTTCTTCCAAGGAGTAAAGTGTCTTTTAATTACATGGCTGCAGTCATCATCTGCAGTGATTTTGGAGCCCCCCAAAATAAAGTCTGACACCATTTCCATTGTTTCCCCATCTATTTCCCATGAAGTGATGGGACTAGATGCCATGATCTTCGTTTTTTGAATGTTGAGCAAATTGGTGGATGCCAAAGGCAAGAAGGGTGAGGGTAATTAGATGAAGGGGATTAAGAGGTATGAGATTTCAGTTATAAAATAAATAAGTCATGAGGAGGTAATATGCAGCATACAGATATAGCCAATAATACTATAATAACTGTATGGTTACAGATGGTTACTAGACTTACAGTATTGATCATTTCATAATGTATTTAAATGTCAAGTCATTACGTTACACACCTGAAACTAACATAACATTGTACATCAACTTTATTTCAATTAAAAAAGAAAAGAATCTTAAAAACTCCACCACACCTGGTTCTGGCTCTTGTTTTTGTGAAGGTGGGAAGAACCTCAGATAGGTCATCTTGGTACTGTACTTCAGAGTCCTCGTCCGTCTCATCACATGGGCAAAGGAAAGCTTCAAGTGCTCAGTAACATTCTTTAGTTGAAAGTATTTGGTATTGAAGAAAAGGAGGGTGTTCAAGAGGACGATTGGTGAGTAAGCGCCCAGCTGTTTGCACTCCCACAAATGCTCTTCTTCAATGCGAGAGAACATGTAACCTGAACAGAACAGGGAAAAAGAAACAGCACTAAGCTCCTGCTAAAAGGGACTACGTAATTTCTTTAATTCTCAGACAGGAGGATACTAAGGAAAACACGGATTGTTCCTCTCTTTGTCCCTCTTCCTCATACATAAAAACAGAAAAAGCACTGCAAAGAAAAGGCCAGAGGAGTCCAGTGAAACAGACGCTGTGAGCACTCCCCAAGACAGTTTTAATCTACTGTGATTTTAGACCAGGGCATGGTAAATTTTTCCTGTGAAGAGCCAGATGAAAAGTATATTAAGCATTGTGGGCCATAAGGGCTCTGAACAACTTTGTTGCTGTGAAAGATAAGGAAGTATAGACAATACAGAAACAAATAGGTACGGCTATTTGTAAATTTTATTTATAGAAACAAATCTGAATCTCATGCAATTTTCCAATGTCACAAAATGTAATTTAATTTCCTCCAACTATTTAGAAATGTAAAACAATATTTTAAGCTCATAAACTATATAGAAACAGGCAAGAGGCTAGATCCAGCCATGAGGTGCAGTTAGCAGACTCTTGTTTGAGATCATTCTGCTTACTGTTAACTGCTTCAGTTTTATTGGCTAAGAACATTAGAAGGCAGCTCCTATTTAAAACATATTAAGAGAAATTACTTCACAATAGTTTATCTGTATTTTTCCTGAAAAGCAGAGGTCAGAAGAATTAAAATCACTTTATTTTTAAACACAGCTTCCTCATGATATTGGTTAAACTCAGGTCTTTCCGAACGTTCTCTCCCCAGTCTTCTCTGTTACCACCTCTCATTCTACTCTTGGGAGACTGCCCACGAATACATTATTTGTTACTTCCAAATATAGCTTCTTAGCGCCTCCTTTGAAAGCTAAATCCATCATGCCCTGCATTCCTTTTAATGCTTCAAAGGTTCTCTGTAGCCAAAAAGAAGGGGACCACATTTCTGGGCACTACATTCAACCTCTCCATTCACAGGCAAGGAGCATGAGAGCACGAGGGAATTAGGGGCTTGTCCAAAGACATATGGTCATAGAAATTCAAGGATGAAGACTTAACTCTCTTAACAACAAGTTCAGGGTACTTTTTTCAAACTATTGAAAAAGATTCACTGCTAACAGAGTCTAAAAGTAGCATCTGTGGCAGCTACTGGTACAGTGTTCAACTTTACCAATACCACCGTATCAAAAATGGTTTCTAAAGAGTAAATGTAACCTTTAGTTGTTTTTTTATATCTAGTAGTCATTATCTATTCATGTACTATATGCAAGATATAGTTTTATTAAGTAACTGATAATAAACCAAAGATTTTCTCCTCAAAAGTTCAAATATAGGTCAAGACAAATATAAAATGAACAATTTACAAAAAATAATCATAAAATTAAGCAATTTAAGAAGGCATATCATGAAAAGAATCAAAATATAATCATCCTACCATTAGGAAGTATTGTAGGTTCCCATATTTTCAAGAGTTTGGTAAGTTCAATCATAAATCTGGAATAGGGCTCAGTAAAAATGTTATCTATTCTACCATTTTCAAACAGGTACTACAAGAGAAAAAAATGGAAACATATATGTTGATACAAAGAAAACATAAAATTTTAATAATATTGTTTAGGAATATAGTTTACCCTTAGTTTCTGTCCTTACAATACTGTGAAATATTTTAAGGATACAGTCAAAACAGCAGAATTCAAGCTAAAGATCCTTTTCACATGAATTAACATTATCTTTTTTTTTTTTTTTTGAATTAACATTATCTTGATCACTGAGCTTGTAAGGCAAAGTTCTGTATTTCCGTTTAAAAACAATTATTTAAAATAATAATAATAAATCAGTACCTTTCAGTCACTTAATAAAACTGATATACTAAAAACTGGTCTTAATTCATATTTCTCACATCATTTTTTAATTCTCAGCATCTGAGATGTACTCTTAGAAGTTTGTTTGCTTTTTAATCTAGTTATAAGATCACTTCCTGAAAATAATACAGTTAGCTAGTGTCAGGTGACCCGAGGGTACTGAAATTGTAAAACTATTTATTTGGAGGCTTCTAACCACAGCTCTCAACTCTCTGCCCCACAAGCCAGTCTTCACAAAGTTCAAGACTAATTATAGGACATAAAAGTATGCTAATTATAACCATCAAGAATCATTTCATAAAGGAAACAAGCAATAGCTTGAGTAAATTACTGTTAAATATTTTGAGTGTGCAGGTGAGGTCAGATGAAATCAGAGAAATAAAATCAGTAGAATATGAGAAGAACACAAAGTAGCATAATTATAAGCTAAAAATCTTGGTGTCTTAAAGATCTAGTATTTTAAACATTTATCTATGACTATGTTGGTTTCCTGCTTTCTTGATCTATATGACTTGCTGTAAATTTTTATTTCCACTGAAGTTTAATTCTGGCTAATAAAGATTATATACCATTTCAATGTACACTTTTATAGGTCTCCTTAGAGGCAATTTATGATCATATTGCCAGATTACAGTTTTGTTGTTGAAAAGTATTCATTTCCTTTTTTATTTTAATAAAGTTATTTTTACAACTTAAAAATATTATATCCTCATTATGAAAAGAGTTTAAAATATAGAAAAGGTGGAAGAAAAGTACATTCAGACTCATTACCAAAAGCAACTACTATCAACAGTCAAGGGTTATTTCTCTGGTCAGGGAATTATTTAGATCCTACATGCTGCAACTAAGAGTTCTCATGCCTCAACTAAGACTCAGAGCAGCCAAGTAAATATATCAATAAAATAAAAAGAAATATTAAAAAAAAAACCACTTCTCCCTTAGATCAGGAACAAGATAAAAATGCCACTTCTATTCAACACTGGATAGGAAATCCTAGCCAGAGTAACCAGGCAAGAAAAAGAAATAAAAAGCATCGAAATAGAAAAGGAAGAAGTAAAACTATCTCTATTTGCAGTGACATGAACCTATATATAGAAAATTCTAGAGTATCCCAAAATATAATTAGAGCTAATGAATGAACTCAATAAAGCTGCAGAATACAAGCAAGATAAAATCAGTTGCAATCAATGATCCAAAGAGAATATTAAGAAAATTCCATTTACAACAATGTCAGAAATAAAATACTTGAGAAGAATAAATTTAACCAAGGAGATAACACATTTACACACTTATAACTATATAAAACTTCTGAAATTAAAGAAGACATAAGAAAAACATCTTGTATTTATAGATCTAGAGATAGTATTATTACACTAGAGACAGTATTATTACAACACCCATACTCCCCCAAAGTAAACTACAGATTCAATGCAATCCTATCAAAATTTCAAAGGTTCAGATTTTCTTTTTTGAAGAAATGGAAAAGTCAATCTTAAAACTGTTATGAAATTGTAAGGAATCTCAAATAGTCAAAAGAATCTTGAGGAATCACACTTCTCAATTTCAAAATTTGCAACAAAGCTACAGTAATCAAAACTGTGTGTATTGCCACAGGAATACTCATATGACCAAAAAGTATTAAAAACTGAGAGTGCAAAATAAACACATACACATTTAGTCAAATGATTTCTGGCAAGGATGTCAAGATCAATGAATGAAGAAAGAGCAGACTCTTCAACAAATGATGCCAGGAAAACTGGATATCCACATATCCAGTTATCCTTAATTCAATAATCCCTGTGTTAGTCACTTAGTTGTATCTGACTCTTTGTGACCCCATGGACTGTAGCCTGCCAGGCTCCTTTGTCGTGGAATTTCCCAGGCAAGAATACTGGAATGGCTTGCCATTTTCTTCTCCAGGGGATCTTCCTGACTCGGGGATTGAACCCAGGTCTCCTGCACTGCAGGCAGATTCTTTACCACCTGATATACCTCACCTGATAGAATAAACATTCAAAATGGATCGATGATCTAAACACCGATCCACTGACTTAAACATAAGAGCTAAGACCATAAAACTTTCAGAAGAAAACACAAGCAAATCTTAATGAACTTGAACTTCCCAATGGTTCTTTAGATATATCACCAAAAGAACAAGCAACAACAGAAAAAATAAACTGAACTTCATCAAAATTAAAAATGAAAGTACAAGAAAGTATATGAAACTGAAAAGAAAACCCAGAGAACTGGAAAAAATATTTGAATCACAAATCTAATAGAAGTTTACTATCCAGACTATAAAAAGAGATTCTACAACTCAATAACAAGCAAACTACTCAGTTTTGAAACAGGCAAAAGATTTGGACATTTTCCCTGAAGAGACTATACACATGAAAAAATGCTCAGTGTCATTAGTCATTAGGGAAAAGCAAATCAAAATCACAACAGGATACCACCTCACACCCATTAGATGGCTATTTTTTCTCAAGGATATTAACAAGGGTTGACAAGTGTATGGAGATAATGTAACACTCAGAAATTGCTGCTGGTGATGTAAAACGGTGCAGTCATCTTGAAAAATGGTTTGGTAGTTCCTCAACAAGCTAAACAGTTACCATTTGACTCTAGAATTCCACTCCTAGGCAGATAGTACCCAAAAGACATTAAAACGGGTGTTCAAACAAAAACTTATATATGAATGTTCATAGCAGCACTCACTATTTAGAGCAGCCAAGAGGTGGACAGAACTCAAATGTCTATCAACACTTTTCCAACAACAGAATAATTCAACCATAAACGGGAACAAAGTACTGATCATATTACAAAATGGATGACCTCTGAAAACATTGTGTTAAGTGAAAGAAGCAAGGCATTAAAGTCCACTAACTTTAACTTTCTATTTACATGAGACATCTAGAACAGGCAAACCAATAGAGACAGAAAGCACATTTACGGTTGCCAGGGACTAGATGGAGGAGGTAAGAAGTGAAAGCATAATGGGTAAGAAGTTTCCCTTTAGAGAAATAAAATTTTAGAACAAGATAGGGATGATGGTTGCACAACATCATTAATGTAATGAATTATATACTTTAAAATGGTAAATTTTATATTATATGTATTTTACCATACTATAAATATTATACTACATATGCAATTTTCTAAGTTACTTTTCAAAATGTATGTCTCCAAGAGTTTTCCATGTCAAAACATATAGAAGTTATAGAACCAATTCATTCCTTTAAAATTACTGCTTGATATTTAATAGTATGGATGTACTATATGTGATTGAATCATTTCATGAACACTAAGGCGGTTTCTAGTTTTTTGCCGTTAAAAACGTTACAGTGAAAACACCATTATGTGTTTTCCTAGGTAACTGTAGTAATTTCTTTGTGGGAAAGATACTGATCAATAGATTTGCTAGACTGAAGAATCTATATGCACTTCAAGTTTTAACAGCCACTGTCAACTTGCCCTCTGAAAAGGCCTCCAACAGTGCACATATGTCTTCACTAATACTTACTATCAAACTTCTCAATCTTTAAAGTTTTTTAATCCATCTGATAGGTGAAAAATTTCCCTGATTACAGCTGACCACTATTTTATATTAGAGAGGCAGCCCAACACAGTAATCATAACACAGACCCTAAAGCTGAGCTACCTGCATTCACTTCACAACTTGGCCCTGCCACTTACTACCTTTAAGACCTTCAGTTCAGTTCAGTCGCTCAAGTTGTGTCCAACTCTTTGCGACCCCATGAATCGCAGCACGCCAGGCCTCCCTGTCCATCACCCTTAGGCAAGTTATTTAACTCACTGTGCCTCAGATTCTTCAGCGAAAATGATATTAATTCTTATACATCATAAGGGTACACTAACAATTATGTAAGTTAATATATGAAATGGGTTTATATTAAAATATAGCATACAAAGTAAATGATCATTAAATATTTCTGATACATTTTATCTATTAGCAATCTTTTGATTTTCTTCTGTTACTTGACTGTTTCTTTTGCCAATTATCCCTCCTACAGAATGTTAACAGTGGTGGTCAAGGCATTGATATTAAAGCTGTTGTTTAATTTTACATTTTTATGTATTTTCAAAACTCTTTACAATTAGCATCATTTCAGTTCAGTTGCTCAGTCATGTCTGACTCTTTGTGACCCCATGGACTGCAGCACGCCAGGCTTCCCAGTTTATTACCAACTCCCAGAGCTTACTCAAAGTCATGTCCATCAAGTTGGTGATGCCATCCAACCATCTCATCCTGTTGTTCCTTTCTCCTCCAGCAACAGGGTCTTTTCCAATAAGTCAGTTCTTTGCATCAGGTGGCCAAAGTATTGGAGTTTCAGCTTCAGCAGTAGTCCTTCCAATGAATATTCAGGACTGATTTCCTTTAGAGTGGACTGGTGGGATCTCCTTGCAGTCCAAGGGACTTTCAAGAGTCTTCTCCAAAACCACAGTTCAAAAGTATCAATTCTTCGGAGCTCAGCTTTCTTTATAGTCCAACGCTCACCTCCATACACGACTACTGGAAAAACCATTGCTTTGACTAGACAGACCTTTGTTGGCAAAGCAATATGCTGCTTTTTAATATGCTGTCTAGGTTCATCATAGCTTTTCCTCCACGGAGCAAGTGTCTTCTAAATTCATGGTGGCAGGCACCATCTGCAAAGCCTATCACTCACTGTTTCCCCATCTATCTGCCATCAAGTGATGGGACCGGATGCCATGATCTTAGTTTTCTGAATGTTGAGTTTTAAGCCAACTTTTAAGCATAACCGTATGTTTATAATGCCAACTTTTATAGCATAACCATATGTTTATAATGAGGAAAAAATAAAAAAGGAAACAAATTGAGATGTAAACATAAGTAAACTTTTAAAATTCCCTATAAGGAATAAGTTATAGGTTAATGAAAGTTTATTTCTTGCCAAAATTGCTAACAAGTTTGTAATTACATACTTTCTGTAAGCCATCTGAGAATTTGTTAACCTATAGTATTGTTACAGAAAGTCATTTATTAATATAAACAAATAACAAGAGAAATGTACTAGGAAAAAACTTTTAACAGGTTTATGATTCACCTCACAAATAGAATATATCAGCAACGTGTCTACACGTAAAGTACTCAAATGCTTTTTATTGAAATTCCTAGCAATGACCACATATGTTTTGATTATATTCATAATCATTAATTATTAACAAATACCAAAAAAGATCTTATTTCTTGATATATGTATTAATAAAATTATGAAATGTTCTTTAGATTCTTCATATTATAAACTCCAAAGAAAGGAAGTATGGTCAGAATCTTTGCAACTTTTACCTAAGCAAAACGCACGTTGACACACATAGAAGGTTCTCAAATTTTGCTAAAAGAATCCATAGAAATCCTCTTATATGTGACTTTTTAAAATATATTTTACCATCTAGAATTTGGATCAAAATATAAAGGAAACTTATTAATTAAGAGGTGCCATTTTGATTCCATGAACAATCAATGCTGCTTGTATAACCAGCTACACTTCAGATATGTTATTCATCAGCAACATACTTATTTCATGCATAAAAATGAATTTCAGATGTATTAACAATGTCAATCTAAAAAAGTCCAAATATTTTAGAAATTGATGAGAATTAGTTCAAAGACCATTCTAAGCAACATGGAAAATATAGGAACTACAAAGGGAAATATATCCATACTGGACTATATAAAAATGAAAACTTTTTGAATAGTAAAACATACATAAAAATCAAAAGACAAAAATACACTAGAAAAATTTAACCTCATATTAGAATCAATATCCCTAATATAATATAAGAGACCCTACAGATCGGGAGGAAAAATCCAAATGACCAACATAAAAAGACATTTACTTCACAAAAATTGGAAAATCACATATTGGATCCACAAGTTAACATTTTAAAAAATTCCATCAGAATAATAAACATTAGAGAGAGGACTGGTAAAGAGGATTCAAGAAACAGGCATCACACTGCTGGTAAAACCATACCCTACCATAATTATCCGGGAAAGTAATCTGAAAATATCTTATAATTAGAAAAATACATGCTTTAACCTAGAAATAAAAGCAGCAGTTCACTAGGTATGCAAACAAAATATCCACTGACGCATGGTCTGCAAGAGCAAGAGGAGAGCAGGGAGGAGCTCCTGAACATAAAGGAGGAGAGGCTGAGTCAATGTCATGTTCACGTTCTGCAACATCATGTGGCTTTCTCTTTTAAAGCAAGGAATCTGATTCATATTCATCTCAAGGGATGCACAGATTGAGAATAGTAAGCTACAAAAAGTGGGTATAGTATAGGCCCCATTTTGAAAAAACTAAGCAAAATAAAAACTGCTAGACATCTACACACATGAATAAACATATATTACACAGAGGATGAGATAAGTCAACAACACTACAATAAAAATTACCAAAAAAGAACATATAGGTCACGTATCACACAGCAAACACTGATTACCTCAGGGAGTGGGAATGGACAGATTAATTTTCCTTATTATGCCTTCGCTTACTGTTTTAACAGTTAACTGAGCCCATAGTACTTTTATAATTAAAAAATGAAACTTTTAACAACAAATAAATGACTAAATAATACCCCCTGAAATACAAAGGGAATAAAATTTGGCAAATAGAGAAAAAATAATCAATTACATTCAGAGTTCCATCACTCCAGGATAATAACCACTGTAAATACTTTTCATATATTTCATTTTACTATGTTACTTATGTGAATGGCTTATAAACCACACTATGTTAAAATATAGTGATACACATACACTCTTACTTCGCTCATTAATGGTTTAGTATTAAGATTTTTATGTTATGGGCTTCCCTGGTGGCTCAGAGGTTAAAGCGTCTGTCTCCAATGCGGAGACCCAGGTTCGATCCCTGGGTTGGGAAGATCCTCTGGAGAAGGAAATGGCAATCCACTCCAGTATTCTTGCCTGGAGAATCCCATGGACTGAGAAGCCTAGTAGGTTACAGTCCATGGGGGCGCAAAGAGTCGGACACAACTGAGCGACTTCACCACCACCACCACCACCAGAAGTCACTTTGTAAACCATTTTTATTGGGGTCATAATATATAACTTTATAAATATACTATACTATACTATACTTTGGTGGACACTGAGGTGATTTCCAGTTTTGGGCAATTATGTCTGAACTTCAGACTTTTAAGAGAGTCCCAAAAAATGAATCATTGGTGAAATAATATGAACATTCAAAAGTATTCCTGAAACATACACTCAAAACTGCTTTTTACAAACTATGTACTAACTATCATCAACTATGAAGATGAACGTCCATCTCACAGAACTCGTATCAACAATGAGTATTATAATTTTTTTACTTTTGCTAATGTGATAGATAAATATTGACATATCTATTCCAATGTGAATTTAAAGTTTAAATGAGATGATGAAATTCATATAAATACATATATATATACACAGAGTCACCTATCTCACTTCTTTTGTGAATTGCTATTAGGCCTATTTTTGCCCATTTAGCAATAAAATGAGCCAACTTCAGTTTCTGTTTAACAGTCTTAATTAAACTCATAAAAGGTTTACGTGACTAAGACTTTTAAATCAGGGTCAGTGGTTCATTAAGAAGAGAGTATAGGAGCAATACCAAACAGACAATATATACAGCACTTTCTCAGCTTAATTTACAAGCTCTACCAGAATTATTAAAAATGCAATAGTTCACATAACAACTGATTTCATACCTGCTGAATTCCAAGGCACAAGTATAAGATACTATCTGGATCATATTTTTCACCATTTGGTCTCCGCACTTCTTGAATAAACTGGCATAAGCCTAAACTCAGCTCAGCAAACGTGCAGGACAGAATATCTTCCTTCAGCTTGATAGAGCGGACTGTGGAAAGTAGAAAACATCTGAAATACTAACTTATAAGAAAAACAATAACATTACTCAAATCACTAAATAAACACTGACTATACTGCCCCAGGTATTGTGGTATACACTAGTGAATACATGGATTAAAGACAGATACTCATCTCAAGGCTTTTTTAGTTAAAGAAATAAAAAATAATTCAGCACATATGATGTAACATTTAAATAAAATGTCTTATTTAAGTAAAATTCTATGAAAACAAATAAAGGCCATCTAATATTGAAGAGTCATATTAGATTCCAGAGGATGTGAAAGTTGGAGAAGAATTAAACAGTATATTAAGAATTTCAACTTGAGGATATAAAAAGATTTTTCCCAAAGTATATTCCACAAAATACTAACCATGTGAAAGCTCAATAAAACTGGGTTTCTAAGATCTGATAAATTTGGAAAACAGCAGTATATTATATCTGCCTGTGAAGAATTCACAGTATGTTTTAATATATTAAAGGCTCGGAAGATATCTGTAAAAGGAATGCTATTTAACTTTAAGTCATATTTATTTGAATAAAGTACATTTCAGATTACCTATTAACAACTTCATGCTATTGAAAATGCTGGAAAATATAGTATGTTCTCAGCCACAAAAGTGAAAGGGTTTGGGGACTTAGGAATATAGGAGAAAGGTAAAGAGGGCAGATCATGGTAAGCCTCATATATATATATATAAAGATTTTGAAGACAACAAAGAATTGAATTGCTTCCCAGGTGTCTCGGGGGTAAAGGATCCTCCTGCCAATGCAACAGACACAGGAGACATGGGTTTATTCCCTGGGTCAGGAAGATCTCTGGAGAAGGAAATGGCAACTCACTCTAGCATTCTTGCCAGGAAAATTCCACGGACAGAGGAGACTGGTGGCCTGCAGTCCACAGTGTCACAATGAGTTGGACATAGAGCAAATGAGCACATGCACAGATGACCTGAATTTGTTTTAGGCAGGAGAGTTACCTAATTTGATTTTTAGGATCTTACGGCAACAGACTGGTCCACCTGTGGGATGAGTTAAAACACCCTTTCTAGTTCCTGCTTTTCCGCATGTAGAAAAGACTACATGTTTCCAATGGTACACTTGAGCTTCCCTGTGTTGGTTTTGCAAATTTAAACAGGTCATTCATGAGGGCAAGGACCATGTTTGATCCTTTTACCTCAATATGTACCACCATGCTTGATACATGACAGATAAATACAGTATTTTTCTGGAAGAATGAGTAGTAGAAATGAGTAGGCATCCTGCGTGGCTACTGCATTTAGACCTGGCAGTCTAATACAATATTACTTCTCCATTCTCACTACCTCGCCTTTCTCAAAACTGTTGAGGCTCAAAGTGCAAAGTGAAAGGTCGAGTAAACCCCCATGATGTGAGCATTTTTACATCACTCTGAAGCAGAGAGATTACACTTGATCTGTGGGAACTCAGTAAGTCAGTCACAGACCACAGCAGGAACTAACTGCTCCAATGAGGGTAAACTGAGGTGAAGCCAAGACTACATGCAATCACCAGGTATCAGAGCGAAGGTACAGTTGGAAAGGGGTGAAAAATTTAGTTACGCACTCATGCATTCCTGCCCTATCTCATTCCACAAAGAATTAAAATAATTTTTTTGTGATGAACAAATGATATATAAACAAAATTAAAAAGCAGAACACAAACTGAAAACAAAACTTAGAACATAAAATCCTGGAAAGAAGAAATCTAATGATTAGAGTTCTAAACTAACACAGTGTTGCTCTGTTTGAACTGTTTATTGGGTTCCAAATTTCTTGGCATCAGAAGTGAAACCTGCTAACACGGTCAATCATATACAGCTCCTTGATGGGAGAAACTACTTTCCCAGGTACTTTTCTTAGCAATAACAACAATGAAGTGTTACACTGGGTTCCAACATGGGTTGTTCTACAGAGATAGGACTCAAAAAAGAGAGAGATTTGAGTCACCTGCACAGTGTTAGAAAAAGACACAAAATTTCTCCTATTTGTATAAGAAACTCATGATCTGAAGATAATAACCTTCCTTAATAACAAGTTCTTGAAAACTGAGAGTGGAGATTAATTTCACTTTTTAAACATAAACTTCAAATTTTAAAGAATTTTAAATTTCCATTTATAAATTTAAAATCAACGACATTACAAGCGTTTCAGATCATAAGGAGAGAAGTATTTTACCTTTACAGCCTGGCTCTGAAGATTCTTGCGAGAGTGCATGGTCTTGAGTACTTCCTAATGGGTCAGAACACGGGCTAGATGAGGCATGTTCAACTCCTGACATGAAAATAAAAGTAAATGAGAAGTTTAAATAAAGACGGAAAAAAATTAAGCAAAGCCAAAATCAAAGCTTTATGGGATTTTTGACTTACTATTTATCCCTTTTGAGTAGGTTTATGAATTTATTAATCCGTATTCCTCCCACCCCTAAATCAAGACACAAATTCATGCCATGTATTTACCGCCACATTTCAGATCCCCCTGCTCTTCCTTGGCATTTTTCCACTGAACCCAGTTCTTCCAGGCGTTTACCCCATACATGTATTTCAATGTCATCCCAGACACTGAGCACCCTTGAAAGGCTCCTTGAATAAGACTCCTGGGCTCCACAGAGACTATAGACTTCTTCCGTCCCTGTAAGAATTTCCAAAAATTTACAGAGTATAAATTTAGTTTTGGATCTTTAAGAATCATGGTTTGCAAAGATAGAATGGGCCTAAATTTACAGAAAATGGAACTTGCTATTACATCCCTGAGGTTCACAGCTCTTACAGCTAGCAAGAGTTTTAGACATTATCTAATCCTATCCACAGGAGAAAAAAAAAAAGAGAGAAAACTGAAGTGTAGAAAATAATACTGTAATAAATCAATAATATGTGAGTATTTATTTACTATCTTCCAGACACTAGAATTACAAAATGAGGTATGAGGTATGAGTAACAGTTATTACATTCAGGTCTATTTAATGGAATAGATGAACAGATGGCTATAAAACAACCATCAACTCTCTAACTACACTGGAATTCAGCAATTAAAACAATAAAAAAATAATTTAGAAAAATCCATGAAAGTTAGAATTAACCAACAAATGTTAAGAAATCAAAAATGCAACTAGAGAGAAACAGCCTGATAAAGAAGGAAGAATATATGCCTATATACATGAACCTCATCCAAAGAATCCCTTCCATTCAATTATATAACTGATATAGTAAGTTACTTTCTCAAAGCTGTGTTTCTCTCTTTGGTTCCTAAGCTTACCTGTTATTGTGAGGCTGAAATTAAATTATGAGTAAAAGGGCTTATTTGCATACCAAAAAAATGCAATTAGAGAATATTTTGAATTTAAGTAAAAATGAAAACAAAACATATCAAAATTTATGTAATAATGCTAAGCAGTGCTTATAAGGATATTTATATTTATTAAAATGCTTATGTGAGAAGTAAGAAAATCTGAAATCAATAAGCTAGCTCCTATGTTAAGAAACTAGAATAAAGACTACATTAAAACCCAAATTAGTAATAAAAATAAGAGCAAAAATCAATTAAAAAATAGAGGAAAAGATTAGTAAGACAAAAAAGCTGGTAATTTTAAAAGGTTAAAAAAATAGATAAATCTCTAGCCAGAATGATTATAGAGATAAAACAGAAGATAAACATTATCAACACTTGATTCCACACACAAAATAAAGGGTAATAAAAGAAATCTGTGAACATCCTAATGACAATAAACTAAACAGCTTAGAAAAACTGAACAAATTTCTTGAAAGATACAAACTAACAAAGCTTGCTCTAGAAGACACAGATAATGTAAACAGACAAAGGAATTCAAATTATATTTTAAAACATTCCCACAAAAAAATTCCAGACCCAGATGACTTCATTGCTGAACTCTACCCAAGAATTAAAGTAACTATATAAATTGTATTTCAGAAAACAGAAGAGGAACAGTAAGTCACTTTACATCACTATTATCTTGCCAGCAAGGGCAGATAAAGTCATTACAAGAAAACTACACATCAATACCAGACCACCTGACCTGCCTCTTGAGAAATCTGTATGCACGTCAGGAAGCAAAGTTAGAACTGGACATGGAACAACAGACTGGTTCCAAATAGGAAAAGGAGTACATCAAGGCTGTATATTGTCACCCTGCTTATTTAACTTATATGCAGAGTACATCATGAGAAACACTGGACTGGAAGAAGCACAGCCGGAATCAAGATTGCCGGGAGAAATATCAATAACCTCAGATATGCAGATGACACCACCCTTATGGCGGAAAGTGAAGAGGGACTATAAAGCCTCTTGATGAAAATGAAAGAGAGTGAAAAAGTTGACTTAAAGCTCAGCATTCAGAAAACGAAGATCATGGCATCTGGTCCCATCACTTCATGGGAAATAGATGGGGAAATGGTGAAAACTGTCAGATTTTATTTTTCTGGGCTCCAAAATCACTGCAGATTGTGATTGCAGCAATGAAATTAAAAGACGCTTACTCCTTGGAAGAAAAGTTATGACCAACCTAGAGAGCATATTAAAAAGCAGAGACACTACTTTGCCAACAAAGGTCGGTCTAGTCAAGGCTATGGTTTTTGCAGTGGTCATGTATGGATGTGAGAGTTGGACTGTGAAGAAAGCTAACACCAAAGAATTGATGCTTTTGAACTGTGATGTTGGAGAAGACTCGAGAGTCCCTTGGACTGCAAGGATATTCAACCAGTCCATTCTAAAGGAGATCAGCCCTGGGTGTTCTTTGGAAGGAATGATGCTGAGGCTGAAACTCCAATACTTCCTCATGTGAAGAGTTGACTCATTGGAAAAGACCCTGATGATGGGAGGGATTGGGGACAAGAGGAGAAGCAGACGACACAGGATGAGATGGCTGGATGGCATCACTGACTCGATGCACATGACTTTGGGTGAACTCCAGAAGTTGGTGCTGGACAGGGAGGCCCAGTGTGCTGTGATTCATGGGGTCGCAGAGTCAGACATGACTGAATGACTGAACTGACTGACTGACTGACACATCAATAGATCTTTTAAACTGTCATACTTAAAAACTTATACCAGCAAACTCAATTCAGCAGTATATATAATGTAAAAACATCAAAAAGAGATTAGTGTTCATCCCATAAATGCAAGGTTAAGTTTATCACTGAAAAAAATCAATGTATTTCACCATTTAAAAAGACTTACAAAAGAAAAATCAGATGATCATCTCAAGAGATCACCTGACTAAGTTCAAAACACAATCACAAAAGCTGAGTAAATCAGAAGAGAACTTCCTAACCTTGATAGAGGTCCTCTATGAGAGAGACTGCCATCTACAAGAAACCTGTATGGAGGTCAAGAGGCAACAGTGAACCAGACATAGAACAGTGGACTGATTCCAAACTGCGAAAGGAGCATGTCAAAGCTGTATACTGTCACCCTGCTTATTCAACTTATATGCAGAATGCTGGTCTGGATGAAGCACAAGCTACAATCAAGCTTGTGGGGAGAAATATCAGTAATTTCAAATATGCAGATGACACCACCCTTATGGCAGAAGGCAAAGAGGAATTAAAAAGCCTCTTGATAAAGGTGAAAGAGAGTGAAAAAGCTGGCTTAAAACTCAACATTCAAAAACTAAGATCATGGTATTTGGTCTCATCACTTCATGGTAAGTAGATGGGGAAACAAAGAAAACAGTGACAGACTTTATTTTCTTGGGCACCAAAATCACTGTGGACGGTGACTACAGCCATGAAATTAAAAGACGTTTGCTCCTTGGGAGAAAAGCTATGACCACCTAGACAGCATATTAAAAAGCAGAGACATTCTTTTGCCTACAAAGGTCCGTCTAGTCAAAGCTGTGATTTTTTTAGTAGTCATGTACAGATGTGAGAGCTGGGCAATAAAAAAGGCTGAGTGCTGAAGAACTGATGCCTTCGAACTGTGGTGCTGGATAAGACTCTTGAGAGTTCTTTGAACAGCAAGGAGAGTAAACCAATCAATCCTAAAGGAAACAATCCTGAATATTCACTAGAAAGACTGATGCTGAAGCTCCAGTACTCTGGCCACCTGATGTGAAGAGCTGACTCATTCGAAAAAACTGATCCTAGGAAAGACTGAAGGCGCAGGAGAAGCGGACAACAGAGGATGAGATGGTTGGATGGCATCACTGACTCAATGGACATGAGTTTGAGCAAACTCTGATGGTGAAGGACAGGGAAGTCTGGTGTGCTGCAGTCCATAGGGTCGAAAAGAGTCAGACATGTCTGAAGAACTGAACAACAACAAGAAATACACAGGTTAACACTGTATTTAACACTGCAAGGCTGAACTCTTTGTTAAAACTGGGAAGAGACATGAAAGTCTGCACTCATATTAAACACTGATCCCAGTTAATGCAATAAATCAAAAAAAGAAAGAGGGGCTTCCTGGTGGTCCAATGGTTAAGACTCTTGCTTCCACTGTAGGTGGTACAGACTCAATCCCTGTTTGGGGAACTATGATCCAACATGCCACATGGCATGGCCAAAAAAAAAAAAGCAAAATAACAAATAATAATTTAAAAAAAAAAAGAAGAAAATACCTTGAGATTGTAAAGGAAAAAATTTAAACTTTCTTAATTCACAGATAATACAAATGTGTAGGTAAAAAATCCCACAGATTTTAGTTGAGCAAAATCGCCACATATGAAGTCAATATACAAAACCATCTCTACTTCTGTATGTCAGTGAAGAACACTAGACAAGGAAAATTTAAAACAATGCTACCCACAACAGGATCAAAAATATATTAAAATATTTACTAGGTATAATTTAACAAAGTTTAAGACTTGTACAATGAAACATAAAAATACTGTTGGGAGAAATTAAGATAATCTAAACAGAATAATCCAAATTGGAAAGGAAGAAGAAAAACTGTCAGTGCTTGCAGATAACACAATACTATACATAGAAAATCCTATACACACCACCAAAAAGCTATGAGAAGTCACCAATGAACTCAGTGAGGTTGTTTCATACAAAATCTAATGCATTTCTATACACTAACAACAAACTGTCAAGGAAATTTTAAAAACAATCCCACTGACAACTGCATCAAAAAGAATAAAATACCTAGGAATAAATCTAATAAAGAAGGCAAAAGACCGACTCAGAAAACTGTAAGATGATGAAGGAAACTGAAGATTAAACAAGTAAATGGAAAAATATATCATCCTCACGAATTAGAATATTGTAAAAATAATGATACTACCCACAGCAAACAACAGATTCAATGCAAACAATTCAAAATACCAATGGCATGTTCCACAGAACTAAAACAAATGGTCAATTATATGGTCAATTAATCTATGACAAAAGAGGCAAGAATATATAATGGAGAAAAGACTGATTCTTCAGTAAATGATATTAGGAAAACTGTAGAGATACATGGAAAAAAATGAAACTGAACTACTTTCTCACACCATATACAAAATTAAACTCAAAATGGATTAAAGATGTAAATATAAGACCTGAAACCATGAAACTCCTAGAAGAAAACACAGGCAGGCAACTCTAGCATTGGTTTTAGTAATATTTTTCTAGATCTGTGCCCTCAGGTAAAGACTAAATAAGCAAAAGCAAAGTAAAACAAAACAAAAATAAATAAACAAATGGAGACTCATCAAATAAAAAGATTTTGCATACCAAAGGAAACTCTCAACAAAATGAAAAGGCACCCTACCTAATAGGAGTGGATACTCGCCAAGTATGTATCTAGAAAGGAGTTAGTATACAAAACATAAAAAGAACTTGGAGAACTCATAAAAAGAAAAAAAAATGCAATTAAAAAATGGGCAGGGGAGCTGAACAGACTCTTTTCCAAACAGACTGCCAACCGACATTTGGAAAGATCCTCTACATCACTAATTATCAGGAAAATACAAGTCAAAACCAACACAAGATATCACTTCACACCTTTCAGAATGACCATCATGAAAGGGACAGTAAGGAACAAGTGTTGATGAAGATGTATAAAAAGAGGAACCCTTGTGCACTCTTGGTGGGAATGTAAATTGGTTCCACCACTGGGGAAAGTAGAATGGAGCTTTCTCAAAAATTAAAATTATTAATAGGACTATCATATGATCCAGAAATTCCACTTCTGGGTATTTTCTACCCAAAGAAAACAAAACACAAGTTCAAAAAGATATATATGCACCCCTATGTCCACTGCAACATTACCAACAACAGCCAAAATATGGAAACAGCCAAGTGTCCTACATGAATGGATAAAGAAGATATGGTGTGTATACAAAAACACACACACACACACACACAGTACATGCAATGGAATTAGTAATCAATCACAAAAAACAAATGAAATTTTGCCATTTGTGAGAGCACAAATGGACCTAGAGAATATTAAGAGAAAAAAATTGGACAGAATGTAAATACTATATTATTTCACTTATATCTGCAATCTAAAAAATAGGACAAATGAACAAAAACAATAAAACAGAAACAGAATCAAACATAGAATAAACATGGGGTTGTCAGAGGGGAGGGTGCTGGAGAGATGAAGAGACATAGGTGAGGGAAATTAAGAAGTACAAACTTGGGCTTCCCTGGTGGTCTAGATGTTAAGAATCTGCCTCCCAACACTGCGGGCTTGAGTTTGATCCCTGGCTGGGGAACTAGGGTTCCACATGCCTCAGGGCAACTAAGCTCAAGCAGCAGACGAAAGCCTGACGCAGTCAAAATTAAAAAAACAAGTAAAATATTTAAAAAAAAAAAGAAGAAATACAAACTTCAGTCACAAAGCAAATGAGTCACAGTCATGTTAGGACATGTAGAGCGTGGGGAATACAGTCACACAATAATTATGTAATATCTTTGTATGTTGATATATTTTAACTAGACTTACCCTAGTGAACATTTTGAAATATGTAGAAATGTCCAATCACTACGTTGCACTCCAAGAACATAATGTTATGGGTCTATTATATTTCAAAACCAAACAAATTCTTAGAAAAGAGATCAGATTTGTGGTTACCAGAGGCACAAGGGAGAGGGAGGTGGAACTGGATGAAGGCAGTCAACAGGTACACATTTCCAATTTTAGGTAAGGAAGTACTAGGGATATAATGTGCAACATGATACATATAATAAACACTTCTCTATTATTATATATATCAAAGTTGTTAGGAGTAACCCTAATAATTCTAATAATAAGGAAAAAACTT
Source organism: Aepyceros melampus (assembly GCA_006408695.1). Taxonomy (NCBI): domain Eukaryota; kingdom Metazoa; phylum Chordata; class Mammalia; order Artiodactyla; family Bovidae; genus Aepyceros; species Aepyceros melampus. Next base: position 243,959 of record SJXQ01004594.1, on the reverse strand, counting down.
AAAAAAAAATGTCTTTAATTATTTATCTATATGAGATGATGTGTGTTTACCATCTTATTCTTGTATTCATTTCATGAAATGTAAGTCAGTCAAATCATTATGCTATATACCTTAAACTTATACAGTGCTGGATGCCAAATATATTTCAATAAAACTGGAAGAAAATAAAATGAATCATGGAAATGGGGGGAAAAGTTGTTTTTCACGATTAAGAAAAGAAAAAGTCACAGAATAGGAGCAACTCATATTTGATACAAGAATTATATCCATTAAAAAAAATAACACAACTCCATAAGACACCTAACACCCTTCAATTCTCAATAGTTTTGAACACACAGTTTATCAAAGATACACAAACAGCAATATACATTTGAAAAGATGCCCACACATTAGTCATGAGGAAAATACAAATTAAAGCCATAAATTAATATCACTACATATTTACTAGAATAACTAAAATTAAAAATTGATAATACCAGGTGATGATAATTGATTATAATTGATAATAACTGATAACAACTGATAATAATTGTAATTATCAATAACAATTGATAATTGTTGGTAAAGTCATGGAGCAGATAGAATTCCCAGACTGCTGGTGGGAATTCAAGATGGTACATCCACTTTGGAACACACTTTGTCAGCTTTCTTACAAAGTTAAAAATACATATCAGACCTCACAATTCCATCCCTGGATATTTTTCCCCAAATGAAAACATATATTCTTCACAAAGATGTTTATATTAGAATGTTCACAGCAGCTTTATTTAAAAACACCCAAACCAGAAATAACCCAAACTTCTATTAGCTATTAAACAATTAAATTACATAACAGTAGTTTACCCATAAAATGAAATTCTCAGAAATAAAAAGGAATGAACTAGGGATACATGAAACAATGTGGATAACTCTCAGAAACAGTATGCTGACTGAAAGAACCCAGATACAGAAGAATACAAATTATATGACTGCATTTATATGAAATCTTAAAAAGGTAAAGCAGTACCATTTTACACCAATCCACAAGCAGATAAGTCAGTGGATGTCAGGAGCTGGAGATGAAGACTGACTGGAAATGGTAACATGGCAAATTTTTTGCACAAGCAAAGTATTGTGATTGTGGAGGTAGTTACGTACTGTATACATTTATCAAAGCTCATCAAATTGTACACTTAAAATTTATGAATTTTTAAATGTAATTACAACTCAGTGGAGTTTTTTAAGGCTATTATTGTTTAAATTTTAGTATGAGAAACCCCAATCACCATGAAAAAGTCTTTGTGTACTTCACTATTATAACTGTACTAAATAAAACAGCAAAACTCATTATTATACTTAAAAGCTAAATTTAGAGACTTTAAAAAAAAGAGGAAAGTCTATTAATAAGAATTATAAAAAAAAAAAACAAACAGAAAAATCCTTCAATTGTGGAAAAAGTCCCTCTTAAAGAAATGTAAAATAAAAGATATGGTTTTTTACTTCAAAAAGCAAAAACATGAAAATTCAAAATTGGGAAATAATAAATAAAACAAAATGCTAAAAAAATTAAGCTACTGCTTACTCTTCGTCTGGGTTGGGGGAAGCCATCTCTGTGTCGTCTTCTTGTTCGGGAACGTACCTGGATTCCCTGTCCTTTGTTCAGTGGGTCAAAGGATTCTGTGATAATCAGGAGAAAGCATAATGTGAGATAAATAACTTTAGTTAAATAAAGTCTCAGACCAGAGGAGGAAATATCAGGTAATCATCACTATATTATTTTGTTTTGATAAAATACAGATTTTACTTGTATACTTAAGGAAACAGAGGACATACAGCATGAATAAAAGCTTTATTAACAATCGAGAAAATCTCCTATATGATTACTGTGGGAAAGTTAAAAATAACAACAAAAACAAACTAAACTTTTGTAAAGAAGAATATGGTGTGAATAAATACCTTCAAAGTCAGGGACCATTTGTGCCTTTAAATAGTAATCACACATTATAACTGTTTCAAAATGTCGATTCAGAGTGTACCAATCTTCTAAAAAAGGACTTTCAGCAGTCGGGTTACAGTGAACAAACCTGAGGGGAAATCTGCTTCCAGATCTTGTTCAGTTTCCCCTTTTGAGAACTGCTTTACTTCTAAGTCAGCCTCTTGCACAGTATTTGACTTTAAGGCATAATGATTTAATTCTTCCTCCCAGCTATGTGGAGTAGATACTGCCTCTGATTCAAGATCACCACTGTAAGTACTTCCTTGGTCTGAAATAATAAAAAACAAACAAGCCCTCAAAATGAAATAAGACTCCTGACATGCTCATACATCTCCCTGAAATCCTAAATAACAAAAAGTCAGGTATAGTTGCTGGACAATTCCGTAGTTACCCTCAAGAATGAAGCAATTTATTTACCAGGATCACAGAAATGGATTTATTTTCTTGGTGTACACTTCAGTACATTAGTTCAGTTAATCCCTAAAACCGGTATCTGAGGTAGCTTTTAGCTTTTATCAGTCTCTTTATAAATTAGCACAAATTCACAGTTCTCTGATGCCCCCTACAAACAGCTTAAATTATAAATATTAAATCCAAGGTTGCTAATACTTTATGGGTTTGCATCACTAACAGAGATACAATATTTCTAAGTTTCATAATATATTTACACTTACAAACCTTTTTCAAATATCTTGGTGTCTAAAAAGAGTTCTTGTTCAGAAGTTTGGGATTCTAAAGAAAAAGAAAAGCACACAATGTCAATTTATATGTATATGTGAACAAACTGCATCTCAAATGAAATGACTGCAAAATACCCTGCATATGCAGAATGAATGATTCATTAATAAAAATTAAGCATTAGTGATAAATACAGTTAAATTACAACTGGGTAACAGTGGTTCTATTTCCAAATAGCAGTATGAAAAACAGTCAAGGCAAGAGATGTTTATTTTGGATTCTATGTTAACTGAAATTTCTTTTTTTTTTGCTTTTACTTTTTTAAATATATTTTTTAGAAGTTTTTATTAAAGGATAATTGCTTTACAGAATTTTTTTGTTTCTGTCAAACCTCAACATGAATCAGCCGTAGGTAAACATATTTCCCCTCCTTTTTGTACCTCCCTCCCATCTCCCGCCCCATCCCACCTCTCTAGATTGATACAAAACCCATTTGAGTTTCCTGAAACATATAGCAAATTCCCATTGGCTATCTATTTTACACATGGTAATGTAAGTTTCCATGTTACTCTTTCCATACATCTCACCCTCTCCTCCCCTCTCCCCATGTCCATAAGTCTATTCTCTATGTCTGTTTCTCCATTGCGGCCCTGTAAATAAATTCTTCAGTACCATTCTTCCAGACTCCATATAAATGCATTAGAATACAACATTTATCCTTCTCGTTCTGTCTCACTTCACTCTGTATAATAGGTTCTAGGTTCATCCACCTCATCAGAACTGACTCAAATGCATTCCTTTTTTATGGCTGAGTAATATTCCATTGTGTATATGTACCTCAACTTCTTTATCCAGTCATCTGTCGATGGACATCTAGGTTGCTTCCATGTTCTAGCTATTGTAAATAGTGCTGCAATGAACAATGGGATACATTTTTCTCTTTTTCAACTTTGGCTTCCTTAGCGTATATGCCTAGGAGTGGGATTGCTGGGTCATATGGTGGTTTTATTCCTAGTTTAAGGAATCTCCATACAGTCTTCCATAGTGGCTGTATCAATTAACATTCCCACCAACAGTGCAAGAGTCTTCCCTTTTCTCCACATCCTCTCCAGCATTTATTGTTTGTAGACTTTTTGATGATGGCCATTGTGACTAGTGTGAGATGATATCTCATTGTAGTTCTGATTTGCATTTCTCGAATAATGAGCAATGTTGAGCATCTTTTCATGTGTTTGTTAGCCATCTGTATGTCTTCTCTGGAGAAATGTCTTTTCAAGTCTTTTTCTCACTTTTTGATTGGGTTGTTTGTTTTTCTGGCATTGAGTTGTATGAGCTGCTGGTATATTTTGGAAATTAATCCTTTGTAAGATGTTTCACTTGCTATTATTTTCTCCCATTCTGAGGCTGTCTTTTCACCTTGCTTATAGTTTCCTTTACTGTGCAAAAGCTTTTAAGTTTAATCAGGTCCACTTGTTTACTGTTGTTTTTGTTTCCGTTACTCTAAGAGGTGGGTCATAGAGGATCTTGCTTTATGTCATCAAGTGTTCTGACTATGAAATTTCCTTTTTTAATAACAAACACAATGTTTATTTACTCATAGGTTGAAAAATCTGTTTTACATTCCTTCCCCCCTGAAAAAAAAGATTTACCATGAAATGGAAAACAGACAGAATATAAATACATTAGCAATCAGCACATGAAACTAAACAGAACAAAGTTCTATTAATTATAAACTACCTTATTATTACTACTTTTTTTTTTTTTGGTTGTACCACACAGCATACAGGATCTCAGTTCCCCAACCAAGAATCAAACCTGTGTTCTCTTCAGTGGAAACAGAGTCTTAACCCCTGGACCACCAGCGAAGTCCCTATAAACTACTTTAAAAGTAAAGAGTTTAGGGCTTTCAGTTCAAGATGGTGAAGGAAGCATGCTCATGTCGTCCTATGACAGCACCAAAATTGCAACTACCTACTGAACAATCGACAGGACACAGGGACACACCAAAAAAAGATAAGCCACATCCAAAGACAAAGAAGCTGCAGTGAGAAGGAGTGGCACAATCACAATAAAATCAAACCCCATACCCGGCAGGTGGATGACCCACAAACTGCAGAGTAACAGTACCAAAAGAAGTTCTCCCACTGCTGTGAAGGTTCTGAACCCACATCAGGCTTCCCAGCCTGGAGCTCTGACAAAGGGTCTGGGAATCTCCAGGGAATCTGGCCTTGAAGGAAAGCGAGATTTGATGAAAGGACTTTCACATGACTGGGTAAACAGTACTCCAGTCTTGGAGGATTTTACATAAGCAAAATCTTGTACACAACAAGACCTAGAGCGAAGGAGCAGTGACCTCACAGGAGCCTGAACCAAAAACTACCTGCTAGTGTTGGAGGGTCTCCTGTGGAGGGATGGGTCAGCAGGGCTCCCCAAAGGTACAGGGCACTGGCTGCAGCAGTCCAGGAAGGTATCCTTCGGCATTAGCCCCTTTAGAGGCCACCATTAACCTTACCATCGAGTCTGTGGACTCCAGGGTTGCGTCACCTCAGGCCAAACAATTACCAAAGAGAAAGCACAACCCCACCCATCAGCAGATAATCAGATTAAAGCTTTACTGACCAAGGCCCTGCCCACCAGAGCAAAATTCAGTTTTTCCCAGCACCAATCCCTTACATTAGGAAGTTTACACAAGCCTCTTAGCCTCCTCCATCAGAGGGCAGACAGAAGAAGCAAGAACTACAGTCCTACAGCAGCTAAAACAAAAACCACATTATAGAAAGTTAAACAAGATGAAAAAGCAGAAAGCTATGTCCCAGATAAAGGGACAAGATAAAACCTGAGAAAAATAACTAAGTGAAATGGAGCTAGGCAACCTTCCAGAAAAAGAATTCAGAATAATGACAGTGATATCTAGAAAACAATGGAGAGGATACAAGAAATGTTTACCAAAGACCTACAAGGACTAAAGAACAAACAAACAGAGATGAATATACACTAGAAGGAATCAACAGCAGAATAACTGAGGCAGAAGAACAGATAATGACCGAGAGGAAAGAATGGTGGAAATCACTGCTGTAGAAGAGAATATAGAAAAAAGAATGAAAAGAAATGAGAACAGCCAAGAGATCTCTGTGACATCATTAAACACACCAACATTTGCATTAGAGGGGTACCAGAAGGAGAAGAGACAGAGACAGGATCTGAGAAAATATTAAGAAATAAGAGATGAAAACTTCCTTAACAGGGAAGAGAAATAGTCATCCAAGTTCAAGAAGTACAGAGAGTTCCAGACAGGATAAACCCAAGGAGGAATACATCGAGATACACAGTATTCAAACTGACAAAAATTAAAGATAAACATTAAAAACAAAGGAAAAACAATAAATAACAAACAAGGTAACTCCCATCAGGCTATCAGCTGATTTCTCAACAAAAACTCTACAAGCAGAAGGAAATGGCATATTTAAAGTGATGAAAGGGAAGAAATCTACAACCAAGGAAACTATCCAGCAAGACTTTCCTTTCAGATTTGATGTGAGAAATCAAAAGCTTTCCAGACAAGCAAAAGTTAAAGAGAATTCAGCACCATCAAACCAGCTTTACAAGAAATGCTAACGGAACTTCTCCAGACAGGAAACACAAGAGAAGGCAAAGATCTACAGAAAATAAACCCAAAATAATTAAGAAAATGGTAACAGGATCAAATGCACTAACCAAAAAACAGACTGGCTGGCTGGATGAAAATATGTGTGTGTTTGCATTTCCACTTCCTACATCACTCTGCTTGACACCCCAAACTGTGTGTAATAATTTTATACTGTTAGGTTAATCATGTTCCCATTATGGTTTGCAATTGTAATTATGTTTTATTTTTTTGTCTGGATATTGATTGTGAAAACTGATAAACATCTTTCACTATTGTGATTATGTAACTATTACTCACTCAATACCATTATATCATGACTGGTCAACAGAAAAATAATAGAACTCTGTATCATCAAAACTACCATTTAATAGAAAAACCTGTAAACACTTTTGAAAATCCAGATGTTTAACAGAATTATCTTGGATTTTTTAAAATATTTATTTGGCTGCACCAGGTTTTAATTGCAGCATGTAGATCTTCAATCTTCTCCTGCAGCAAGATCTTTAGTTGTGGCATGGGAACTCTGACTTGTGGCATGTGGGATCTAATTCCCTGACTATGGATTAAACCCAGGCCCCTTGCATCAGAAGCAGAGTCTTGGCCACTGGACCACCAAGGAAGTCCACTATCTTGGAACTTTTTTGAAAAATACAAATGTACAGGTATTGCTTTTTTCCATGCGTAGTCCATGGGGTCGCTAAGAGTCGGGCAAGACTGAGCGACTTTCCATTCACTTTTCACTTTCATGCATCGGAGAAGGAAATGGCAACCCACTCCAGTGTTCTTGCCTGGAGAATCCCAGGGACGGGGGAGCCTGGTGGGTGCCGTCTATGGGGTCGCACAGAGTCGACACGACTGAAGCGACTTAGCAGCAGCAGCAGCAGCCATGTTTAAAAAGAACTGGACTTTAACTTTTTTTGTTGATGTTCAGTTCCTCAGTTGTGTCCAACTCTTTGTGACCCCATGAACGCCAGGCTTCCCTGGCCTTCACCATCTGCTGGTGCTTGATCAAACTCACGTCCATTGAGTCAATGATGCCATCCAACCATCTCATCCTCTGTTGCCCCCTTCCCATGCCTTCAATCTTTCCCAGCATCAAGGTCTTTTCCAATGAGTCAGCTCGTCACATCAGGTGGTCATAGCATTGGCACTTCAGCATCAAGTCCTTCCAATGAATATTCAGAGTTGATTTATTTTAGGATTGATTAGTTTGATCTCCATGCAGTCCAATGGACTCTCAAGAGTCTTCACCAGGACCACAGTACAAAGGCATCAATTCTTCAGTGCTCAGCCTTTTTTATTGTCCAGCTCTCACATCTATATATGACTACTGGAAAAACCATAGCTCTGACTATATGGACCTCTGTTGGCACAGTGATGTCTTTTTTACTTTTATCTAGTTTGTTTCACTTTTTGTATTTCATATTCAGTGCTCCCATTTCATTTAGTTTATGTTTTCCAATTTCTCCACCTACTTCTGGTTTTTTTTTTTTGGAAATTCTTTCTCAAGTCTTTATCAAGTGTACTAAAAAAGCTTTTGTATACATATATATAAATAGCATGTACAATATATATATTTTAGAAAACTTAGGAATTTTCACCTAACTAATTGCAGCCATGAAATTAAAAGACGCTTACTCCTTGGAAGAAAAGTTATGACCAACCTAGACAGCATATTCAAAAGCAGATATTACTTTGCCGACTAAGGTCCGTCTAGTCAAGGCTATGGTTTTTCCAGTAGTCATGTATGGATGTGAGAGTTGGACTGTGAAGAAGGCTGAGCACCGAAGAACTGATGCTTTTGAAGTGTGGTGTTGGAGAAGACTCTTGAGAGTCCCTTGGACTGCAAGGAGATCCAACCAGTCCATTCTGAAGGAGATCAGCCCTGGGATTTTTTTTGGAAACAATGATGCTAAAGCTGAAACTCCAGTACTTTGGCCACCTCATGTGAAGAGTTGACTCATTGGAAAAGACTCTGATGCTGGGAAGGACTCGGGGCAGGGGGAGAAGCGGACAACCAAGGATGAGATGGCTGGATGGTATCACTGACTCGATGGACGTGAGTCTGAGTGAACTCCAGGAGTTGGTAATGGACAGGGAGGCCTGGCGTGCTGCAATTCATGGGGTTGCAAAGAGTTGGACACGACTGAACGACTAAACTGAACTGAAAAAATTTATGACATTTTAATTAGAGAAGACTCTTGAGAGTCCCTTGGACTGCAAGGAGATCCAACCAGTCCATTCTGAAGGAGATCAGCCCTGGGATTTTTTTTGGAAACAATGATGCTAAGCTGAAACTCCAGTACTTTGGCCACCTCATGTGAAGAGTTGACTCATTGGAAAAGACTCTGATGCTGGGAAGGACTCGGGGCAGGGGGAGAAGCGGACAACCAAGGATGAGATGGCTGGATGGTATCACTGACTCGATGGACGTGAGTCTGAGTGAACTCCAGGAGTTGGTAATGGACAGGGAGGCCTGGCGTGCTGCAATTCATGGGGTTGCAAAGAGTTGGACACGACTGAACGACTAAACTGAACTGAAAAAATTTATGACATTTTAATTCGACTTGTTTGACTTAGAATGAATAGTAGAATGCTAGATTTCTAACTAAAAAAATAGATATGCAACAAGAAAAGTTTTACTGTATAGAACAGTAAACTCTACACAGGAAACTATAATCAACATCTTGTAATAACCTATAATGGATAATAATTTAAAAAATATTATATCTGTATATGTATAACTGAATCACCTTGCTATGTATCGGAAACACTGTAAGTCAACTAAATGTCAATAAAATAAAGATTCAGAGTATTAAAAAAATCAGATTTTTTTAAAAACCAAGGAAAACTGTCTCTCTTCCCTGAAATCAAAAATAAATGAGCCAGATTCTTTCAGTTGGAATTAATTTTTCCCCCTGTTACATTTCTAGACCATTTGATTTTACTTACACTATGATGATTAAAACTGGCTTAAAGCTTAGTTTTAAAGATTTTCTGTTTGACTCCATTGCAAGTTAAGGCAAACTCACAATATTTGTACAGAGGAAATATCTGATAAATGCTACTATTAATGTGAATGGAGAAGCCAAGTTAAAATGAGGTTTATCATTAGAAATTGCCTGAACTTCCAAAATAAGTATCAGATATTAGGAGATCAAGTACAGGAGCAATATTCTAAGACATTAACATCCACATATAAATGGGTCACAACTATCATATTATACACCAAAGAGCAAAATGAGACCAGAAACTTTGGAATAATGACAAAAAGCTTTTTCTCCATCTCATATATGATTTAAAAATATAGTGCAACACAACCGAAAAGTTGACAGTTTTTTCAAATACTAAACTGTTCAGAAAATCTCTATGTATTACACAAAATCAGAACCCAGTGACTAGCTTTCCAAAAGCCATCATGGGAAAAAAGTTGTCAGAAAAGAGTAATTTGTTGGCTCATCAATGATATGTGAAAGTTCAGTTCATTCGCTCAGTCATATCTGACTTTTCGCTACTCCATGGACCAGAGCACGTCAGGCCTCCCTGTCCATCACCAACTCCCAGAGTTTACTCAAACTCATCTCCACTGAGTTGGTAATGCCTTGCAACCATCTCATCCTCTGTCCCCTTCTCCTCCCACCTTCAATCTTTCCCAGCATCAGGGTCTTTTCAAATGAGTCAGCTGGCCAAAGTATTGGAGTTTCCGCCTCCAACATCAGTCTTTCCAATGAACACTCAGAACTGATCTCCTTTAGGATGGACTGGTTGGATCTCCTTTGCAGTCCAAGGGACTCTCAAAAGTCTTCTCCAACACCACAGTTCAAAAGCATCAATTCTTCAGCACTCAGCTTTCTTTACTGTCTAACTCTCACATCCCTACATGACTACTGGAAAAACCATAGCCTTGACGAGATGGACCTTTGTTGGCAAAGTAATGTTTCTGCTTTCTTCGCTTTTACAAATATTCATCTGTACATTTCAACTACCTTAAACACTGTTTCATCTATCTTTTCTTATGATTATATCTCTCCTTTCATCCATAAATCCCATAAATCAAGAAGGTGCTAATTAAGGCTGGAAACCATTCTGGAATACATACTACTGAGTTCTAGTAAAAATCCTTTCTTTGGAGTGAGACGGACCTGGACTCAACTTCTGGTTTCATTATTTCCTGATTGTATAACCATGGGTAGCCTATTTTGCAAAAGAAGAATCTAAAGTAAACAATATCTCCCGCATGGAGTAGTTGTGAAGATTAAATGAGGTGATGTATACAAGTGCATTTAGGACAATGCCTAGGGTACAGCAAGAACATAAATCTCAACTATGGTTATATCATTATTATACACTCATAAAATGGGATTTACCTATAGGCTATTTTGAACTAAATGGTTTTCCATCCTAACATTCTATTTACCTCCACCAACAAGCTGATTATTATACAACAGGAATTTTTATTTGTGGACCAGGGGCTGCCCTAGGGGCTCAGTCACTAAAGAATCTGACTGCAATGTAGGAGACTGCGTTCAGTGCAAGAGACCCAGGTTCAATCCCTGGGTTGGGAAGATGCCCTGGAGAAGGAAATGGAAATGGCAACCCACTCTAGTATTCCTGCTTGGGAAATCCCATGGACAGAGGAGCCTGGTGGGCTATAGTCCATGGGGTTGCAAAGAGTCAGACACGACTGAACCACTGAGCACACAGGCTTTGACAACAAGTATAAAACCAGAATATGATCATGAAACAGGGATTTGTATGTTATTTTTCAGGAAACATTAAGAACCAGAAATTATATCAAAACTTAGTTTTTTTCCTAAACTGCATAGGGTTTCAGAGTTAACAAGTTTAACAAGCCCGCAGACTTGGTATTTAAACACAAGCTTTTAGACTTAGTGGCTGAACAACAGCAAAAGCTTTTAGAAACTTCCTGACTGGCTAATATTTAAAATTACTCTTTCACTTTCATTGATCTGAAAATCTGCAGATGTGCTTTTCTTTTTTTTTTCCTTTAAAATCATACCAACCTCCCTGAGATAGAGTCTTCTCCTTCTCTTCATCTTCTGCAATCATTTCTGCCATTTCAAGGAGATCAGCTTCAAAAGGATGTGAGGGAAGCTTTTCCTTAATGTCCTCAATACTCTCAGTGACTTTATCTTCATTACCCATTGCGGATGGAATAAGCATAGGGACAGGTATCTGAAAGACCAAGGACAGACTGAAGAGTTTTTTGCGAAGTAAGTCTATCATCAAAACTATTACTTGTGAGATCATTTAAATACAAAAATAATAAACAAATCCAAGATATTCCATGGCCAACAATTAAAACAGCCTTGCTAGTTTGTTTTTATAAGACTACGTCTCTTAAATAAAAATTCAGTAAGTGCTTTTCAGACACTCAAAAAAAGTATCTCTGAATCCTTTGAAAGAATAATTAAGCAATTCATTTTTATTTTTTATTATATTTCTTGTTTAATATTTTCACACGTGTTTCTCGTAAGAATTCAATACCAAGAAAATATGTATTTTCTGATAAAAAATGAATACATTTTTCTTTCATAAAAAGAAAAACTTTCATAAAAAGTCAGAATTCTGGAAATCACAGTACTCCTCTTTTCAGTCATGCTAGAATCTAAGATTCTAACATATACCATTTCCAATCTTTTTCTATGTTAGTGGTCTTATTGTGTTTAAAATATTTTTAAAAACCACATCATAATCTTATCTGAGAAGGCAGGGTACAATCAGAAGCTGTCCTTTACATATTCCGTGTTCAAGTAATTAAAGTAGTATGATGATATCCAACATGAGTCAGGCATATTTTACCAACAAGTGAAAAGTTTTTATGGAGCTGCCAAATCTTAACTGAGAAAAATGTGCACTAAATTAGCCTTAACCTCTAAATGATTACTCACTGGAACTGGAATTCCAAATGGGACTGGTGCATACTGAGTATAAAGATGAAGAGGTATAGGTACGAACACCGGTACTGGAACTGGCACCACAATAATTTGGGGCTGAGTTGGAGTGTCTTCTAATTAAAACAAAAATGAAAGCAAACACCCACACAAAAACAAAGAGGGTTAGAAACAACATTTTAATTAAAAAAATTTTTTTTGTACTTCAAAAGAAATATCTATGATATTAGGGTGCTTCCCAGGTGACTCAGTGGGTAAAGAATCTGCCTGCAATGCAGGAGACGCAGGTTCTATCTCTGGGTAGGGAAGATCCCCAGGAGAAGGGCATGGCAACCCACTCCAGTATTCTTGCCTGGAGAATCCCATGGACAGAGCAGCCTGGTGGGCTACAGTCCATAGGGTGCAAAGAGTCGGACATGACTGAAGTGACTGAGCATGTACCCACAGACCCATGATACTAGGATTCATAGAAAGGAGAAATTGTGAAGAAAGGCTTGAGTATAAAAGCACTAACAAAAAGTGGGCAACACAATAATTATCAATGACACAAGAATAAGATGAATGGTGGCTATAATCTCGATGAATAAATGGAACAGTGGTCTTAGAAGGGAGGTATAGAAAACATGAACAGTAGTGTATGTTAAAGAGGAGACTGAATATAGAGAAGGGCTCTTTTTATAAGCCTGTAATACATTTAAAATCATTTCTAGTAAACAGTGGGAAGTACTACAAATTGTTTAGCACAAAGTAATGGCATAAAAATAGCATTTTAAAAGATTAATTTTGCTGCCATCTTTGCATGGAATATAAAGTATACAAAGCAACTACAATATATAGAGCTAAGACAATGAGGGCCTGAACTAGGGTGGTTATGAGAGCTGTAGAAAAAGACTAAGTGTTCACAGCAGAGGGTCTAAGACATTAAAAAATTAAATGGAACTTGGAAACTATAACTTATACACGAGTAAGGAAAAAATGGGAAGGATGGAGGTAGGAGTCATTCAATTATTTAACAACCATCTAAAGTCTTTTCTGTAGGCCAGAAACATGCTGGATAACTGTAAAATCATTAATGTAAGAGAAAAGGGGAACTGAAAAGTTGACAATCTGGCTACGGTTAGAGGTGGGGAATAATATGGGATCAATTTTACCAGTGGACATAAAAAAAGTTATGATTAGAGACGTCTGATAACCACGCTGTTGTTGTTCAGCCACCCAGTTGTGTCTGACTCTTTCCAACCCCATGGATTGTAGCACACCAAACCTCCTTGTCCCTCACCATCTCCTGGAGTTTGCCCAAGTTCATGCCAACTGCATCGGGGATGCCGTCCAGCCAACTCATCCTCTGACGCCCTCCTCTCCTTCCATCTCATCCTCTGACGCCCTCCTCTCCTTCCATCTCATCCTCTGACGCCCTCCTCTCCTTCCATCTCATCCTCTGACGCCCTCCTCTCCTTCCATCTCATCCTCTGACGCCCTCCTCTCTTCCATCTCATCCTCTGACGCCCTCTTCTCCTTCTGCCCTTGATCTTTCCCAGCACTGGGGACTTTTCCAATGAGTCGTCTGTTCGCATCGGATGACCAAAATATGAAGCTGCAGCTTTAGCATCACTCCTTCCAGTGAATATTCAGGGTTGATTTCCCTTAAGATTGACTGGTTTGATCTCCTTGCTCTCCAAGGGATTTTCAGGAGTCTTTTGCACCATAGTTCGAAGGCAACAACTCTTTGGTGTTCTGCCTTCTTTATGGTCCAGCTCTCACAACCATATGTGACCACAGGGAAGACCAGAGCCTTGATTATATGGACCTTCGTTGGCAAAGTAATGTCTCTGCTTTTCACCACACTGTCTAGGCTTGTCATCTCTTTCCTGCTAAGAAGCAATCATCTTCTGATTTCATGGCTGCAGTCACCATCTGCAGTGATTTTGGAGCCCAAGAAAAGGAAGATCTGTCACTACTTCCACCTTTTCCCCCTCTATTTATCACACAGTAACCAAGCTACACAATGCTAAACTAGGTCACTATTTTGGGACTGATGTGTACACACCGCTATATTTAAAGTAAATATCCAACAAGGACCTACAGCCAAAAAATATTAAAAATAAGTTTTTTAAAAGCCACACAATAAAAATATAGGACTATCTTATCTATAGCCTTGCTATACAACATGGTTCATAACCAGCAGCACTGACATTACTCAGGAACTGAAAAGATGCAGAAACTCAGCTCCACTAAATCATAATCTACATAGCAACATTCCCAAGTATTCATATGCATATTCATGTTTGAGAAGTACTGGCCTAGAGGATAACCTTCCAAATCTAAGAATCTAAGATTCCTTTCTATTTTAAAAATTCTGGGATTTTCAGATGGCAGCATGAAGAGCTCCAGAGATCCATTCCTTAGGGAAACAAGCAAAGCTGGTGAAAATCTAAAAAATAACCATTTAAATTCTTTTGAAATTGTCCAAAAGGTACACATCAAACAGAGAAATGTTTAAGAAAATCACTAAATACAGTAAGAACAGCAGGAGCCCATGACATTTGATCTACCACCTGCTCCACATCTCTGCCTCACCCAGCTCAATATGACTGAAACTCCACTCTGGTATGGATGTCACCAACAAGAACGGGCTCCTCTTCCTTCAGCTCCCAATTCAAGGTTACTGTATCTCACCAGGAAGGGCAGGCCACCATTATTTCTTATTCCCTCAAGCTCAAGGACAGAAAGGTTAATTTCCCAGTGAGTATCACTACCACCCATAAAGAGAAAACCTACTATAGGAATTAAAACTCAACATTCAAAAAACTAACATCCTGGCATCCAGTCCCATCACTTCATGGCAAACAGATGCAGAAACAATGGAAATAGTGACAGATTTTATTTTCTTGGGCTCCACAATCACTGTGGACGGTGACTGCAGCCATAAAATTAAAAGATGCTTGCTCCTTCGGAGAAAAGCTATGACCAACCTAGACAGCATATTCAAATGCAATGACATTACTTTGCCAACAAATGTCCATAGAGTCAAAGCTATGGTTTTTCCAGTAGTCACAATCAGATGTGAGAGGTGGACCAAAAAGAAGGCTTAGTGCTGAAGAACTGATGCTTTAGAACTGTGGTGGTGGTGAAAACTCTTGAGAGTCCCTCAGAATGCAAGGAGATCCACCTAGTCAATCCTGAAGGAAATCAATCCTGAATATTCACTGGAAGGACTGATGCTGAAGCTCCAATACTTTGGCCACCTGATATGAAGAACTGACTCATTGGAAAAGACCCTGATGCTGGGAAAGGTTGAAGGCAGGAGGAGAAGGGGACAACCCAGGAGAAGATGGTTGGATGTCATCACCGACTCAATGGACATGAGTTTGAGCAAACTCCAGGAGATGGTGAAGGACAGGGAAGCCTGGTGTGCTGCAGTCAATGGGGCTGCAAAGGGTCAGACATGACTGAGGAACTGAACATCAACAACTACAGGAATAGCAAGGCTATCAAAGCCGGAGTCCGAACTACCTTCATCCCAGTTCACTGTAGGGCAGAGATTCCATGCTAGCAGAGGGAAGCTAGGAAGATCAGAAGCTCACACTGTGGCCACAATCCAGAAAAGCAGTAGCTCAGAGAGGGAAGAGACAGTTTATAAGAAAAGAAAGCCCTAAAGCTCTTCCCAAAAGAACTGACTTTATTTGAAACAAAGTGTGGAAAATCCAAACCTAAGGGTGGTCTGGAAAATAATAGTTCCTCTTAACTAAGACCCTGTATATATAATTCCAAAAGCTATGGAATTTGGATATATTTCCCATAATATATCACTGTCATGAATAAGGAAATCAAACGAAGCATTCATGGCATGGCATTATCAACTACCTTTTCTTTGCCATGAGTAATTAAGTTAATGAAAACACCTAACCCACAGGGATGCTGTAAGGATTCAATTATGCAATGTATATAAGCAATGAAATACATCACCTATGAAATAAGACACTTAATTAATGTAAGCACATACCACATTCCTTTCCTTTAGCAAAAATTAAACAAAGAAAACACAAGGAACACACCTGTCTGGCATTCTTTGTTTTGTGTATGTGGTTTGCAAGAGGTGGCCTTGGTCTGTGTGATGGGTTTGCACAATAAAGCTTTATTCTTCAAAAGTCTTGGAGGCTGGGAAGGTGGCAGTTTCAGGACATCTGTTTGTGTACTTGCCTAGTAAAAAAAATACATCAGAAATGAAAAGCTTACTAATTATGAGAAATATTGTATAATATTATTGGAGAAGGAAATGGCAACCCACTACAGTATTCTTGCCTGGAGAATCCTATGGACAGAAGAGCCTGGTGAGCCCTAGTCCACAGGGTCGCACAGAGTCAGACACAACTGAGCGACTAACACTTCACTATATAATGTTATATTTCAAAGCATTACAATTTCAAAAGAAATGCTATACTGGAATCACATGGAAGACACAGAATATAAATATTCAATTAAATACATAAGAAATACAAAATTCCTGAAATATCAACAGCAATAAAGGAATACCCTGAAAACTACATATTGCTCTGAATGTATCTAATTACCAGTTCTGCTAACCAAGAAAAATACCATTTGTATTTATGAAATATTGTTGATCAGTAACAATGATGGTTGAGCTTAAAATCAGAACTGTTTTTTCTTGACTGGGTTAAATCTTAGAAGAACCAGTTTCAAGGTAACTAGAAATAATAACATCACTCATGGTCCTATAAGTAACTTGAGAAAAGATGATATGAAAATTGTCCCAGAGACTAGGAAACACTTTAGAAATGCCACTGTTCTAGGCCTACGTTTTTCTCATTATTGATTTTGTCCTTCTTTTAAGAGACAAAAATATTTAGCTTTAAAAAATAAAAGAAGGCTTATTTATGGCATAATCTGCACTGAATGGGAAACAAACTACTTTCTACAAATACTTCACCTACAATCTGACTACATTACAAAATGCCCCAAATCCTTATATGCCTGAATGCTGTAAAATTTAATTCTATACAATTAAAACAAAAATTTTCAGTAACTACATAAAGCATTCCAAAAAACTGAAGTGCATAAAACACCTAGTTAAATAACCAGGAAATCCTGTTCCTGAACAAGATTAAATGAACTCCTAAAATTTATTTTATATAATAAATAAAAAATAAATGAGGGCAAACCAGCTTAGACATATTCATTCTGTGTAAGATGGAAAAGACAGCGGCAATAATAAAAATAATAAAACTTACATCCCCAATGATTTTTGCTGTTACTGTTGGAACTGCACCTGATATAAATAAAAATATAAAATTTAGGATCTTATTATTTAAACATTAGCATTAAAAGCTGATTTTTAGAAAATAAACACAAAGTTGGATAATAAAAATATGTATTATCTTTTATTTTATTCAGGGGAAGAGTAGAATCTAAAGTATTATACAAGAAAAAAAGATTTGGAAACTACAAAAACACTGTTTAATGCCACCGTAGCACATAGGGAACCACCGCTCCTAATATGAATGTGACAAACACATGAAAATGACTACAGATAGAAAAAAGGTAGAGGACCACTGCAACCTCAAAAAGGCTAAATAACTGCTGTCAAATCAAGTCATACCTTGTAAGACACTGTTAGAATTCACTGTGGGCTGAGCAGCAGGAGCACTTGCTAATGATACTACATTAGCTATAACCGGAGTTGAATCTTTTCTTAGAGACGGGGGCCCTGCTGAAGCAGCTGGCACCATGGAAATACTTGCTGATTAAAATAAACAAAAATAAGAAAACCTCATGTAATTTATATGAACATACATAGAAACCAACATCTTAAGATGGTTAAACAATGCTTTTAGGTTACAGTAAAATGGATTAAAGAGTCACTTCAAGATTAACTGTTATTTTTTTCTATTTTTAAATTACTGAACCTTAAAAAGTATTCCATGTACTTTCTCTTGCATAACTATGCATGTGGTATATAAAAAAGGCTATGTGGTTTAGATTCTATGTTCTTTGCTATAATCTTAAATGCTTTTCTAAAGAAGTCAAGATGTGTATCTTCAATTATAAAACGTTAACTGCCATTCTTTCCCATAAAGTTCTTACAGAGTTTATTTGACTAAATATGCTCAGAGAAAACTGAAAGAATTTAGGGCATTAATCTAAGGTGTTAAACAAAAAGGGATCTAAACGTTAACGTGATTTGAACAGAATGAAATCTACGGTTCATAAAATTATTTACAACTATTTAAAGTTCTCAATCTGTGGAACAGTAGTTATTCCCTGGCACTGACCTAAGACTAAAGTTTAAATTTACCTGCATTGTTTTGTGAAGGCGGGTCACATATACTTTGCTGATTACAGAACATCAAAATACAAAGCAGGTTACAGAAATGTTTCATTTCTCCCCGCCATTTCAAGGACTCACTGAGCTTACCCTGTCGCTTACAACCATCACATTTTGCCATCTGAAAAAAGAAACAGAAGACAGTAAAGAAGTAAGAAACAAATTATCTATAGTCTGATGAAATAAAAGGTCCCAGGTAATGAGTAAGGAAATTTGCTTAGAATTTAGATCACTGAAAGGAAGGTTAACTATTTGGAGGGAGGGGCAAAATATACAGTAGGGGACTAAGAGGTACACACTACTATGCAGAAAATAAGCTATAAAGATATGGTACAACACAGGGAATATAGTCAATATTTTATAATTATAAGTGAAGTATAACCTTTCCAAATTGTTAATCACTATATTGCACACCTAATACTTTACTATAATACTATAATTCAGCTTTTTTTTTTAATGAAGGTTAATGATTCTGAAATTGGAAATTATTTATCTGTCAACAATCTGATACAACATTAAAAAAAAGTCACATTATAGAGATGCCAAAAATAGCAATTTTTAAAAAGTGATATGGTAATAGTCTGATCTTCCTTAAACTATTTTAAAGAATAAGTGAATAATTATAATTTTAAATATTTTAATGTTTTAAGACATATGTCTTCTACAAGGAAATTAAAAAACAAAAGCAATGTAACTTCAGTGACATTAAAGTCTTTTTAAATCCTACATTACACTTAACACTGAAAATCATTAATTGCCCTTTGTACTATTTGAAAGAAAAAAAGAAGGGAAAAATGTGCCCTAACTTGAAAAACCCAGGAATGTGAATCATATTTACCTGACAGAGCAAAACTGTATATTTGGACATGCATTCTTCACAACAAAACTCTTCTACTTTCCCCCCTAAATTATTCTGTACCAATTTGGGAGATGTCTGTAAACAATAACTGCACATTTTACAGTGATTTCCCCAGCGTTTTGCCAAGTCATGTTTATAAAGCAATTTGCAACCTAAAAAAATCAGAGAAGGTAAAATTAACATTAGAGAGAATAGTAAGTATTTGCATCTTTAATTTAAATGCCCTATGGTAAAGTCTGCACAGTTGGGTTCTCACCAATTAGCAGATCAAGAAATCAATTTAGAGGATTGATAGTACCATTTTCTTTTTTTATACAAAATAAGACAGCAGAGCAAATATTATAGTCCATCATATATAATAAAAGCCAGTTTTATTTCATAACACTTGTTTTCTTTGGGTATGTGATCACACACTGGTCACAGTGTAAAATGTATGTTTTCTGCATGTGGCCAAGAGGTTTGCAAGTCACAGACTAGGAGGTTAATTCTGCGTGGTTTCAGAGTAAAACAAAACATTCCAAACTTACAGTCATCTAAATAAGGAAGACATACTGATTTGCATATTCAGAAATATAATGGATTTTTTTTTAAAAAGTATAATCTTAGGATGCTACAAAAAGTTAAGAAGTTCCCTTTAGAAATAAATATAAGAACTAAAAGATCCTCATCAATCTAATAACATTAAGCGTTTTTCCCATCACCATCATCTTTTGCTATACACTTTGGGGATCTTTTCTTTCATTTTAACATCTTTATAATATGAAGGATTATACCAGAAAAGAGTGAACAAGTATAAACAAAATGAAAGTTTTTGGTGTTACACACAAAGGATGAAATAGATAAAAGTTACACAGTGACAGCTTAAATTATCAATTACTTTTGAAACAACCAACATGCTCGGTAGGAAAGATAATCCTCTATCTTTACCTTCACTACAGAATGACTTGTCAGCACCTGAGAATCGCACAGTCTCCTTTATAATTTTCTCAATTTTACAATATTCACACATTGCCATTACATTATTTATTTTCTTATATTCATCAGAACAATTTTTGCCACAGAACTGAAACATTTTACCCTGTAAAGAAATAAGATTAAGCACTAATTAAACATTTGGCTTTTATCTTGGGGAAATCTTTATCTCTCTTGCTTTCAAGCAAATAGTGTAATTTTGAAAGGTAAAAAGCCAGAAGTAAGTTTACAAAGAGATTATTTTATACCCAAACTCTCTATCATGCTCCTATACTTTACCTTATAGTCGAGAAGTTCTGGTTTTGTGGCAAAAAGACGGTTACAGTGCTGACACTTGAGTTTTACAACACTTCGTGCAAACCCCACATGTTGGGATTGGGCAGCAAGACGCTGGAGACCAGCTGCAGCAGAGCTGCTGATGGAAGTGGGAGAAACAGCAGAGGTGTTACCCCCTCCTGCTGACACGTTGAACCTGTAGGGATGCTTACAATTACTTGGCCCTGAGACAAGGGCACTACTGAAGAATTCATTCCTGCTGGTTTGTTGAACAAATTCTGAAAAAAGAAACAAATAAAAAGATCAATCTACTTACTTTTTCAAGTAAGAGGACACTGAGCACCTACCTATATCAAGCATGGTTCTAGGCACCTAACATACATTTTGTGAACAGGCAAAAATCCCTGCCTTTCAGTAGCTTATAATTGAATGGGGGGAGTGTTATTTACATCCAAAAAATAAAATAATTTAACTAATCATAATCTTTAAAGATAATATCCTCCCAATAGATAATCTAGGTAATAATATCATTTAATTTCACAGGAAGCAATTAAATAACATGTCCAAATAGAGAATGGACCAAAGAACCCTAGTTTATTTACTAAAACTGAGACAGAAATGTAGGCAATCCAGGCAGTTAACAAACACCTAATAGGTTTACTTCACTATTGTAGGCTACTAACTGGCTGGAGAAAAGGAAGAGTCCTGAAGCCATACCTGGAAAGCTACCACACAACTGTAGCTGCAGAAGTTGCGTATACTTCCATCTGACATGGCTAGGTGATACTGAGGGATTGCTGAGGTTTTACAACTGTTACACTGAACTTGTACACCTTAGCAAATCAAAATAAAAGCTAATGAGTAACACATACAAATGTATACAAATGTATGAGAAAGTAAATAAGTATCATACAATACTGAAAATTCAAGGGCCAAGTCATGTTGCAGAACTAAAATTAAGCTTAGTTACCTCTCATGTAGACAAAAAACTAACAATGTTAAAAATATTTCGATAATTTAAAGTTGTCACAGTCTACACCTTAAAACTAAAAAATAACAAATCTTGAAATAAATCAGGTGTGAATAAAGTACATTTAAAAAGCCCTAAATTCTTTTGGTAAGGAAGATGTACAAATAGGCAAGCAAGTATGCAATCAAGATAATAGGTGATATTTTGCAACACAGATCTGAAATATTTTAATTTGCATTAAACCAATTAAATATGGACAAAAATCTATACTATAAAAACAAAGCAATAATCATAATCTTTCAACTATTACATTTATAAAGTTTATGAAACCAATATTACCTGCAGAAGTAACCATTTTAACTCTGTAAGCAGATAAGCAATTAACAGAACAGAAAAGCTCTGTCTTTCCCAAGCTATTGGTATTTTCAATCATTTCTGCTGAGGATCTCAATGATTTGCAAAGCGCACATGGTGTAATTTTGGCTGATTTCTATTAAGAGAATAAAATAACATTCATTTTTACCAAATTACAAGTGAAAGCATAATTCTTTGAAATGTTTACACTTAACACTGTTGAAATATTTTAAATTAGTGGCTTCCAAACTTTTATGATTACAATCCTCAGTAAGAAATACATTTTAGAAAATCACTCAGTAACACACACTTCTGATGTTTTGTGCTTGTGTATTAAATAAGCAGTACATAAAACTGAAAAGTTTCATAAAATAATATATATCACAATAAGCTTGATATTTTTCCTTTCTACTCAACTTCATTAAAAAACAATGCTTTTTAGCAACTAATTTTGGGATCTATTAATTCATTGCAACTAGTTTTTAAATCATTATTTTAGACTTCCCTCTCAGATTGTAAAGAATCTGCCTGGAATGTGGGAGACCTGGGTTTGATTCCTGAGTTGGGGTGATCCCCTGGAAAAGGAAATGGAAACCCACTCCAGTATTCTTGCCAGGAGAATCCCGTGGACAGAGGAGCCTGGTGGGTTACAGGTCCATGGGGTCACAAAGAGTCAGACACACTGAGTGACTAACACTTTCTTTCACTTCAAGATAAGCGTAAGGGGTTAAGTACAAACTATTCAATATTACATATAAAGTAAATTAGCTATAAGAATATACCATACAAAACTCCAACCAAACAAATCCCCCCCAACTATTTTAAAAATTACACAACAGAGAATTTATGCTCTTACTCTCTTCAAAAACACTGGAAGAACTTCCCCACAAAAAGTGCTGCATATAGCAAGAAATGTGAATCCAAGGAAATCAATAAACTTACCAGAAAATTTCATTTTCAAATACACTACCACTAACAATAACAAAGCACAGGGAATTCTCTGGCAGTTCAACGGTTAAGACTCCACATTTCCACTGCAAGGGCCATGGGTTTGATCCCTGGTCAGGGAGCCAAGATCCCACATGCCACATGGCACAGCCAAAAAATAAATTAATAATGATAATAACAGCAAAGCACACTCTAAGCAATAAAGTGAGAGGAAACTTTGGATATCCCAAGTGTCCAATATACACAATGAAAGAATCTGTTATCTTAGGTTCCCACTCTGTGAATCAGTAGTAAATAATGCTAAATACTATTAACATGTCATACATTCAGGATAACTTATTTAGTTTATCTAGCACCAATTAAAAGATTTCAAGAGTCTTATGTAAGGCTTGCTATTAAAATAAATACACGTTCAAGTGAGCATATTCTTGCATTCTGGAATGTCTTCAGCATCTCCAACTCCATTTCTCCTTTCTTCCTCCGTCAGGGCTATAAATACAAACTTCGTTTGTAAGAATTAGGTCAAGAGTTATCTCTGAAAACTACCAAGCAGAACTGACCTTGCTTCTGCTGTGCCTTTCTGAATCCCTTACTTACATAGCATCTACACACAGTTATATGTACATCTCCCCAAGGAACATATAGCACCTCAAAACAGGAACCACATCTAATGCTTGTTAAATAAATTATATAGAAGAAAAGAAAAGTAGCAGAAATAACCATCTTCAACATTTCAGGCTGTATACTAGGGTGCTTTCTCATTCTAACTTCCAATAATCCTAAAAACATCCCCGTGACATTGGTACTACATATTCATTTATAGAAAAGAAAATGCAGTCAGGGGTTTAACTGCTTTCCCCAATATAAAATTCTATTTGAATAGAAAGTCTGGAAATCAAATCAAAACCTATTTGTTTCTAAATCCACATCCTTTCTCTAAAGTACACACTAATAAGTGAAAAGTTTAATAGGTATTAGCTAAATCAAAGTAATAAACTTAAGGCATTTCAAAGTATTTCTCCTCTTGTGGACCATACTACCATCTTCCAGTAGACTGAATAGAAGTAACTTTTAGAACTTGACACAGTATCAGGAAAACAGTCTTTTGGACAAAGATAAAGCAAACGAAGATGCTGGATTTTTTTTCCCATGTGAAAACAAAAACGAAGTGTTTCTAAGGAAGGATTAAATAGGAACTAACACTAAGTCCTTTAAACATGCTTGTACATTAACAAGAAATAAATAGAAACACTAGGATGTTTAAAATTTCAAGATCATTGCAAAGTTTTAAGAACAATTTAAAAGAAACTTCTCAATCAACATTATTAAGTTCACCAGTTTTCATAAACTACATAAAAATTTACTATTCTATGAAAAAGAATGATCAGTAAATGCAGTGAAACAGGAAAGTATTATAAAACTGAAAGTGTAAAAAGTTCTTACTATCTTATCAATTTTAAAGTGGAATTTTAAATCAAAACTTATCAACAAAATATAAACAGTATAAATAAAACTGCCAACACTGCTACTTATCAGAGGAATACAAATCAAAACTATACCTCACACCAGTCAGAACTGCCATCATTAAAAAGTCTATAAATAACAAATGCTGGGGAGGGTGTAAAAAAAGAGAACACTTCCACACAGCAGGTGGGAATATAACTTGGTGCAGCACTGTGGAAAACTGTACAGAGGTTCCTCAGAAAAGCAGAAACAGAATTACCATGTGATACAACAATCTCACCCCTGTCCATATATCCAAACAAAAGGATAATTCAAAAAGATGCATGCATCCCTACTGTCCACACAGCAGCACTATCCACAATAGTCAAGACCTGGAAACAACCTACATGTCTGTGCACAATGGAGTACCACTCAGCCATAAAGCAGAACAAAATAATGCCATTTGCAGCAATACGGATGCAACTAGAGATTATCGTACTAGGTGAAGCAAGCCAGAAAGAAAAAGACAAATACCATATGCTATCATTTATATGTGGAATTTAAATCAGACACAAAGAACCTATCTATGAAACAGAAACAGAATGAGGGAGGGACACAGAGAATAAACTGATGGTTGCCAAGGCAGGAGGAGGGTGGGAGAGGGATGGATTGGGAATTTGGGAATAGCAGATGCAAAGATTAGAATGCATAAACCAGAATGATGAGACTGGGGATTTCTGGGAGATGCATTATATTTTCCTCTTCATGCTTTTCTGCATTTTCAAAATACTGTTCAAAACATTTAATGAAAAAAATTCCAGAAAGTTTCAAAAAGCAAAAGAAATTGCTTCATGTCAGCAACTATTTACATGGCATTTACAATGTATTAGATATTATAAATCATCTGGAGTTGATTTAAAGTATGCAGGAGAATGTATGTAGATTATATACAGTTACTATACCAATTTATACAAGGGACTTACACATTCTGATTCTGGTTTCCTCAGGGTTCCTGGAAGCAATCCCCCATGGATATTGGGGTACAACTAGTACTTATAAAGCTCCGTAACAAGAGTGTTTAACACACAAGCATTTCGCAAATACTATTTAGATGCAAAAAGAAAAACTAAGCCAATAATAATAATATTTTGTGACATTCTCATAAGTAATTTCTAGCAAAATAGATCCTTCTGAGGTGTGGTCACATACCTGCTTATATGCGGTGACGCATGCTGAACTACAGAACTTCTTAGACTGACCCTCTATCTGAAGCAGGTGGCACTGTCCAGAGCCACTGTAGCAGTAACCCCCACAGTTTTCACAACAGTTCATGGTGAGATTGTTAGCAGAGCGAAACTTAGAGAAGCAGGCATCACTGCAAAGTTTATGTACCACATTCTGGTAATTAACTTCATGTCGAATCTAGAAATTATAAAGTAACAACTTAGAAACAACAGGCAAAGATCACCAAAAGCTGTTGTTCAAGCACAAATACCAGACTCTTTCCCCCAGTAAAGTAAAAAAGATAACTTACAACAGCATTCTTCTGACACATGCTGCATTTAGTTGAAATGCTATTTGTATTATGGTAACAACAGGTTTTCTTTTCAGTTCATATGTTGACAAACACGACTGACTACAAAAATCTTTACTAGTGGTGGTATTTTCAAATTGGGCACTGATCACATCCTTTGGATTTAAAATGTCTCTAAAAATGACAACAAAGATAAAATAAGCCACAACATAATTCATTTTTTTCCTTTTTGTCAACTAGAAATATCAAATGAAACAAGGGCAAGTAGAAGTGTAGGGAAAGGGCACTGAAATTTAAACCTGAAACCTGGGTTTTCTTGAATAAACTAATAAACTCTTTGATCCTCAAGCTCTGTTGTATAAAATGAAACAAATACATGGCTTAGTTCATAGAACTGTTGTGAGGATCAGTATACTATGCTTTAAGATAAATAGTTATCATTTACTATCTCTAGGAGGAAGAATTATAGGAGATTCTCATTTTCTTTATTTGGCTCTCCTGTATGTTCAAAATACTCTTCAAATAACATTACATTTGAAAACTTTGAAGTCACTATCTTTTAAAATTAAGAATACATTTCAAACTACACAGTGCATATTGTCAAGATTATATTGAATTGAACATTTTCATATCTAAGTAATTCAATCTGTAAGCATTAGTAAAAGACAATGAAGATTAAAACTGTGATAATTAAGACTGCCTACCATTCCACCCTTCATCCCACTCCCAAATCAGTCTTACTGCATACAAGTTTATGAGAGTAAGGGCGAACCATTTTAAAAACCAGTAATTCTTTAAACAATGTCTCTGTCCCATGAGTATACACTCACATAATAAATAAACTGTTACATTCATTCTTACATTTTCAACAGATTATACTAATATAGTACTTTTTAGAAAAGATTACAAATACCCCTGCTTCAATAAAGGAAAGCAGTAAACACAGTGGGATTCATCACAATACTGTAATTTGTAATACCACACCTCATCTTCAATACTTAGAGCTTAACACCACTCTATTATCTGCATTTTCTCACCTTTTAAAGCTATTTTTAATTAGGTTTTAATTTATATATTTCATTTATAAGGGTATTTAATGAACAGTTATATTCAGTCAGGGACTAGCCCAACCCTAGGCCAAGTAATGGTACAAGCACTCAAGGAGCTTGTATACTGAGACAAGCATATTAAACACTGTAACAGAAGTATTCTTAAAATAGTATAATAATTTTGACAAATATATTTATATACATAAAATGTACTACTGAAATATTAGAAAAGATGTGACATGAAAATTATGATATTTTATCTGAACCTTAAATAGGTGTTTTCTAGAAGGCTAAGGAGCTAAGCGTTGGGCAATAGCACGGATCAAGGCAACAGAAGCATAAAAGCAGCTGTTTCTCCCGGCTCTCAGTATGTTTAATATCCAGCTGCATTACATTTTATTATTACAGATTACATCATCATTTCAGATAGCAAAAATTCAGAAATGGTACAGACAATCCTGAAACAGTTACTTCAAGTGTCATTATATCTAGAAAACTGATCTATGGGTATTAATTAACACAAGTATCCTTATCCAAATTCTCTCTTTTAAATGTTGGATTTGATGACAAAAGCAAAGACAGGCAAAAATGAAGACAGGATATGTGGGAGAATGTGAAAAATGTTTTTCATATCTGCCTATTTGTTGGATTAAAATCACAACTTACTCTAGTAATGTCTGTTTCTCTATATAATTAAAACACAAAGTAAATGTCAAAAAAATCAGAAAGTGTAGGATGTGAAATTGAGTTTTTTAAAACAAATTGTTACGTCCTTGCTACTGCTACATCGCTTCAGTCGTGTCTGACTCTGTGTGACCCCATAGATGGCAGCCTACCAGGCTCTCCCATCCCTGGGATTCTCCAGGCAAGAACACGAGTGGGTTACCATTTCCTTCTCCAATGCATGAAAGTGAAAAGAGAAAGTGAAGTCACTCAGTCGTGTCTGACTCTTAGCGACCCCATGGACTGCAGCCTACCAGGCTCCTCCGTCCATGGGATTTTCCAGGCAAGAGTACTGAAGTGGGGTGCCATTGCCTTATTACTATGAAATCTAAAGATTAAATGATTAGCCAAAATATTTTCAGACTTTAGGTTAAACTCAAGATGCTAAGAGATTTGGTTAATAAAAGACTAAAATATAAAATTGTTACTCCAGTGATGTAGCTTCTTCCAAGCTAAGTGCTGCTGCTATTACTTCTACTGGTCTACTAGCCACCTAATCTAAAGCACCGACTCACTGGAAAAGACCCTGATGCTGGGAAAGACTGAAGGCAAAAGGAGAAGTGAGCAGCTGAAAATGAGATGGTTAGACAGCATCTTCAGCCCACGGAGATGAATCTGAGCAAACTCTGGGAGATAGTGAAGGACAGGGAAGCCTGTCAGGCTGCAGTTTATGGGGTCGCAGAGTCGGACATGACTTAACGGCTGAACAACAACATAAAAATAGCAGTAAGCTTATCAGAAAGGAAATCTTTTCTATCTCCACCTATTCAAATTAAAGTAAAAATCCTTCTTATAGGGACTGAATTACAAATTAAACCTATTTGACTAAATGGACTATAAGGGAGGGAAATGAATGTGCCAGAACAAGCTGTTAAAATGTGACACTGAGTAAATCATTTAATTTCTTTGACTCTAATTTCCTTATATTTAAGGCACAATTCATATCAATAATTTTATAATCAGATAAACCAGGCTATTCCAAACTGTTGTAATGACTGTGTAAACAAGAGAGAAAAAAAGAGAAAGGAAAAGTGATGAAACGGAGATGAAAGAGTAGTTCAGAAAACGAAATGAAACAGAATACAAAGGAAAACCAAACTAATAAAAATGGTTGGATTGAGATTGAGTGAAAAGGTACTCTGTAATAAGAGAAAGGGGGAAATAAAGACAGAAAATGAAAAAGAAAACCTGAGGTGATAAGCAGGCAAGGAGTACCTGAAAAAAGACCAGAAAGGGGCAAAGGAAAGAGCAAAGGATTTTTAAAAAGGTAACAGAGTAAGTGAAGGAAGAGGTAGAACAGTTTAAAGTCAAAGAATGACAGGTTCAAATTTATGTTTGGGTAAGCCAAACATTACAAAAGAAAATGTAATCTTAAAAATAATTAAGCTACATAAGATCAAATAAAACTAAGGGATGACATGCAGGTAAAAATAACCATCTCCAGATAATGGGAGGTCAATACTAGAGGTCAAAGAGATACAGTGAATTTAGATGAGAAGAACAACATGTATGGATAAGAATTAAAAAACACAAAAAGAGGACACACATTTTAAACTTCTATGAATTTCCTATGGTCATTTTGAAATTCACTGATAAATCATTGCAATAAATATCTATGACTATTATTATGAAAGGAGAATCGCTGAAATTTTAGAAAAGTGCTGACTGCTCAAGAATTAAATAAGGAAAACATAAGAGGAAGTTATTACATGAAATTATTTCATGGCAAAATCGGAAACTGAGAAAAGCTTTATAAAAAGTCTAATTCTCAGGTTGATTAACCTTAGAAAGATGATGAATTTACTAAAATACAGTAATTAGATAGGTGGTCTGTAAGTATTCATTTTTTAAAGCATATTTCATAATTCAAACAGTATAAATAAAGTCTACTTTTACTAAATTTAACTTGAAACATAAAGGAATGCAAATATAACTTCTGGAAGATCTAACCATACTCAAATTTCTTTTAGAAGTTTCTTTCTATATGCCTTTTCCAATTGAACTAGGAGGAGGAGCATCTTTTTCCCTTTCTAATCAGAAAAGGGCAACATCCTTGTATTGATCTAAGTACTGATACAAATAAATCATACTTTGAGTAGCTTAATAACAAGCCAAATTGTTTCAGAACAAGAGCATTATTCATCTTTTTCTGACTTATTTAAACAGTGTCTAATGACCAACCTGCAAATTTAGTTCATATTCCTCAAATGATCTTAAGGTCATAATTTTTTGTTGTTAAACATTGAAATGTAACCTCTGAGATACTTCAGAGATACTGAGAAGGTAAAAATAAATATACTGGAATCTCATTAAGGTTAATATGAAAAGTATTAAATGAATTCCAACTATGTAAGTAAGAAATACACCAAGCATTAAATATTTGTTGGATTTAAGTGTCTATTGGCTACAGTTATAAAATACTTCAGTCACATATTACTCTAAATTATGCAGTTTTTGTTTTATAAAGCATCTCAACAGGGATGCTAAAATATGTTTCAAAAGTATCTCTTAATATATAAAATGCATGTTAATTAATTAAAAGAAAGCTGAGCACCTCGCATCCTGAAAGACTGAAAGCAGCAGCAACAAGTGTATAGTAAACAATATGTGATATTCCTCAAAACACAGAAAGGTAGAAAATTAAACAATGCACAAATTAGAACAAAGCATCTTGAAAGAAAGGGAACAGAAGATAATTTAGAATTCTGCTATACTTTGAGCAACTTGAGCAAGTTTTCTTAGTGGGAGGCAGCGGTGGGCGGGCAGGTGGAACTGTATATCCAGTGAGGCACAATGTAGAGCAGAACAGCTGAGTAGACCCTTTCCTCTGATAAGCAGTTTGCCCCTTCTGGAGGATTTTTTTACAACCAGAACAGGAAACTCGAACAGCTGTGGCTGGAACTGAAGGAAGCATTTTATTCATGCCAGATGACGCCAGTGAAGGCTGAAAGCCAGTAGTCAACTGTGGAGCTTTAAAAAAAAAAAATTGAAGAAAAGTTTTACTTTTTACCATGAATTTTAAGTAGGTATCCTTTCTTTCTCTTCTAGAACTGGTTTTGAAATCCAACATTAATTATGCAATGCACAATTAAAGCCATTCTAAACAGGCAGAGAGAACTGCCTAATTTACTAATATAAGTAGACACTTCCTCTCACTCACACTGGTCAGAATAAACAAATGTGATTCATTCATTCAGTTCTGTTTCTTACCAAGAGGACTGCCACTGACTGAAAACACAGCGCTAATTTTCAGTTCCCCCTCTTGAGTTTTTTGCTGTTGGCCATGACTATACTCCTTTTAAAAAGAAAAATAAATAAATATGTAAATAAAAAATGAATACATTGTGTGTAAAGAAATTGAAACATTCAAGACATTTTACTAAGGCTAACAGGGTTGGAAAATGTTTACTACATTAGTAAGAAATAATAGCAAGCAAACTATAATTACAATGAGGGTTAACAGGTTTATACATGCTGAGAGTTTAAGAGGTAAAAAATCAAAGTAGCTATCTAATTAGCCTACAGCACTACCAGATATTCACAAACTATTGTTTAATTCTTAATTTACTACAGTATTTTAAGTATTTATATTTATAAAAGTAATACACACTTACTATACAAAATTTAGACAAGTAGAAATCAGAAAAAAATTCTTACAATATTTCCATTATCCCCAACCAACCAACCACTGTTATTCTTTTGGTATATTTCTTTCCAGTCTTTTCCCCTCCGATATATGTTTCTTAACACAGCTGTAATTATATTGAATATACCATTTTTATAAAGTGATTTTTTTTTTGTCACTTGAATCAACTGAATATTTGCATATTACCACACTTTACTCCAAAATAACTTCTAGTGGCTAAGTATCAGTGTTTCTACAAGTGGATTCCAAGAATCCATGAGATCTATATAAAGGTACTCTAAACAGTATGAAAATTCTAAAAAATATTTAAGTTTGAGTTTTTGAGCAATTTTTTATTGAATTAAGCTTATTTTCAGTCATGAATAATCACATATAACTGAGTTATACAAGTTTATAGTGCTGTTGTTGTTAGCTTTTACAATTATATTATTGCATTGTGAAACCTCTAAGTAATAAATTTAACTTTTGATTTTTTAATTCACTGTTTACCACACTGAAACTTGCAAAACCCCAAAAGATGTCATATTCTTGGAATTCTCAGGCAACTCCAACATACTCCCTTTTTTATGGCAACAGGTGTCTGTACATTACTCAAATTCAAGAAATACTGATATATATTATTTAATAGACATAACAGATTACACAAGGATGAGACTAGGGTGAGGTGAGGCCCTTGCCTCAGGTATAAATTAAGGCACCAATTCTCAGTCATATTTTTTTTAATGTAAAACTCCATGATAAAATATCAAAACTTTAAATAAGCAAGACAGGATACCATTGCTAATTCTTCCCTTGGCCTCAGTCTCCAATTTGATGACAGCCCTGTATGGCACTGAAATTACGAAACCACAACCCAGTGCTGGTCCATCTTTTTCCACCCATCTGCTTTAATCACTAATGCCATGATGTACATCTTTGTGAATGCTCATACATTCATATTTAGGGTTATCACCTAAGGAAATAACCTTAAAAGTGGAATTACTAGGTAGATAAGTATATAATAAAGGTTCTTGGTGCACAATGACAGATTCCTTTTTAAAAATTTAACTACATTTATTCCAGCAATTTGTGAAAAAAGCCACTTAAGTCTTTTCCCATTCTTGCTATAATTTCCAATTTTTTTCAGTATCCATTTATAAAAAAGCACTATAAGGTAATAATATTAACCTCCTATAGCATCTGTTATCAATATTTCCTCAATATGTTCTTTCAGTTAAATTTTTACATACTGAAGTTCCCATGTTTATGCCAAAAAATCGATGGTTCTAGCTTTAGCGATTCCTTCTATTTCTTACAAAGGGCTTCCCTTGTGGCTTAGACGGTAAAACGTCTGCCTACAACGTGGGAGACCGGAGTTCGATCCCTGGGTTGGGAAGTTCCCCTGAAGAAGAAACTAGCAACCCACTCCAGTATTCTTGCCTGGAAAATCCCACGGACGGAGAAGTCCGGTAGGCTACAGCCCATGGGGTTGCAAAGGGTCGGACACGACTGAGCGACTTCACTTCACTTCTATTTCTTACGAAGTTCTACTTCCATGATAAAATGCTAAGAAAATGCTCTCATTGTTTATAGAGTCCTTTAATCCAGAGGTCAGCAAACTTTATCTGCAAAAGGCCAGATACGAAGTATTTCTGACTTTTCAAGCCATGCTATCACAACTACTCAACTCTGCCCTGGCAGAGCAAAAGCACGCATAGATAATATATAAATGAACGACTGTGGCAATAACCAATAAAGCTTTATTTACAAAAATAGTATACAGAAAAACAAAAACAAAACAGAAACAAAAGGACAGGCGGGATTTAGCTTGCTGCTGGTAAGGTAATTTGCCAACTCCTATTTTAAGCCATCCAGGATTTATTATTTTGATATATAATGAACATTTTTCTTTCTCTTTCTCTGAATAACTGGTGAATTCCTTTCACTCACAATTAATATATCAAATTCCTCTAATAATACCTCTTTTGTGGCACTCTATTCTGCATCATTATCAGGCTACTACTCTTACGATTTCACACTATCCCAACAAAAATAACTGAGATACTTATCATTTAATAGTTTGCTGTATCTCTAATTACTAGAATATTCATATAATATACTGTGTGTGTGCATGCCTATTTATTCTTCTTCAAAACATAAGAAACCATTGATATTTCATCAGAATTGTATCAGAACTATATTTTACTTTAGGAATAACTAATATCTTACATCGTTTAAAGAAAGTCTATCTATTCATTCAAGTTGTTTTGTATGATACAGCACTTTTTAGGAAATAGTGTATCTTTTCACTGTATTATCTAGGTGGGAAATTGATTTATAGAAATATTGCTCTGTTTTACATAACTAAAATTCAACTAGCTACTCAACTAAACTTTCATGAATTCTATTAACTTTCTAATAAAGATCCTTACCAGCAAATGATGATAATTTTGTCTCCCCTTTTCCATTATTTCTCCTAATTTCTTTAACATGTGTTGGGTCGAAAATCCAACAAGAGTTAAATAATAATGCTGACATCTGTAATTTGTGTTCATTTAGTAATTATTACCAGAAGGTTTCCATCATTTTACTTTTAAATTCAATGATTACTATTGATCAGAAGTAGGTATTTCCTTCCCTGATCAAGAGAGTATCTATTGTAAGAAATCCATAGTGAATTACATTGAAATTTTTTTTGGCATCTATCTTTCTATCTAGTCTTATTTGACCTGTTGATGAAGTTATACATTAAGAGATTTTCTAATACTGACTCATTCTAACATCCCTACATTATATAGTATATTAAGGCATATTACAAATAAAAATCTTTCTAATCTCAGAAAATTCCAGGAAAAAAAATCAATAGTCACAGGTATACTTTAATGGTCTCATATCAGCTCTCTTTCTCAGTCTATGTCAAGTTATTTAAAACTTCTGATATATTTCTTAAGCCTCAAGTACATATTACTTATGTAACACAGTAAAATACATATATATCTTAAGTACTCTGCTTGTACACCCCACAATGCTTTCAAGGCAGAATCATGTTTATGTTAGCATCCTCCCAACAATGACTAATTTCACAAATATTTAATAAAAAAATCAATGACTAATAACTTGAGAAGTGAAAATCTTATGACCCAAAAGCTCTCAGAAGCAGAAAAACAGATGTCAAAACCAAAAAAATCCTTTACCAGTATCTTTACTTTCCCTTTGTTTATCAAAAAGTATATATCAGTATTACAAGACAGTGTTTCAGAAATGAAAAACCCAGATTCTATAACCAAGTTAACTTGACATAGCTAAAAAACAAGCTCCAACATTACTGCATCCTACTTTCTACAACTATATGACTCACTATTATCACAATTACCTGATTTGCTTTCCCATTCTAATCCATTTATTTCAATGAGATTATAGATTAGCTCTCCTTTTATTATGAGCAAAAAGAAAAAAAAATCATTATTTAAAAGTAATATTTACTGAATTCCCAGTTTTTAGAATCTATAGAAAAGGGGAAAAGAACAAATGAGAAACAACTTTTATTTATAGAACAAAGTTTGGTAGACTAATAATAAGGCCTTGATGAAGGCCCCTGATTGGCTCCTTCCTGGCCATATGACTTTGAATAACTTACTAACCTGTACAAACCTCAGTTCTCTTATCTATAAATGGACTTACTATCATCTACTCTGGCCTTTTTATTCTGGAGGATGAAACAATGTAGTACATATAAAAGTATCTGTAATTGTAAATATTATATAGAAAATATAGTAACATGCAATAGGATTTGAATGAAGAAATGTAACCAGAAGGACAAATGATGCTATGCCAGTAACAAAGGAAGGAGTTGACAACTGGCAAACCCAGAAAATTGTAACTGAAGAATAATCAAGAGCAATTGGGAAGAAGTGGATAAACATATATAAACATATTTCCATATCTTGGTGAGTTATATGGGAAAGTAAAAAAACTAAGACTAAAATGAATTGTGTAAAGTGGAGAATAAGGAAGCAAGTTGAAACAAAGCTACAAGTTAAGCAAAGAAAAAAGCTAAGGGAG
This sequence comes from Aepyceros melampus, assembly GCA_006408695.1. Lineage (NCBI taxonomy): Eukaryota > Metazoa > Chordata > Mammalia > Artiodactyla > Bovidae > Aepyceros > Aepyceros melampus. Next base: position 208,587 of record SJXQ01004594.1, on the reverse strand, counting down.
GTCTTTACAAGGTGCCAGAAGCTAAAGCTATGATCTCATTAAGTCAAGAGAAAAGTTATTACAAGTAACTGATGGTCAAAAGTAAAGACTGACCACAGCTGTTAAATCTATCAGTATTTTATGAGCATTAGGTTAATAGTACTGTTTCAGAATAATTCACTGGAACTCCTTCTTCCAACCTATTTTTGGAAATGAAGAGTGATAAAGCATTAGGTAGTACTGAAAAATGAATATAGATTTCCAATGGTCAATGAGGAGAAATACCTAAAAGAACAGAACAATGAAGAAGGAAGCAAGAGAAGGGGAGAGGAAACAGGAGTGGGGAGAGGAAGTAGGAAAGGAAGGGAGAGAAGGGTAAGGAAGGGAAAGGGAAATAAAGAATCCAGTATCTGAAGTTTAACATGAGGTCCCCTGAGGAACTTCTAGAAGAATGATGATGGTCTGATCCCACAGGATTGGTGTAGCTGAAAAAAGAGAGGACTTCTCAGAGAAAACCTAGCTTTACCCACTCACGCGTTGGAACTTCCTTATTTTGGGCTCAGCATAAAGAATGCTTCTAGACTTTATGCCTTGGACTTACATTCCTGCTTGGTTCTCGAGTCCAGTCAATCAAGTGGTGAGCTCTTACGGAAGTTCTTCCCCAAAATCATGATGAAACTTCCTATTTGGTATTTTATAACACATTATTACACTTTGAATAGTTGATAAAAATGTAGGTATTCCTGGGTCCTGACAGTTCCATCCTATTGCTGTTCTCTAGTCACTGGAATATCTGATTGTTTTCAAAACAGTAATACAAATAACCCTTCCTATGCCCCCTTCCCCTAATGTATGTAGTCTTTCCTATAACTGTCTTTCATTTCAATGAGTGTCACTGGGTCATGTACAAGGAGAAACTGATGTCTTTGGTACCCTAACAGCACTGCGATTCCTTATGGATTTCGTGTCCAGATTGGGGCACGTAAAGGATGGAAATCTGCTCTGTATAGACATAACTGTAGTCTTCTGAAATATACACTGCCATATGGATCTCGCCTAGGTGTCAGGACATTTCTTTATCTCCAATTCACATATCTCTATTTTGCCTGCTTCTATTACTGTTCTTTCAATCTTACTTCTACCACCTTCTTTGTAGCTACCACATTCATACCCATCCAACTCTACAGCTTTATCATCACTACCCTATACAGCTACCTTCCACTGGGCACCATGGAATTCCTGTTTAATTGAGGCATCAGTCTGACTCACATAAATCACTTATATCTCTTGTCTTTTCCTACTCTAAAACAGTGGTTCTCAATACCAGAGGATTTTGTCCCCCAAGGGACATTTGGCAATATTTGAGGACATGGTGCTACTGGCAACTAGTAGGTAGAGGTCAAAGATGCTACGAAATATCCTATAATGCCTAGAATGTATTGCCCCTCACTACAAAGACCTATCTGGCTCAAACTGTCAACAGTCCTAAGAAACCCTGCTTAGAGACAACTGAGTGAAAAAAAATCTCTTCCACACAGTCTCACATTCTCAATCACCCTAATATAAAAGAAAGGGAAAGGTAAGCTTTCTCCAGATCAAATGTCGTTTCAAAACAACAGCCAATTCATGCTATCTTTACTTCTCAGCTTCTGCACTCATACCATCTGTATAAAATAAAGAACACCCTCAAGCAACTGCTGCTATTGCATATTCATCCCTTGGTCCTTTTTTCTACATTCTTAAATGATTACACCATCTTTATTCTGTTCTAACCACTGCTATGTCATTAACTGCATGGATAACTTCACTGACTTCAGGATTCACAGTTACAGGATCTTTCCAACTTTCACCTCCAAACAACCTTAAAATAACACAGCTCTATCCCTACCCTTTTTACTCACACACCTCAAAACTGGAATCCTGTATCACCCATCAAAGCCTCCTTTATCTTCAACCCACTGATCTACAGAACTGGCTTCTCAATCAACTTTTCCAAAGATAACCTGTCCATTAATCCTTTCTGAAAAATACTTAAATCTTTACATACTTCATTAGCAATAACTGTAACAGGCTTATTACTACCTTATATAAACAATCACACCATAAACTCATAAACCTCCATAAACTTCAGCCGTGTCTGCTATTATAAATCTCAAATCCTTGAAGACTCACTTTCCCTAATCCATCACCAAAACTGTTAAAAATCACAGAACAGCGTTATTAAGGAACAAAGTGAATTAGAAGCCTTAATTACTACTTGGAAAAAGTTTCCTGTAACTCTGGTTGATTCCTTAGTATTATTCTTAAGATAATTCAATTTCCTCAACCTTCATTAAGAGTCTCCTCTCACCCCATCCACAAAACACTTCTTAATCAAGAACTTCCTTTCTTGAATGAATAATGCATGTGTGGAACAAAAAAGAAGGGGGAAAAAAGGTGAAATGTTTACTTGAGCATTGTCAGGTTCATCTTTAATTCTGTCTAGTAGTCCCTGCTGTGGTGCCATTGCTTTGTCATACTCATCATCCAAAGGTTCTTCTTTAATTCTAATATTTGATGCAAAGGAATTTCCCAGTTCCGAACCAATGGATTCTTTATTGGCAAATGGATAGCTGGAATCCTAAAACACAATATAAAGGATTAATAAATATTCAGATTTTTAAATTATTCCTCTTCAGGTTTAACACCCAAAGAAAAGCTCATTGGAAATGAAGAACTCTATGGATGTTCATTAGAGTCCCTATGCTTACAAGTAAATGTGATATATGTCCAAATATCAAATACAAATAAAGAATCTAAGAGCAAAGACTTCTGAGCACATCTCCAAAGATGTCCTTATCCAAATAATAAAGGAAATGTTAAAAAAACCAGTGCTCACCTAATACATATAGTTACAGTTTAGAAAATCACATAAAGAAAACTTTGACACTTGCCACAGTTACAGCAATCTACATACACACTGAAAACTTACCCTAAAGTTTGTTTCTGGGGTTTGTGGTAAATGGGTATGTAATGTTTCTTCAACTTGATTAGCTATTGAAAGAAAAAAAACAAAACAAAACAAACATATGTATATGAATAACAAATCTTACAAAGAGTGACCTAAAAAGCTATTACTTGATAATCACCTCTCTTTCCAACAAAGATGCTCATTAGAGTGAAAAGGGTACCAAAAAATACCCACAAGGTAGTTTCACTCAAACAATCTGGCCCCACCTAGCTTTTAGCCTCACCTCACACTATTTCCTTGCTCAAACCTAAATAAAGTGGTTACTTTATTCACCATGTTCTAAAAATTACTTAAGTTTGTTCTTCCCCATCTCTGCTTATATCATTCCAAGTCCCCACTATCCTAATCTTTACACAGTCTTCCAGATTCAGCTCAGTTCAAAAATCACCTCTCCTCTAGAAAACCTTCCCTTGTCCACTAAGTAAGTTAAACACAGTTTCAGTTATTTCAAAGAAATATTATTATACTGCTTTATTAAAAACTCTTCTACCATTGTCTTCAATTATAAATTAAACTTTATGCTATTCAACTCGTCATTAACACTTCAACTACTTGACTTGTCCCTTCTTCTATTAGACATTATGTTCCCTGAAGATAAGTACCAATATAATTTATCCCTTCTAGGCATACTGAAAATACATTAAATAATATATACTGAAAAATACAGTATACCCTTGTACATAATGGATACTTAAACTAATTGTTCTTTATAATGATACTGATTTGTTCTATCATAGTTTTCCTAGCACTGTCAGAAGAAACAGTAATACAAGGACTAGTATATTCAATCTTGCTTTCTTTCACACCTATTGAATATTTATTGAAATTTTACTATTTTCACTACACCAGGTTAGGCCCCAAGAACACAAAAATGAATAAGATACAGTCGGCCCTCAATAAACTCTCACACTAACAAGTAAAGGCAAAACAAACAGCTATGATATTGTGTGATAATTACTATAAATAAATGAGGCATAAACAAAATGTTATGGAAATATAGATGAGGAAACAAACATTCTTGATGCAGAGAGATTAGGGATGACCACAGGGTAGAAGAGGTTTATGCGTTAGGTATTGTAGATAAGAAGCACTTTTACAGGCACATATATAAGAGAGAAAATGACATGCAAGCAAATGGAACAGCAAGAGAAAAGAAAGGCATAGAAATAAGGAAATGTGTATATTCAAGAATGGAACTGAAGCTAAAGTATAGGGTATGCTGGGCAAAGAGCCTCAAGAGGAGTCTCAAGAAACTTTTAAAACATAAAATAGAAATGATATCAAAAAGGAAAAACCCTCCCTAAATTGGACTAATTGGTGGGACAGCAGTTTGAATTAGTGCTTACAGCACAAAGAAGTTAAATCCAACTTCAGGTTCCAATGTTCAACCAAAGAAAATGAACAGGTGATTCGAGTATCTTGCCTTCTCATCAAAATATTGCAACCAGGGGAGGGAGAAATGAGGTTTAGAGCTATTTTTCAACCATTTATACCATTACCAATAGTTACTGGGAGAAATTCAGTCACTCTGCAAAGAACAAGGATAAAAGAAAAATGACAAGCTTACAATGAATTTAACTGTTCACACTTTGCTTAGTATCAGAAGTAATAAAAGCTGTATTATTATCAGTATGTTGTTATTTATTGTGTTTTATGGCTCTATTTCAACAATTATTACCTGCTTTATCAAAAAAACTGCTTTTCAACCTTGAATCCAACTCTTTATGGGGTTTATCCAACCGTTTTTCACGTTCATGATAAGTTAGGTCTCTATTTTTCTCCTTTCCAGAAAATGTCTCTTTGCTGTTTTCTCTTACTAGACTAAAATCTTTCCGTATTGATTTAAAGACAGAAACCTGATCAAATTGTTTAGGAAAGTCTTTTTTTAATTTATTTTGAATCTGTATTTCTTTTCATTGTCTGATTCATGCTGTGTGACTCTTCTCTCTACTTCCAAGCTATCATCAGTATGAATTGAAGAAACAAGATTGTCCTTTGAACTAAAATCCTGTTCATCCTCATTGTCACTACCAACGACTGGAATTCCTGCAAGATCCCCAGAGTTCAAAAAAAAATCATCTTCATCCAGCAATGAATTTTCAGATCCTGTTTGATTCGGCATTCCATAAGACATGCTGTCAAGGGTAGGAGTTAAGTTGTGGTCTATATCTTCAGACATTTCTGTATCCATGATACCACCACCTTAAAAAGTAAAATACTGTTTAGACAAATGATAGTGCTAAAGATGACCATATTTATAAGGTCTGTCTGGCATTTAACAAATTGTATTTTTTTTCTTTTCAAACAAAATATAGATAATAATACTGCAATATTCAATAGGTGTGACAGATATCCCTATCTGACAGACAAGGAAACAGGGACATAAAACTTGAGAAACTATTTTAAGTTAGAAAGAAAATCAATGCAATATAGAAAGAAAGAGTACCAACTTCAGAATGAGACATACGTATGTTGGAATCATAGCATAATTACTGAAAATCTATGTGATCCTGAGAAGAAACTCTAAGGCTTCCTTATCTATAAAACAGTATAATACTCACCTTGCAGATTAATTTGTGGTGAGGTTTAATGATAGTAATGTAGAAAGGGCCTACTAACACAGAGACTGACACACAGAAGGGAATATGAAAGTGATAATTATAGTTATCATAGAGACTGTTCTGGGGAGCTGAGATTAGAACTCAGTTCTCTGACCTCAGAGTCCTAATTTCCCTACACTAACCCTTAAAAAACACAGCAGTTACTATTTACAGTGGTGAATATTAAAACATAAAAGTAAAATTTATACAAGCCAGAATATTAAAAACTATTTACTATTTGAACTACAACATGCTCAAGTCGCTCTCATTCCAAAATAAAACAAACAAGAAAACTCAGTCCTGTATTTCTTTTTCCTGCCCTAATTCACCTTCTTTCACAAACTTCCAAGGGAAAAGTTTACATTGGTTTGTTTCTACTTCATCTCCCAGTCATTAATCCTTTGAACTTACTGCAGTCTGGTTCCCAATTTCACACTGGAACCTGATCATTAAGATCATCAATGATTTTCTCATGGCCAAATTCAATTATTTTTTCAATCTTTATGTGTCATATCCCTCCCAGATAAAATACTTTGGTTTCTTTGACATGTACTATTTCCTATTTTCCTTACTAGTCTATGGAGAAGGAAACAGCAATCCACTCCAGTACGACTGTCTGGAAAATCCCATGGACAGAGGAGCCTGGTAGGCTACAGTCCATGGGGTCACAAAGAGTTGGACATGACTGAGTGACTTCACTCACTTCACTTACTATCCTATTAATTTATTCCATTCTTCTCTTCCTATTTTATGTCTTCAATATTCCAATTCTCGTCTAATTTTATATACTCAGACCATTTTATTCACCATCATAGCCTTGACTTTTGCTCATGACTTCACAAATGTTTTAGCTTAGAACTTTCCTCCAAACTTCAGATGTCTATATTCAACTAGCTTCTATAGGACCCCTAGAAACCTTCAACCTAACCCCTCTAAAATCAGATTCATCCAAAATCATTCCAAGAATACTTTCTTGTACTTTATTTCCATCAATTAATAGCATTGCCAAATCAGCAGACTGATCAAGATTTAAAAAAAAAACTCACTCCAATTCTCCTTTCTCTTGGACAAATTCTGTTAACTATATTAATATCTCTTTCAAATCCATCTCCTTCTTTGGCACCATTCCAACACTTCACATCTCTTCCTATTGAGAGTGCACTATAACTCAATCCACAGGATATCTAGCAGGCAACCATATTCTTACAAATCCTGCCCTCAAACCATATTTAATTGGTCCATGAGCAAACAAACTAGAACTGGTGAAAACACAGAGTGAAGCAAAAACTAAAAATATGAGTGGCACCAACAGCTTTGCTTTTATTTCATGTCACTGGATCTTCAAATCATTCCGGTTCCATGATCCAGGATAAATTTCTCTTTTTGTTCAAACTGATTTCAGTTGGATTACTTCTAATCAAGTCCTAACTAATATAGGGTCCAAATGAAAGCTTTCTTCAAGTTGCCCCCTTCATAAAGATATTAGAATTATTTTTTGAAACCATTAACCATTCCACATTATATCTTCACTTGAAATCCTTCAAAAATATCCCTTGGTCTAAAAGTACTCATTCATTCATTCAGTACCTATTTATTAGGAAATTGCTTCATGGTAACTACTCTGCTAGGTTCTAAAGGATATGATGATGAAAAAGATAGCTATGATTCCCTCTCTTCAGACAACTAGAGAAAGAGAGAAAATAATAAAATTAGAAAATCACCATTTTCATGTAACTAATTAATTTTAAATAAAGATGGTAAAATCATAGGAATTTCCGCAACTTACTTTCACATAGTATAACACACAGAGAAAAGCATGGAGGGAAGAGAAAAGTGTGTCCAATATCAGAGATATTCACTACACTATTCTTATTCTTTAGACTGTTTTATTTGAAAATTTTCCTAGTAACAGAAGAATAGGGAGAAAATATAAAGAAGCAAGGTATTAAAACACACACATAGTGAGATAAATTTACTAGATCCTAAGGCAACCAAAGGTCAGGGTTAGAGCCTTCTCTACAGAAGTTTATCCTTACTACCTGGCCACATGGTATATGCTCAGAAACTGTTTAATGAAAGAATATGCATTCTTGTGATCAACATTTTAATCTAAGTACTACAGTATATAAGAAAGCAACTAAAAAGTAATATTGCCAAGAGACTTCCAAAATCTTTATGTTTAAATTCAGGATATGATATTGGGAGGAAAGGGGAACCACTTGAAAAGAACTGGATCTCTAACTCACACCAAAATAATGTCCAGATGTATTTAACTTTGAGACATAAAAAAATAAGACACTAATATTTAAAAAAAAGTGGAAGAATTATTTTTAGGGGAAAGTCTTTCTAAGAATGACACAAAACCGGACTGAATAAAGAATAAAAGACCAAATGTGACTACAAAAATTTCCTAATGAGAAGGAAACATATAAGGCAAACTAAAAGATCAAAGACAAAGCTGTCAAAAACATTTTACTGCACTTTACATCACAACAGATCCTTTCCCTAATGGATAAAGATTAGACTCTTAGTTCACTAAAGATACCAAAACCAAATACACTTATAAAAGCAAAGGATCTAAATGAACATTTCATAGGAAAGGAAACACTAAGGTTGAACTTTGCTCATAAATGAAATGCAAATTAATAATGCAGTTAAGGTTTTGATAACAGCCTGGCAGCTATGTTATTGGCCAAAGCTGCCAAACTATGGCCCAAGGCCAAAAAATACACAAAGAAGAGTGTGGCATAGACCATATGTGAGCTGTAATGCCTAAAATATTTACTATGTGGCCCTTAAGAGAAAAAAAAGTTTGCCAATCCCTGTAGTAGGGAATACCTACTATAATCCCTATTAGGCAAAGTATAAGATGGCACAATCATTCAAAAAAAAAAAGCAACCAGGCAATAGTCATGAGACTTTACACATACCTTTGATGCAGTAATTCAATTTCTAAGAATTTATCCTATAGACATTTCTCAAAAGATCTATGAAAAAGAACATGAATAAACAGCAAAGACTGGAAATAGTCTATCTGTTCAACAAAGAGGCTCAATTAACTACAGTACATACCTAAAACAGAATATTAAATAGTTGGTAAAAAGAATGAGGCAGCTTTATAAGCGTTCTCAGTGTCAATTAGTAAAAATACCTAAACTGAGAAAGAATATACATATATATATTAGGTTATCACTGCTATATGTTTTATAATTTATGTGTATGTTTGTGTATACGTTAAATATACCTTCCACTGATTTTCTGTGACACCAGAATCAGGTGTCCATGAAACAGAAACACTAACTTTCAAAGTATATCCTTTTGTATCTTGAATTTTGAAGCACATCTATTATCTATTGAAAAAACAAAATTTATTTTCATTTGAGAATGCACTCAAGATTTCAGAGGTGGCAACTGCTATTAAGTTATCTAATTTGAATTGCAATTTTGATAGTTATCACACAGTAAATCTACAGGCTGAATAAAAGTATATGAGATTAAATTATGTTAGTTATATTAGTATACATAATTAAACAGAACAGAATTGTACTCATCCTTGTGGCCCAAATAAAAGAAATAGGTTCTGTTTCTCAGAGCCTACATCCACAGAAAAAATGCAACACTAAATTGTATTTGGGGATACAAGTGGATAATGAAACAGTTTCTCACAAAAGCAAATTTCTCACAAAAGATTTTCAGACACTGAACTGGATCGGTATGTTTGAGGGAAAAAATGGTATATGGCTGGAAATGAATAAGTGTGAGGCTGGAAATTAATAGTGTGAGGAAGAGTTCTTAAAAGTGATAAAAGACAAAATGCAGGAGGACAGATATAGTAGGAATTTCCAAACCATACAAAAAAGATCCCAAAGAGGAAATAATATGATTTATGTTTTACAAGGAACAGGATGTAAAGCAGCAGGACTACTTTAAAGCTGTTAAATGTTACAGGGAGTGAAGAAGGGAAGCCTCCTATCATGTAGGAGGCTACTGCAGTAATCCAAGGAAAAACTGGTGGCTTAGACCAGGATAGAATGGTGGATGTGAGGAACAGTGCTCAGATTTGGATATAATTTGAAAATAGAGGCATTTTGTGGTATATGAGAAGCTGTATATGAAAGGACTCAAAAATAGGAGAAAAGGGTGCCATGTCTTGAGACGTAACCACTAAGGGAGGAACAGACTGAGAGGGGCGGCATGAATAGCTTGGTCTGGACCTGTTAATGTTGAAAACCTTAACGAAACTTGCAAATGGAGATACCAAGGCAACTGGACATATTAACGAGGCAAAGAAGAAACTCTTGTCAAAAAATGATATATAAATTTGGGAGTTATAGATGAAATGATGGTACTTAAAGTTCATGAGACTAGTTAAGATAACCTAGTGACTGAACTTACTACTGATGGAAGAGAGCTGAGTCCTAGATACTTTATTCAACTTTTAGAAATCTGGTAGGAAGGAAGGAATCAGGGAAAGAGACTAAAATGGAACAACCAATGAGGGAGGAGGAAAATTAGGGGGGTGATATTATAGAAGCAAAGTGAAGAAAATATTTCAATTAGAAAGAAGTGGCCAACCTTAATGAATGCTGCTGAGCTAACACAGAAAAATGAAGGCTAAAGACTGATTTTTAATATTGACAAGGCGGAAACAAACTTCTTACTTGACAGGAGCTTTATCAGTGGAAAATGGATACACAAAAACTGGAGTGGGGTGATCCCATAAAGAGACTCAGAGGAGAGAACTTTAAGTACAAACAACTCTACAGAGGAGTTTTGCTCTAAATTAAAGAAAATGAGCAGAAACTGGACTAAAATCTATACTGAAAAGTTCCTCTGACTCTGTATTTTTGTTTTCTTTGTTTTGGGTAGTTTTTTGGAGGAGGGAGTTTTGTTTTTTAAGATGAAGACTATCACAGCTTATACCATACTCCTAGGAATGATTCAATAAAGAGGAAATAACAATGGGAACAGAATCTAAAAGAGTGGCTATTTGTGTATATATAACTGACTCACTCCGCTATATAACAGAAATTAACACTGTAAGACAACTATAATAAGAAAAATTTATAAAAAAAAAAAAAAAAAACAGAGGGAGGAGACCTCCTTGGTGGTCCAGTGGCTAAGACTCCTTGCTCTCAATGCAGGAGGCCTAGGTTCAATCCCTGATCAGGGAACTAGATCCCCGTATACTGCAACTAAAGATCCTGTGTGATGCAACAAAGAATGAAGATCCTGAGAGCCGCAACTAGGACCCGTGCATGCTAAGTCACTTCAGTCGGGTCCGACTCTCTGCAACCCTATGGGCTATAGCCCACCAGGCTCCTCTACCCATAGGATTCTCCAGGCATGACTACTAGAGTGGGGTGCCACTCCCTTCTCCAGGGGATCTTCCCAACTCAGGGATCAAACTCAAGTTTCTTACATCTCCTGCACTGGCAGGCAGTTCTTTACCACTAGTGCCACCTGGGAAGACCCAGTGCAGCCAAATAAACAAATATTATTTCAAAAAAGGGAAAAACTAGTAAGAGGGAAAATCTGTGCAACAGGGATGTGGTCAGTACATAAATTTCCTTTGTGAAAAAATAAAATGAGCATACTGGTTAAATGCAGGTCGGCTGTTAAGATTTTCAGAAAGAAGAATGAAAGTTATTTAAAGCACTTAAGTACAATATTTGTGTCTGAATATGAAAATAAATTCCATGAGGTCAAATTAGCCTTGTCCTCCGTTTTGCTTTCAATTTAACGGCATATTGATATTTGTACACTATACACAAGAATCATTTTACTTTAAGGTACACCCCATTAAAGGAAGCTACATAAATGAACATTATGAAAGGGCTATTACTCATTTCCAATATATTACTCAATTAATTTCATATATTTTTATTTCAATAAATGATAACTTTCAGAAATAAAATAATGTCAATTGTAATTTCAACCTTAGAAGTTCAGTTCAGTTCAGTTCAGTCGCTCAGTCGTGTCCGACTCTTTGCGACCCCATGAATCACAGCATGCCAGGCTTCCCTGTCCATCACCAACTCCCGGAGTTCACTCAGACTCACGTCCATTGAGTCTGTGACGCCATCCAGCCATCTCATCCTCAGTCGTCCTCTTCTCCTCCTGCCCCCAATCCCTCCCAGCATCAGGGTCTTTTCCAATGAGTCAACTCTTTGCATGAGGTGGCCAAAGTACTCGAGCTTCAGCTTTAGCATCATTCCTTCCAAAGAAATCCCAGGGTTGATGTCCTTCAGAATGGCCTGGTTGGATCACCTTGCAGTCCAAGGGACTCTCAAGAGTCTTCTTCAGCACCACAGTTCAAAAGCATCAATTCTTCGGCGCTCAGCCTTCTTCACAGTCCAACTCTCACATCCATACATGACCACAGGAAAAACCATAGGCTTGACTAGACGGACCTTAGTCGGCAAAGTAATGTCTCTGCTTTTGAATATGCTATCTAGGTTGGTCATAACTTTT